>JAJJMC010025839.1:922351-954973 GCA_023531435.1 Papaver californicum
GATATTTTGAGCAAGTTTTCTCCACCATGAGCTAAGTATATTTACTGAGATGATGGAGAAGGTTTTTCTCTCAATTTTATGTGGTAAGTCTATTTTTAATTAATTATTTACAATTCTTTATTTGTTAAAATTGCATAGTTTCGAAATAGAAAAACGGTTTTCATTCAGTAGTGGTGTTTTTGTTTGATGGGTCATGCTGGGTTGACAACCTCTGATGTCCCATGCTTGTGATTTACCTCTGCTTGTTTGCATAAAAACCTATTTTGGTAATATTTGAGCTTAATTTATTTAAAAGAATTGCATGATTAATCACATAAATTGTTAGAAATAACTGAATCTTGATTCCTGGTTTTCTCCATATTTTCTAAAAATCATCTCTAGTTTATTTTTCTGATTTTTATTTAATTAGATTAAGTCCATTATTTTCTAAAATCATTACCTTCACAAGTTCGAGAATCGAACACTTTTTACCACTATTCTAAAACACATCAGGGTGCCTTTAACAATTCTCGTGGGGTGCCCTTATCCAACAAGAGGGTGCCTTTAACAATTTTTGAGGGTGCTTTTTAACACATTTTAGCCAATTTTTCCACGATTATTTATTTTTCCAAAAATACCTACAAACACAATATAATAACATTATTAATACGAAAAATAGAGTACTAACAAAATAAATGTGAGATCAAATTAGACACGAAAACATGTATATCAAGAACGCAAACACCGTCATTTACTCAATGTAGCATGATCACTCCGTTTTCAAAAAGGTTTACCATTAGAATTATGGGGAGAATGTATTATAGTCGCATGGTATTTGATCAATAAGATGCTCACACCAGTACTCAATAACAAACCTCCACATGAAGTTATTTTCGGATCATCGCCAAATTATTCACATCTTAGAGTATTTGGTTGTTTATGTTTTGATCGCAACACAAATCCTTCTCATAAATTTGATGCCCGAGCAAACCAGGATTTTTTATTGGATATCCATACAATCATAAGGGTTATAAGATCTTTGATTTATAAACAAAGAAAATTTATACATCAAGGGATCGTCATTATCACCATCAAATAAATCCACATCTACTGGATCCCAAATGAATGAGAAAATATTAACATGTCCCACTAGGGATTGTAACCTTCCCATATATATAAAAGATTATATATGCACAGTGACGAAAACTTCTATTTTAGAGGGTCCAAAATATCCTCTTAATCATTTCCTTTCTTATAGTCAAATGTTTATACAACATAAGATATTTCTCACAAAAGTTCTCGTCACTGATGAACCTACTAATTATCGCGAAGGCATAAAAATTTCAGTATGGAGAGATGCGATGTTTAAGGAGATACAGACTCATAAACAAAATAATACCTGGCCAAAACAATCCTTACCTGAAGGGAAAACAACGATTAGTTGTAAATGGGTATACAAAATAAAATATAATCTAGTCGGCTCAATCGAAAGATATAAAGCCCGATTAGTCGCCAAAGGTTATACAAAATGGAAGGTATTAATTTTCACGAAACCTTTGCACCTGTTATGAAGTTAGTAACCGTAAGAGTTTTAATTTCTTTGGCTGCAATTTGTGGATGGCACTTACATCAATTTGATGTAAATGATGTTTTCCTTCAAGGAGATTTCGAAGAAGAGGTATACATACAACTGCCACCAGGATTTGAAAGTTCGGATGGCACGCAAGTATGTCGCTTAAATAAATCCATATATGGTTTAAAGCAGGCATCCCGACAATGGTTTGCTAAATTTTCATCTTTACTTATCGGTGAAGGTTTTCATCAATCTAAATCAGATTATTCACTCTTTACCTATAATCGTGGATCTAATATATGTTTTAGTATATGTAGATGATATTATCACTACATGTAATTATGAAACCTCTATATCAAAATTCAAAGTGTCTCTATAAAAATATTTTTCGCTTAAAAATCTGGGACGCCTACAATGTATTCTAGGGATTAAATTTTTTCGTTCATATCAAGGTATATTTCTTTGTCAAAGAAAATACATCCTTGATCTCTTGAAAGATATAGGGATAACCGCATCCAAAGTGGTTTTTTTCCCATTGAGCAAAATCTTCGCCTCAAACCTACAGATGGTGAAACTTTATCTAACCCTACACCATATCGTAGACTTATTGGTCGACTTTTGTATCTAACGTTTACTCGACCAGACATCACCTATGCAGTGAATACTTTAAGTCAATTTATGTACAATCCTAGAACTGCTCATCATGATGCAACTTTACGTGTTTTGCGTTATCTCAAGGGAACTATTGGATATGGAATTCTTTTGTCTGCTAGAAGTTCTCTTCATTTATGGGTTATACCGATTCAGACTGGGATGCTTTCCCAACCACTCGTTGCTCAACAATGGGTTATTTCACCATGTTGGGAGATACTCCAATTTCGTGGAAATCTAAGAAACAACCAACTGTTTCTCAATCTTCTGTCAAAGACGAATATAGGGCCATGGACAATTTAACTGCAGAATTACAGTGGTTGAAATATCTTTTCCAGGACCTTCATATTCCGATTTCAGAACCTTTCACGCTTTATTGTGATAGTCAAACATCAATTCATATTGCTGAAAATCTTGTCTTCCACAAACGAACTAAGCATATCGAAATCGATTGTCATTTCATTCGTGAGAAGATTCAGAATAATCTCATTACTCCACGTTATATCAAATCAGCCGATCAAATTGCTGACATTTTCACCAAACCTCTAGGTGTGGAGTTATATACCCGCCTTACTAACAGGATTGGTACACCCCCAATCTCCCCTCCCCCCCCCCCCTCCGGGGGGGGGGGTATTAAACATTATTATTCATATGTACATGGGCCCACATATAGTACCAAGACTTTCATACAAAGATTCAAAAATATTGAAAATATTACATATTAAGAATGGAAGATATCAAAATATGTATACTAAGATTACAAAGTAACTGAAGATACTTATAATATAATTCATACTTAGCAAGTCTTAGATATTTAAGATTAGTTGTTGTATATGAATTTTATTCTCTTTTATATTTTTCATCCTTGTGAAATAAGTAATATAATTCTTTATAAATGAGAATATAATTCTAAGTCTAACCAAGTTGGTAAGACAAACAAAAGGTGTGTTATTATTTGAAAGTATGTTCGCAAAATATGTGAACATATAATCGTATAATTTTTGCTTTGGTTTAATGGAAAAAAGGGAGAGAAAGATGCATTAATAATTACTAATTATGTTTCCAAATTCCCATGCGTTTTACTTTTTTTTTTTAAATTAAAAAAAGATAAACAAGGTCTTAACCATGGTTAGATATAAGCCACTAGAGAAGAGAGGAATGTGCACCCCTAGTTAAGTCGTGGTGCATAAAGTTGCACTCGACCAAAGATAATATTTTTTAACAATAATAATTATTGTTAGTAAATTTAATATTTTATAAATATTTAAAACTTAAAAAATTTATTATTTTTAAATTCCATGAACTTGAATAGAACTATTTCCAGAAATATGTATGTTTTTATCATTTGCTACAATAATAATAGTTGAACCTGATATTTTACCAAACACAATTTGATTACTTTTTTAATCAACTTTAATTTTTAGTTTATGTTTTACCAAATGTTCAACTGCTTTTTCTACACAGCAACGCACATCAGAAAAATGCTTTTATAAAACTCACAGCAATAACAAACTAAGCATAAAACGTCTCCATATCATTCACCTTCTCTAAAATGTCGATAAAATAATAACCGTGAAACTGGAACAAATAATACATTTCAAATACTTATTTTTTAAATCTAAATCAGACTTATAAACTTTGAGTTTGAGTATAACCAATGGTGAGCACAAGTCGTCCATCAAAAAAATTCCTGGCGTTTTTTAGGGCGACCCAAAAAGAATTTGGGGCGACTAATAAAACAAAATAAGATCACTAAGAAGTAATACGAATACACCCCTTATCCATATATTTTTTTAATGGCTAATTTGTCTTGTTTACTTAGTATTAATGCTGATTAATTAGTTAATTTAATTTTGGTTATAGTTAGTGTTCGAAAATTATTTGAGTTATAGTTTTAGAAAAGAAATAGAGAGTGTGTTAGAGAAGAAGAATAAGAAGAAGTTTGGGAAAACTAGGTTTTACCTAAAATAAAACAAACATTGATGAGTATGAGGAAGAAGGTGAGAGAAGGTGAGAAACATCATGAAGAACATAATATTGAAGGTCAATAACGTTTAGAGATGACGATTTGGAATATTTGTTGGATGATCCAAATTTTTGTGTGGAAGAAACCCTAGACGACAATTTAACGAGAGAAAACGATGAATCACATCAAAATGAAGCTAATAATGCATCAAACAATCAGATTTGTGTTAAGAAACTCAAAAACCCACTTTGTATGCGTTTCTATGTGATCGTTAACAAAAAAAAATAATTTTGCATGCATTTAATGACATGGATGTATCAGAATTGGTAGATAATGAAGTACCATATCTACCGATTACACACTCTTGTACCAAAATTATGGCATAATCGGTAGTCTCGTGAGGAATGATTACTACCGATTAAACAAAATCCCTGAATTGAATTTTGTTCGAATTTTTGTTTTCATAATCGGTAGTTTAAGAATACTTATTATCTATCGATTATAGTTGTCGCCCCAAAAATGAATTTCTCCAAACTTATAAAATTTCTAACTCTTCATCTTTTACAATCGGTAATGTAGGATTTTTTTTATCTACCGATTATAGATGTAGCCCCATAATAGAATTTTGCACAAACTTATATATTTTAGATTTTGCTAACTTTATAATTGGTAGTTTGTAAAATCACATATCTACAGATTAATATTATAGCCCCAAAAATGAATTTCTCCAAACATATAAATTTTTTAACTATATATGGTTATCGGTAGTGTATGAATACGTTAATCTACCGATTATATATGTAGCCCCCGAAAAGAATTTTTCCAAACTTACAAAATTTTAGATTTTGCTAACAATTTGTAATCGGTAGTTTGTAAAATCACATATCTACTGATTGTGATTGTATCTAGAATTGAATTAAACTTATAAATTTTAGATTTTGCCAATTCTATAACCGGTAGTATATGGTATATTGTTATCTACCGATTCGTTTATAATCAGATGTTGTTTAATACCTTAAACATACGATTATACTTGTGTTTGTGTGAAGAAAACTTGAACAGATTTCTACAAATAATGGGTAGTTAATTATCAAATTTATCTACCGATCCCGATGTAATCGGTTGTTGTTTAACAAATTAAACCTTCGATTATACTTGTTTTTGTGCATAGAAACTTGTCTAGATTTCTATCTATAATCGGTAGTTGGAGGTATTTAATTAGCTTTCAATTAACCCTTAATCGATAGATAATTATGTTCTTGTACTACCGATTATAACAGTTTAACTCATCGTTATTTTATGTAAATTGTTGGAGCGGTTGATCATGTTTCATATAAGGGTCCTGATACTTCCCTACACTATGCAAACGATTTGGTAAGCTATCTACCCACTCTTGTCTTGTTCTAAGAATGTATGTTACATGGTTAGGCTTATGAGATTTGGTGATGCTTCGGTGATAGAGATTCCGCTAGCGCTCTTTTCTCTTCGAGCACTAGATGTTACTTTCTTACCCCCTTCTCGACGAGGCCCTGAAACAATTGTATTTTGGGCTTGCTTAGCTCGTTTTTCCTTAAAAAAGAAAATAAATAACAATTAGTTTGTAAGACACCGTTTACTCACTACATAATTGGTAGAAAAAGTACATAAAAAAAACGATTATACATAATTGGTAGCTCGGGTCCTACATTATCTCCCGATTATGCATCAATTTTGGATCAGAAAACTCTAAGCTATGGAGACACATATAATCGGTAGTCAAAAAAATAAACTAACAAACGATTATAAAAAAAATCGGTAGTCAAATACAAAACCTATCTGCCGATTATGCATCATTTTAGGTACAGAAAATCAAAAGTATTAAGGAAAATATAATCGAGAGACAATAATCACACATAACTGTCGATTATAATGTAGCCCTAACATTTATTCAATTTCAAAATATTTTAATCGGGAATTAACAACTACTACATATCTACAGATTAGTTTAAAACTATATTCCTCTACATGCGAAACCATCTAATATAATCGGTAGTTAGATAAAAAAATTAATTGCCGATTAAGCCTAAATTAGAGTACATAAAGAAAATAACCAGACATAATCGATAGTTAATGACTTAATCTATCTCCCGATTAGGTTTGATGTTCTTGAGGAATGATGAATATGGTCATAATCGGAAGTTTAAACCTATATCTAAACTACGGATTCTGGGTAAAAACCGAAAACCCTAGATATTTTCTGAATCGATTCATCAAATTGAAGCAATATAAACCCATAAATTGGTAGAATTTTACCTTATTGGGGCAATTTGAAGGTTGCAGAGAGTCTAATTGTCGGAATCAGTGGATGATTCTACTTCACCACCAACGTTTTCTTCGTGTTCTTCAATTTCTTCATCATTTTCTTCAACAATCTCTTTTGATCTTGATGTTATCCCAACTTTTGGATCAGTAGATTGACGGCATACTTGTTTCACTCGAGCTCTATTAGGTTCGTTAGTTCTAGTCATTGTTATATAGAAGAATCGACGATCATTTGGTTCGGTGATTAACGACGACGATGAATTGAATTAGAATTGAACGAGGGAAAAAAAAGTTTCTTCTACCTTCAATCGGTAGTCAAGAAGAAGACTTAGAAATGAAATGAAATGAGTTTAGGTTTAGGTTTAATACTTTTATTAGTGACAGGGTATATAGGTATTTTCACCCACCATTAGAATATCCCATAACCATATCTATTGGATGGGTATAAATAAGTCGCCCCAAATTTTTATGCTACACAAACACATCCCTTATTGGACCGTGATGGATAAATAGGAATGAGCACATTACCAAGCGGGTATGGCAGAGCCCGCCGCAGAGGCTAGTTTTTAATGCCTAGCCCTAAGGTGTGTTCACGAACATGGGAAGTTCTTATTTTGAGTGGGGAGTTTTTTCTACTGGTTTTTCTTCTGTGAGAGGAAGAAGGAGACAATAAGGTGCCTCCGTGGAGGTGATTTTTGCCGGCGACACCGGTTTAATTCCTTGTTTTGTAATTTATTTGTGGGTTGCTAGAACTTTTAGGTATGATTTAAACGACTAATAATTTTTCTTAATATAGTTTTAACATCTAATTGTGTATGTGATTTTTTGATTATTTTGTTTTTCAATTGATATTCCGTGCTTAGATAAATTTTTGTTTTACAGGTTGAGTTCCACATTTCACTTGAAAAATGGTTGAGGGAACATTGATTAATGCAAACCCTGAAAGAAAAAAACATTGCATATTTTACCCTGCTATGGACCCGATGATGTTGATGAATATACTATGGACCCGATCGATCAACTAGAAGTTTTTGATATCCTTAAATTTCTATAGCTTTTGTGAACATTAAACGGAAAGTTAAATGATAAATTTGCTAAAGAAAATGTGATAAACATGCCTCGGTTAGATGCAAATTCACTTTTAGACTATCAAATGTTCAAGTGAGCTAGTTACTGTCAGCCTCCTTCCTGAATTTCAAAAGGTATCAGGACCAAATACTAGTTAAATGATAATCCATTCGAGTTCCATATTTCAATTTAAAGTCCGACACTAGTAAACGAGAAATTTGGATTCTTTTAAGTGGATTTTGTGCGCCATTTTTTTCTTATATTTTTCTTGTGTACAATATAGCAGTCATACTTATTTTTCCCTCACAGTCTTACATCATATCAGAGATTTAAAAGATCCAGAACTTCCTAATTCCTTGGAAGAGCTGAAACTTGTCACGGAGGATGCTGTTGAAGTAAATGATAAGCAAAGCCATGTTAGGTAGATACACGATGCTTCTCCTTTTTAACCTAGAGTGCTCTTTGGAGATATTGCTTGTTCAAGTTACATCACTTTTCCTATTATGTCACTTTAATGCAGGATCACATTTACTCATACAAAAATACATTGCCCCAGCGTTACAACCATTAGACTTTGCTTGCGTGTAAAACTTATGCGCAGTCTACCTTCTCGTTACAAGGTGGGACACAAAATCCTTGATTCCTTATAGTTGTTATGTTCGATTTGTCTGACCAAAGTCTTATGTTTGCAATATTGTCAATATCTTGCGCATGTAGGTTCAGCATATCCATTACTTCCACCACTGTTGATCTTTAAAGAGTTTTTGAAAGATTATGTCAATTGTTGAACATACATAAATTATTACATTCTCACCCTATCTAAACGTAGCTTGAGTATGTCTTGTCATCACAGTCTAATTTCCAATATCTATGTAGGTACCGCATATTTGTTGTCTTATATAGTAATGTATAAGTGGAGTTTGGGGACTGTAAGATATGTTTCTTGTTCCATCTTCTTCCCTTAATAAATATCTGAGACCCTAGATCCTTGTCTCTTTATCCTGGTGTTTTTGAATGCGGCTTAAAAAGAATTTAAGGCGACTAATAAAACAAAATAAGGTTATTAAGAAGTAATATTAACACACCCCTTATCCATATATTTTCTTTAATGGCTAATCTGTTCTTGCTTAATTAGTGTTAATGTTGATTAATTAGTTTGTTAAATTTGGTTATAGTTAGTGTTAGAAAATCATTTGAGTTATAGTTTTAGAATAGAAATAGAGAGTGTGTTAGAGAAGAAGAAGAAGAAGAAGAAGAAGAAGTTTGGGAAAACTAGGTTTTACCTAAAAACAATAACAATGCATCAAACAATCAGTTATTGTGTTAAGAAGCTCAAAAACCCACATTGTATGCGTTAGGATGTGATCGTTAACAAAAAAAAAAAACATTTTTACATGCATTTAATACCATGGACATCCCAGAATCGATAGATAATGGAGTACCATATCTACCGATTACACACTCTTGTGCCAAAATAATGGTATAATCGGTAGTCTCGTGATTTTGATTACTACCGATTAAACAAAATTTCCAAATTGAATTTTGTTCGGATTTTGATTTCATAATCGATAGTTTAATGGAGTACCATATCTACCGATTATAGTTGTCGCCCCAAAAATGAATTTCTCAAAACTTACAAAATTTCTAATTCTTCATCTTTCGCAATCGGTAATGGGTGAAAATTTATATCTACCGATTGTAGCCAGAATTGAATTAAACTTAAAATTTATGCACTTTGTAATCGGTAGTTTAAAGATCAAATTTATCTACCGGTTCCTATGTAATCAGTTGTTGTTTAACAAATTAAACCTCTGATTATACTTGTTTTTTTGTACAGAACTTGTCTCGCCATAATCGGTAGTCTGTGAACATAAATAACTACCGATTTTTGTAATCTGTAGTACGAGAAATTAATAACTGGCGATTGTCCTTAATCGGTAGTACAGAAACATAGTTATCTACCGATTGTTGTTGTCTAACTCACTGCTATTTTATGTAGATTGTTGAATGGGTTAATCATGTTTCATATGAGGGTCCTGAGCATACTAAATCAACATACTATTCAAAAGATTTGGTACTCTACCTACCCACTTTCATCTTATTCTAAGAATGAACATACTATTTCATAATACTATTTGAACATACCATGTTCATCACTTACTACATATTGTTCAGAGAACTTGTTCAAAATAACTTAAAACATCCGAAAAAACGAAACAAAACACAGTATAGATATTCAAAGTGATCAATCTAATTGATCTCATTAAATTATTCCACTCCTTGTTACTCGCTTCTTCTTCTTCTCCTTCTTCTTAGGCTCATCAACAGCTTCATCTTTCTCAATTGGACCTATGTACTCACCAGCTTCGTTGTAGTATGGGTTTACGCCTGAAAAGTCTTTTCCCCTGAAAAAGAGTCGAGGATCGAAATCCGAATCAGCTCCATCATTCGAATCATTTCTCCCTTTGAATCTTCATCTGAAGTTGGAACTTCAACGTAACTGAGGGGATTGCCAGCACTGTTCCACCAAGAATTAGGATCGTTCATCATTCGTGAAAAATCCGGATCATCCAGCATCATTTGATATATTTCTTCAGGAGCAACTCCTTTTCGTAAATTGAAAAGAGGAAGAGAAAGAATTTCATACTTTTCAGCCGGAGAAAAAACTTCATCTTCATCCATTTCATCCTTTTTATTTTCCTTTTCTATTGTCTTCACCTTTCCACTTTTTGATACTTTCCCCATAACCCTTAATCAAAGATATAATTCAGAGACAAGACCCTTAATCAAAATTTTAATGGAAATACATTAATGAACATACCCAAACATGGATTATTAACTAATTATACATTAGCTATTATAAAATAAACAAAAACACATAAAAATTATTCAATACCAACCGATTACACACAATAGGTAGCTAAATTTATGCAATATCAACCGATTACAAACAATCGGTAGGTCGTGTTCTCAGTATATATTTGATTATATTCAATCGGTAGAGTGTTAGCCCTAAATATGGTTTATCTAAAACACAATATATAACCGTAACAAAGTCTATTTTATATCTACCGATTATACATGATGTTCTTCAGAAATGATGATTTCGAGGCATAATCGGTAGACAAAGTCTACCAGATTTCTACCGATTATACGTCGTTTCAGAAAATTATAAAATAAAATTATCATGATTTCTTCAAAGTAATCACTAAAAAAATAAAAGTTCGATGTAACTTACTTTTTCTGGGGTTTTTGATGGAGGGTCATATCGTCGTAATCAGTTGACGAATCGATTTGAATGATTTTGGACTCTTCGATCACCATTTTTTCATTTCCCTTCTTTGATTGTGTAGCAAAAATTTCTGGAGCCATTTTCGATGGAGAATGAGAAAAAATAGAGGAGGAAAGGGAGTAGAAGAATTGGTAGAGGAGAAAAAATGGAAAAGGAAAGGGAATAGAAGAATAGGTAGAGAAGAAGAAGAATAAAGGGGTAGAGAAGGAAATGAGAAGAAAAAGAGGCTAATTAGGTTTTGTGTTAATTATAATATTCTTTCTTGGAGAATGTACTATATTAATTTTTATTTTCATATTCTATCTTGGAGAATGCACTTCACCTTATCCATAATCGGTAGTCTAAGAGAAAATTTTAGCAACCGATTATAGATGTTGTCCCAAATTCAAAATTTAAAGAATTTTCAAATTTCGAAAATATTCATTATCCATAATCGGTAGTCTAAGAAATTTCTTAAAATACTGATTATAAATATTGCCCCAAATTCAAAATTTAATTTTTTTCCGATTACAAAAATATTCATACTCCATAGTCTAAGAAATTTCTTAAATTACCGATTATAAATGTTGCCCCAAATTCAAAATTGAATTTTTTTTTCCAATTTTAAAAATATTCATACTCCATAATCAGTAGACTAAGAAATTATTTTACTACCGATTATAATGTAAATTGTGTCCAGAAACCAAGCAGTTCCATCAATAGGTGTAATCGGTAGATAATTATTTACCGATTGTGGATCAACATGCTTAATCGGTAGTTGTGGTAAACCAATTATCTATCGATTGTACTGTAAAAATTTCGACAAAGTTATTTACTAAAAATGAGTCTCTAGCAAATCAATCGATAATAAACAGAAAGAACATAAAATCCATTCATCATCAGAAAAGTAATTCATTCATCATCCATAAAGTAAACATAATGTTAGAACATTAAACAAGTTTCTTGCAAATCAACCGAAAATGATATTCTCTAACAAGATAAACACAATCTAATTTCTAGATTTCTTGGTTTTAGTACGAGGACGACAAGCACCAGGGACATATGTTTCAGCATCAGGGACATTGGCTTCACCATCAACGCTCAATGAACCACGAAATCTTTTACTGGGCTTTGTTGCTGGCCTTTTAGCCTTGTACGAAGCTTTCTCCCCAAACTTACTTGCATAAGCTTTATTATCAATGTTATCTATTAGATTTTTATTCCCTTTCATCTTCTCAACTGATATAGGCACTCCCGCCTTTATACCCCCAGCAATCTTCTTGGAGAAAAACACAAACCTATTTTTCTGTTTTTATGCAATAACAATTAAACGATTATTATCTAAAATATTAAGTCGTAATATTAAAATCAAACGGAAAGAATATTACGTACTAGCCTCTCATAACTCGAAGGTTTTTCTTTGATGATACAAGTGTAATCGGAAACCTTGATGGTCTTTCCTTTATCTTCACGGATCACATGAAGATGAGAATGCTCCCGGTACCATTCCATATAGCCTGGATATACTTCATAACCTCGGTTGACAGGTCTCCCCTCGTTGATCAAATATTACATCATGTTATTTCAATCTTCAACGGATGGGTTACCAGACTAGACTACTGTGATAGAGTCCTTACCACATACAGAATTCTCCACGTCCAATTTGAACCTGCCACGCATGTGACTCCAAGGTTCGTTTTGCACATAACCGAATTGACGCATCACCCTAGAGGCATTGTACATAACATATCCAGTGGGATTCCACAAGGGTCCATAGTAAAACGACAACTCATACCTTCCCGTTATATGTCCACTAGATCGGTCTTCCTTGTATGGATCAAAGCATTCATCTTTGGACGTTATCAAGTCTAATTTCCTCCTCAAAGAAATCAACTTCTGCTCCTTATACCTTGAACGGTTGTTGTCGAAGATTTATTTTGTTCCTCTGGGTGTTCCTTTCTCCCATATCGTATTCTCTTTGGCCAACTCGAGGGACGGGAAGTGGTCATAGATCCATGTCTAGTGTACATATCAAACCAAGTATGAGAAAATTGATTCTTAAAAGAGAAAAAAATTAATAAAAATCAAAGCATCAATAGAGTTACCAAAATACTTGTAGTAGGCTCACATTCCCGACAATTTGGCTAGTTGATTCCCTCGATACCTTTCTTAACTTTTCCATCAAGAACGCATGGCATGGGTGCCCCACGAGTAGTCACGAACTTTATTTAGAGGATGCAAAAGTTGTAGAAGGTTGGCGTCGACCCGGTTGCCACTACAATTGGGGAAAATGACACATCCCAAAACACATAGGAGATATACAGTGGCTGCAGCATTCACTTCGTCGTCGCTAAACTCTGGATTCATTTCTTCTTTATCCTTGGTGCCTTTGAACATATTCATCAAGTGGACCATGCCGAACTGTCTAGTTTTGTAGCGAAAGCACCAGTTGAACTCAGTGTCGGATGTCGCTCGATCCCAACCAAGGAACTTCTGAGTGTAAAAATAAAGTTTTTCCCAACTTAACTGTTTTACGTAATCAAACTTGACGGTTGTACCATGGTCAGGGAGACTAAGAATCGGCACCACATCATCTGGGTGATCATCATCTCTCCAAACGGCATATGGAAGGTATCGATCTCGGGATACATTCTCTCCAAGAAGGCTGATATCGACACCCGGTCATGCTCTAACATTAAATTTTCGGAAGCAGTAGATAACCCCGAGGTATAAATAATTTGCTTGAACCTTTCGCACTCACCATCTAACGGTCAATCTTTCATTTTTCTTGGTGCAGCTGTAGGTTTGAGTAGACGAACCGCATCAGAATGGTCTTAATATACACGATGAATTATGAAATAATTAGAATAACAGTTAACACTTCTACGAATAAAAAGACAATAGGTTAAGAATGGTGTTTTATAATTATTACCTCAGTTGAATAAATTTCTTTGGCCCAAGAGTCTTTGTATCCAAATAATATATCTCCTAGGCCGCGCCTAAAATCATTCCAAGCGCTGCTAATGTGGCTACTAAGCTATTTCTTTGGAAAGCTCCTACTAAGATGGGAAACTCTTGGTAACCCAGGGATTTGGGCTTCTTCAATACCCTTCATCTTCAAAGAGGCGGGAACTTGGTATCCTCCTTTCTTCTTAATTACCTTCTTTGTACCTTGTCCTTCTCCTTGTGTAGCACTTGGTTCTCCTTCTTTTTGGTTCTAACTTGTGGAGCACTTGGTTCTCCTTCTTCTTGGTTTCTAACTCTTGGAAAACTTGGTTGGGTTCCTTCGGTGATAGAGATTCCGCGACCACTTTTTTCTCTTCTTGCACTAGTTGTTAATTTCTTACCCCCTTCACGAAAAGGCCCCAAAACAATTGTATCTTGGGCTTTCTTAGCTCGCCTTTCCCTAAAAAAAACAAAAAAAGAACAATTATTTCTAATAAGACACCGTTTAATCACTATATAATCGGTCGATAATGAACATATACATCAACCGATTGTACATAATCGGTAGCTCGGGACCTAGATTATCTACCGATTATGCATAAAAATTGGAACATAAAACTCTGAGCTATGGACACACATAATCGATAGTCAAATAAACAAACTAACAACTGACTGTTCATAATCGGTAGCTAGGGATATAGATTATCTACCGATTGAAACCATGTAATATAATCAGTAGTTCGGTAGTAAATTAACTACCGATTAAGCCTAAATTTGAGTACAGAGAGACAATCGGTAGATAATGACAAATTCTAACTATCGATTATATAGATGTGCTTGAGGAATTCTGAACTTTGATAATCGGGAGTTTAAACTTATACGAAACTACCGATTGATTCAAAACTATAATCCTCTATATGAAATCATCTAACATAATCGGTAGTTAAATAAAAAAATTAACTACCGATTAAGCCTAAATTTTGGTTCAGGAACACAACAAGTGGTTAAGGACTAAATCTAACTACCGATTATGGTCGATGTGCTCGAGGAATGAAGAACACGACCATAATCAGTAGATACATACAAACACAAAACTACCGATTATGTGAAATCACCGAAAACCCTTGAAATTCTATTGATAATTTCATTCAATTGAAGCAAAATAAACACGAATAATGGTACCCTTACCTTATTGGACCCATTAGATAGTTCTGGAGAGGCTGATTGTCAGAATTAGTCTCCGTATCTAGATCATCATCTTCGTGTTCTTCGTTTTCTTCATCTTCTTCACTATGTTCTTCAACAATCTCTTTGTTTCTAATTCTCTCGGCAAAATTTGGCCAATTAGTATTATCAGCTTGACGGGTAGTTCGTTTCTGTCGAGCCATCTTTAGATTGAATTATCGACGATGAATTGGTTTTGAAAATTTCCTCGCACAATCGGTAGATAAAATGAAGAGAAGAAGAAGAGAAACTAATTCAAAACAATCGGTAGTTAGTTAGGAATGAAATGAGTTTAGGTTTAGTTTTTTTACTTTTATTAGTGAAAGGCCATAGAGAGTATTTTACTCACCATTAGGACATCCCATATCCACATCTATTGGATGGGTATAAATTAGTCGCCCCAAATTCTTTTTGGGTAGCCCTCAAAAACACCAGGCTCTTTATTGATTTTGTTTTAACGATTTTGTGTGAGCACTCATTTTAGCTAGTCTCAATTAGGTGAATTATATGTACTTAGTTTGAAACCCACCTGTATTGATCCCCTAGTTCTCTTCAAATACTTTAGGTGGATATTAGGGTGGCACCAGGAACTCATGCATCCGAAGCTGCAGGTATTCTTCGGTTCATTCCTGATTGTTGAGTAAAGTATCTGATGTCATTACTCAGCGTATTTTGTACTTGATTAATTGCAGTAAATAAACAATTGAATGATAAAAAACGGGTGGCAGCAGCATTAGAACTCCCTGGTCGTGTAGAGATGGTTGATCAGTGTTTGGCTCCTACTTATCAGGAAAGAAAAGGTTTATGATTTATGGAATTTTTTCAGAATGATTTATCTTTTGTCTGCACAGGTTCTGTAGTCAGATAATTAACAGTTCCTAATGCTAGTTTATTTCAGCATGGTAGTCCTTGAATGACTCGTACTGCATTTCAAATTTCAAAGTAATTATATACCCAGACATGACCTTCATCATCTTCCGTCTCTTCGACATTTACGCAATTACGAAATCTGGATATCTTTTGATCTTCTTCACACAAGACTCAAGACATGGTGAAGTGCACAATGAATTAAAACGACAATTAACCAGAAACGAGCAAGGTTTTTGATAATTTTATTCCTTTGATTGTAGAGATCTCTCCAAAACTTTCATACTCCTTTTGCACTTCCCTCTCCCTTCACTAACACCAATTCATGCTCCACTTCCATTGTGAACCTTTCCTTGGTTGCCTGTTCTTCGGTCGTTCGAAGCTTAGCACTTATTATCGTTAACTTAGACAAAGCCACCAATTCATGTTCCACTCTGTCTTATGTTTCTTCTTCCTACTAAAATAGAAAAGTTGTCTCTCTTCTAAAATCAAAGGCCCTATCTCTTTCAAAACGAATGAGTGACTATGCAAATGAGTGTTTTTTGCACTGTGGGGAATAAAGTAGAGAGTCTAGATGGGTGAAGTTTCTTCATCTAGGTAATATGTTTCACTTGGACGGGAAAAGATAACCCATCCAAGTAATATATTTACTTATTTTTATAATTAAAACACTTCAGTTGTTTGGGAAAACATTTTATCCAGGCGGGTAAACTTCAGCCGTCTAGTGAAGATTGGCGACTACTCCTACGATCGAAGGAGTGTATGATGGGATTTGGGTGAAAGACCCTCTCTTCTCTATAGTAGGGTCTAATTTGCTTTCATTGGGTGAAACTTATTCACTTTGAATGAGAACACTCTACCTATAACTCTTGCTCCAAAGTCTAAATAGCTAACGACTTTACGGCTGTAATACAATGACTGGTTTTACTCCTTATTGGACATATGGGGGTTTTCAAACTGCACTTGGATCGAACCAAATTGGTCCAAGTCCACAGCACAAGAGCTCGACTGGTTCAAGCCTCAGCAGTGTGTATGATAAGAAATTACACCTTCTAGACCATGTCATTGTTGTTAACCTCACACGTCACTTAAACATACTCCCTCCATCCAAGTTATATAGGCAAAAAACATATTTGTATTAAATTAAGAAAAAATATGAAAATTATAAAAATGTATCATTTTTTCAACATTACCTTTTATTTTTTGATAAAAACTAGAAATATTAAATTAGTTGGAAAAAGCTATCTAGGACATAGAACTATGCATGTATAGATGGGCAACCGAAATTAAGAACTAGACCCAATATCTTCCTTTGACTTTATTCTCTTTTTCTTGGAGATTCCGTTGGTAGGCATATATAACTTAGACAGATGGAGTATTTTAACTTATTTGATTCTTCATGTGATGAGTACGTGATTTTCTTGGACAACGTTAATATCAAATATTACCTTCGTTCCAGTAAAAATGTTACTATCACTTTTTTAAATTGCCCAAATTAAAAAAGTGATAGTAACACTTTTATTAAAATAGAAGAAGTGGTATTTTATTAAAAAGAATAATACTCCCTCCGTTTCAGGAAAAGAATTACTTTTCCTATTTGCACAATTGTTAAGACAAGATGAGAGAGAATAACTTTTGTAATTTATTTTCAGATTTACCCTAACAAAAAGTTTAATACTACATATATCTTTATAATGAGAATAATAACATTTCTTAAAATAATAAGAGTAGCTTTGAAAGTTTGTTATATTGAAAATGAAAGTAACTCTTTTGTTGGAACAAAAATTTAAAGAGAAAGTAACTCTTTTCCTGAAACGGAGGAAGTATATTATTGACATTAGGATTTCTATCAAGAAATTATATTTTCCAAAGGTCTAGTTCAAAAACTTTATGAATCAATTTTCCTGCTCAAGAACTATAGGAATCAACTTTAGAATTTTATGAGGTTTAGTTTTAAGATTTCTTGCTTATTTTATTTCATTTCATTTTCGTGATATATAATCTCACCGTCATATCCTGGAAATACACCCAAAAAAATTATGAAGAAAGACTATATATCCAAAGTTTAGTTTCTACGGAATTTCATTTGCGTCCGTAGAAACTTCATATCTCCTGTTTTTATCCATCAATTTATATTTAAACTCTTTGGATACCACGTGCCCTCGCGTTTAACCTTTTAATGCAATTTTTTCATGCTTGAAAAATAATTTTTTACGTCCCACAAAAAAAAACCCAAAATACCATATAGATCTACCAAGGTGGAAGTTTTTAGCCCTTTGCCTTCCAAATTTGAGGATGTACTGCACCACCCCTCTTTATTTGGTGGGGCCGTGACCGTTTACACCCGGAAAAGAAATTTGTTGATTTAAAGCTGCACCAGAAAAAAAAAATTATTCATTTCATTACGGCACTACGCAATCTATGGATTGTGATCTTCAACCAGAAATGAAGATGGCAATAATAGATTCCATTATGAACAAAGAAAGCTGAAGAAACTAGCTAGAGATACTACAATACCCACCAACTCTAAAGACTTATTTACAAAGAAAAAAGGCCAAAAAAATATATAGGAAAAGCCCCATAAAAATTAACCAATAAAAATCTTCTACAGCAGCAGTAAAAGTTGCTTGGTAAAAAAAAAAATCCCAACAGATAACCTGTGGTTGTCATGGATTTCTGTCTCTTCTTTATTCAGGGTAATCAATCTATCCAAAAGAGCTTTTACAGTGGCATATGAATTGCAATAGTAGTGATCAAGGTAGGGAGGGAGGGAGCTAGCTGAAGAGGAAGAAGAAGATCAAGAAGAACCTTTAAAAATGAGGAAATTGAGAGTTTCCAATGCAAAATATATGAAAGTCCCCTTGGAATGGGTGAAGTAACAACCAAAGCTTGAACCAACTACACATTGCCATCCATCCCCATATATCTTGTCAAATTCCTGTTATTCAAAAAAAAAAGATCATAATACATCAAAACCCCAAACAAGTATATATGATCAGCAAGTAGAGAAAGAGTACCACTGAGGGTGTTGCAAGAGCAAGACATAACCTTTTTGATGTGAGAAGCAATGGATTTGCAATCAAAGACATCATAAAGATCAAGTGCATGAGAAGCAGAAGTCATGGCTTGGTTCTGCATCTTTATTGGCATGTCTGTGTCTTCTACATGTGCTTTTCCTTCCAACATCTTGAAGCATACTAAAATGAACCCCAAAGAGAAACCTTAAAATTTTCTTTGTATCTGGTCTTCTTCTCTCTTAACTCAGGTTTTAACAACAATCCAGAAACTTCTGTTTTTTTTCAAATGTGAGTGACAGATAGACATGTAAGGATGTAAATGCAAAGTAGGAGTATATAATGTTGGCACGTAGTCCAACCCATCTCTCTCTCTTATTAATATTTGCTTCTCTCGTTTCCTCATTGCAAGGATCCCTCTGGCCTTTGTATTTACCCTCATTATCCACAAATCTATTTCATTCATGATTTTCTGTGTTTTTTTAAGTCCCATGAGAATCTCTCTTTACTTTGACAGATGAGGTGACTCTTCAAACAAAGATACTCATTCTTTTGTCACCATTGACTCATCGACAAGGACTTCTTTTAAGGAAGTTCCATCTTTACTTGCCGCCCCTTTCCATATCCAAACTTACTAGAGAAATGGTTTTCATGACTCAATGCCAGTTTGTTACACTTACGTCTAGCACATGAATTTCGTGCAAAGTTCTTTTGAGCAGCCTGATACCTTTACAACCACAAGACTAATTATTACTCCATCCGTTCAGGAAAGATGATACTTTTACTTTTTCAATTTAGCATGTTTTTAGATAAAAAGAAAATACAAAAGTATCACTTTTCCTGGGACAGAAGTATATAAGTAGTATATGTGTATTGTAAAGATAAGATTATCAAGATAGCTGGATAGTTTTGGTTCTGGTTAGCAATGGGCAGACCACTGTAGCGATGAGACTCCGTTCATCCAGACTCTACCGATCAGATTACTGCACGCCCATCTGAAGTACCATGTATGAATTGTTAAAAATAATTTGAGCCTAGACATGCAGTGTTGATGACCTATTTTGCTTTCAGTTTTCCTACTTCCTATCCTGCTCTGTTTTCCACATCTTCGGAGGACTAAGTTGGATATAGAACCCACGGAAACATGAAATCCAGGACTTTTACATGCCCTAGATGCGATTTAATTTAGTTCAGCAAAGAATATCCAACAAATCATTCTAGCATTACAATAATTGACTTCAACATTTCACCAACCATAAAAAAATAACTTTCAAAACTGTGGAACGGAACCATTAGCTTCATGGAGACCATGGTAAAGAGACCTGTGACAAGGAGGCAAACCAGGATTTGAAAGTGGTTTTAATGGAACAGCAGTGCCAGTTTGATGCCACTTAAACCCTCTGAGCTTTATTTGAGCGTCCATCAGAAGAGTAATTATCCCTGGAACGATTGTGTTTGCCATTGTGTCTCCCTCCTCTGAAGCCTCTACCAGTACCCCTGCAGAAAAAATAATAACAATCTCTGTTACAAATACAATCGAAAAGTAGCAACAGTCTTGACCAGGAAGTTTCTGCAAACAGCTTTCACAGTCCATAGCATAATGCTGTGCTGATTTTCATAAAATAGTCTTCATATGTTGATATGAGCTAAGAACTACGAAGCGTGAATATTGATTTAGACAAAAGAATGCTAAAATTTTCAACCATCAGTAGGCGTAAACCTCAATAAAGGACTGTTGTATGTGTTAATATTTCTAGAAGAAATTTGAATATTCTTAACACGCCCTTCCAAACTCGTGATCTCATAAGATGAGACCCGAGAGTTTGCTAAGACCAAATTTACAAAGTCGATGCTAGTATGAATGCACAATTCCACTTCAAATGTGAATACTACGCCAAATGCCAATTCGAATAAGAACGCAAATTACGGTTCAAAGGTCAGTAACATTATGCCAATGCAAATGCAAATCCAAGAGCCATGCCAATACTATTTGGAATGTGAATCAATCAAGGTTCACGACTCTCAAATGTTGTCACACCGATACCAATGAGACTTCGAAAGCGGGCGGAAGCCATTAAAACAGACATAATCAAATTGCAACGTCGATCACACTCACAAAACTTTTTCCCCAACAAATAATCAAGGCTGTAACTAGACAAAAAACCGTAGTCTTCAATCCAGAGGACAAAGACTATCGAACAAAAATTGTATCCGGTGCGGTAAGCAAACAAACCACATCTAAGGTCAAATTACTAATACCAGATACTGAATTTTAGAGATTACCAAACATTACTGCTACAGAACCAACTAAGCCAACATATTAAAATGCCTTTTTAAGTTTTTCTTTAAATGTCAAAACTCATGTAGAAAACAAATCCTCCATAAATAGAAGCAAATGCTTTGATCTTTAAACATAAAACTATTCAGCCAGCTTAATTCTTGACCAAGACATGAACTGAAAACAAATCTACAACAAAAACTAAACTTAAGCAATCACCAAACAGTATACAAATTGATGGCTTCTGAATGCCCCAAAACGAATAATTTTAATATACAAATTTGATGGCTTTTGAATGCCCAAAAACGAATAATTGTCATTTCGTACCCGATCTTGCACTAAATAAATTTTAATCATTAAAATATAAACATTTTTCAGAAGATCAAAGGACAATACCTATAATCGCAACGATAAATCCTCAAGCTCTGGCCATCAATTCTTAACCTGGGATATCTTTGGAAATTGACTAGAGGCTAGTGGTTACCTTTTCTACAATTTAAAAAATGGGCTAGTTATTGTTTTTCACTAAAAGGGGCTAGAAAAAGGACTAGGGCTTAACCTTCTTTAGAAATTGACTAATGGGTGCCAAGATTTTATCTTTTTCAACAAAACATTAGCACTAACCCTTTTAGAGAAAAACGAAAACCCTAGCCCCTTTTCTAGATTGTAGAGAAAGGTAACCACTAAGCCTCTAGTCATTTTATAAAGATATAAAAGGTTAAGAATCAAGGCTGGAGCTTGAGGATTTAGCTTGGAGTTTCTCGAAAATTGCAATAGAAGGTATTGGCCTTTTACCTTTTATAGTTGTATTATATATGTTTATATAGTTTTGATTGATGTTATTTAGTGCATGATCGAGTATAGAACGAATATTATTCGTTTTGGGGAATTCAAAAGTCATCAATTACGATTTCCTAGTCGGCCAATGATAATGATAATCATTTTTCCACCGGAAAACACAATCAAGAAACTCTTCCAACAAAGCTTCTAAAACTGCTGCCTTGTACCATATTAAAAGGAGCTACTATCTTGTTTAGAGTTTCCATTACTCTAAGATCTTCTTGTTAGAATGTAAGCTTACAAATGGCTAATGTAATTCTTCTTATCGTAATCATGAAATACAATACCTTGCAAACCTTGCGTTAGTATGTAGGGTGTCAGGAATCATGATGATTAACCAATCGACTAGTATATCTTAAAGCGCCAGATTTTAATAATAAACTAATAAGTGTTGGACTTTTTTCGAACACCTCTTACTATTGATTTCAGTCCCCACGTAAAAACTAAATGTAATTAATAGCCGAGTAACCTCTTAGTAGTACAAACACTAAGAAACAAAGGGAAGTTAAGAAAGATATGCACCTCCCGCGGTTGCCTTTACTTTCCCAGCGCTTATCTTGACCCCCACGAAGTAAGCTCCAATATTCTTTTTCAGCATCACCTAAACATAACAGAGGAAAGAGCATAAATAAAGATAAAGGTATATGCTAACACCAAGTCCTAACAAATACTTTATCAGGAAATACCTAATGCAAATATACTAACAATTGCAGGAACCATTAGAGACCCTCCAACTTTCATAAAGTGATACAAACATGCATTACAACAAGCTAGAGATGGGCTTGATCTAATTTTTTAAATTATCACAGTTACCTTCTCCCCTGTGACATCTTTCATTACTTCAATAAAATATTTGTGTTTAAACTAATGTTTTATCTAGCCAAAACCCTGTATAGTTTAACACTTGTAGATATGCATAACTATCAAAACTTGGCCCCAAATGGTGTGGCAGATTAATTGGAGACAGCCACACTGAAGACTTACTTTTGACATTACTTCAACCTTCTATCTATATGAACTTGGTCATGAAAAGCTAACCCAAAATTGTAATTTCTTAACGAGCACGAAACACGTCAGACAGTGGAGGGAGACACTTGCTTGGAACAACCCTCATTAAGACTTGACAATTTCCTTGAAGTGAAAGGATTCAAAAATCTTTTCAACAAAGCGGAAGGTATCATTTACAGTTTACTGTGATGCTGAACTGACTCCACTGAAGTCCCAAGATAGGCATTTTCAGAACTTGTAATGTGTTCAAAATATCTGATGGAGTAGAGCATGGAACAGGTTTCAAAACGAATATTATAATACAACTATCGGTTTACGTCACTAACTCCAAACCAAAATCATTCGGGTTTAACTCTGATATGAGATTGGATCATGACAAAAAACAAAAGAGGACCAACTCCATAAAGAATAACTACTACTGCGAGATCTCTCATTTTAAAGACTGAATATTATAAGGTGTAATGCGTGCAGATATTAGCATTATCAACAAGGTGATGCATAAACTAGGCTTCCATTGTGCAGGAAAATGATTGCTGCAAGAATTGTGGACCAAGCGAAAAAGTTACTGATCCAAAACTCATAGAAATAGTACTTTGTATGGTGGTAACTTATAAAGTTGGAGAGAGCAAGTCCAAAATGCATGTAAAAAAAAATTATCAGCTAGACTTTTAATTTTAACCATCCATCTGGCACCCATTTAAGAATCTTGGGAATACAACATATTTGGCAATGACGTTAAACAGAGAGGGACAAAGATACATACCGACAACTGCTTCGAAGAAAGCGATATAATTTTTCACTATCAGACCACCTTCTTCAGCAAGCACAGCTGCAGCACGAGCTTTCTGGCCCGCTTCTGGCTCTTCAAAACGCACATATCCCGACTCTTCCCCCATTTTGTAGTCAATATACTTCAGAGAAAAACAACCTTTTGTCAGACTAATTTGACCCAATCAGACTTCAATATGAAAGCATCTCACGATCAGTATGTATACAATGTATGGAAGTATCATCCAAAACAACTAGAAGAAGAATTAGCGGTATACCCTAACAGTTCCAAATTGTTGAAGTAGATTCTTTATATCCTCCCGCAACACAACATCTTTGTTGTCTTTGTTGAAAGCAGCTGACAGTTTTTCTCGATCTGATGCTTTCTCTTTAGTTCCTTCACTGACATTTTCCGCATCTTTTCCCTCACCTTCTTCCTTTTCAACAACCAAAGATTTCTCGCCATTTTCAACGTTTTCCGAGCTTTTCTCTTCACCCTGATTAGTGCCCTTGTCAGTGACATTATCTTCCTTTCCTTTCTCACACGCATCTCCATTACTGTTAGCTGCCTCCTGGCTACCATTTTGGTCTGCAGTTTGTTCTCCGGATTTATGCTTCAACTTAAATGAAATAACTAAACCTTTCGGATAGCTGTAGCATGAAGGACCCAACAACAAGAAAGTGATTTAGTAGGTTAGCATATATAAGAAAAAGAATCAGAAAAGAAGAAAAAAACGTAAACAGAATCTCCAAAGCAACAGACAATGGTAAGACCTACCCAGAGTTCTCTTCGGAGTCATTTTTGTGAGAACCTTTAAGCAGCCGAGATTTCTCAAACTCTGCACTCAGTTTTTCCCTTGCAGTGTCAAAATCTTTTCTGTATGATAAAATCTTACTTAAGTATAGTGGTTCAAGAAAATAATAACTGATAACAAATAAAGACATGAACTATCAGAGCAAAAACTATGAAAATATATGTGGTAGCTAATAAGCATAACTTACTTTGGTGTTAGTTCTAACTCAGCACCCCCATAAAGCAAGCTTTTGGTCAAAACATTAACAGCATCTTCCTCTGTTGAAAACTCAATCAGAGAAGTACCACAAAAGAACCTTTTATCTCCAACATGACGAGGTAACCTTACGCTAGTCACCTGCAGTATGCATAAGTTTCCGGAATCAAAAGATATACACCTGAAATTATAATGCAAAGTTTATATGTTTTAAACCATTGACATCTCTGAAGTTGGTATGAACACGTTAACATACAAGCACAAAAATGACTTGAGCAATCGAGGCACAGCAAAACAAAATTAATGTGTTATATAGTGCTAGGACAC
The DNA here is from genome assembly GCA_023531435.1 of Papaver californicum. NCBI lineage: Eukaryota > Viridiplantae > Streptophyta > Magnoliopsida > Ranunculales > Papaveraceae > Papaver > Papaver californicum. The sequence continues at coordinate 947,443 of JAJJMC010025839.1, forward strand.
ATTCATCTCTTTATTGTTCATTGACATCCAACCTAAGATACAGCTGAGATGCAAAACATGTTTTCATAGAGCTAAAAAAAGATGCCCAAATCCATATCCGCCAATCAAACATAACATTGAAATCAATACTCACAAAATATCAATACAGATACATACATAAGTAGCAGCCAATAAGATAACAGCGATATACTTGAAATAATTAATCCAAAAAAAAGTATAAAATCATGCTTGAAAGTAAGTAGCCAACCGAATAAACAGCTGTAAAATACCTCGCCATATTGAGTGAAGAACGACTCTACTTCCTCAAGTGTAACACCATGCTCAAAAGGTGATGCAGCAATTGTTCTTATGTCTAATTGCTCTACAACCTCATCTAGTCCACATAACTCAGTACTCCTACCAACTTTGTTTCCTGATAATACAAAAAAAAAACCAAAAATGAGATAACAAAAAATTCATTATCTACAACTAATGAAAACCAAAATATTGCAAAACCCACCATCTTCAGAAACCCTTATAAGAGTCGATTTCTTAAGTACTTCAGCCACAGATTTAACTGTACCTTCCGATACATTTTCTGGTTTCATATCCCCAGCTAAACCCAAATGAATTCTCATCCGAGAGAAAGAACAAATCAGAGCTAAGCTGATCACTGAAATTGACTTTCAAGGATCAACCTGAACCAAAAAGAAAAATACAATAAACAAAAAAAAAAAAACTTGAAACTCTAAAGGATACTTCCATCTTCACTATCATTGATTGAGTTCTTGAGAAACTCATCTCTAGGAAGATTACTATCACTGAAATAAAACTCCACCTACAAAAACAAAACAAAATCAGTTTTAATTGAAATACAATGGAAGTACTAAACAATAAGGGCAAAAAAGGTGATATTTTTATTTGTACCTGACGAAGGACTTTAGCTGCTGTTTCTTCATCTAAAGAATGGGTTGCCATTTTTGCCGTTGTTCTTCAAAGGTTTTCTGAAAGTTTGGAAACTGTTTAAAGCAGAGTGGGAAGGAGGGGTGTGAGAAATCGTATTATTTAGGGTTTTAGCTATTTTTGTTAGGATTTCTGAGGGTTTTACACATTAAATGTACGGTTTGGGGTTTTTAAACATAAAGAGAGAAAAATACTACTAAAGATTCGTATTTCGTAGTTCAGAATGGAAGGTAATAAGTCAAAAATATCAAGGCTGCTAATAGGGCTATCAATTTGTTTGGGGGTGTACCGTTTCCTTACCAACCAATAGGGCTACTAATTAGCTTGGTACACCCCATTTTTGTTCTATTTTAAACTTAAATGCATCACTGGAACCTTAGTATTATTTTAGAACTTTATTGTTTGTTGATATTTTTTATGAAGGCTGCAGTGGATTGTTTTAAATAGGGATATGGGATGGCCTAATATAGTTATATTAAAGATTAAAAATATCCTCCCTCAATAATTATCTTAAATCTAATATAAAAAAAAAGAAAATTTAATTTAGTTTTCATCTTTCTCCTCCTCTTCTCCTCTCCTCTCCAGCCGTAAAATTTCTTCATCTTCTTCATTCGTGTTTATCACTCGACGTATCTAAAAATTATTCGTCGACGATTAAACTTTTTTCTATAAAACACCATGAGGTCCAAACAAACAAAGCAAACAACCAATTTACAAAGAATAAGAAATCAACCAGTTGAAGAAGAATCAAGTTATTCTGCACCCGAAGAGCCACTGCATCAATCAAACAGCGAACAAGAAGAAGAACCTCTTGTTAATCCACTAGAAATGGCTCGTTTATGGTATGAATCGAAAAAACCATCCTTTTTATATTAATTTTATTGGTTAATTAGGGTACATTCTTTAAAATTAGGGTTCAAAAAATTAGTTTTGTAACTGCTTACGGCTAGAAAATATTGATTTCCTAGCCATAAATACATATATACGGCTAGGAAAAGATGAACTTCCAGCCATAAAATTGAATTTTCCAACATACGGTTGGGAAGTTAAGAATTCCCAGCCGTAAATACTGAAAGTGTTTTCATCACGGTTAGGAAATTAAACATTCCTAACCGTAAACAATAAAGCTACGCCCATGGAAAACTTTGAAAACCCAACCATAACTTTAGTTTTCTAGTCGTAAGTGACCCTGAGTTTGGGTTTAAATTTTTTTTTCTAGTTTATGGCTAGGTCCTAGCTTGGAAAATCCAACTGTAGAACAACTTGACCCAACCGTAAATGCATATTCCTAGTCCTAGCTGACCCTGAGTTTAGGTAGAAATTTTTTTGGTTTACGGCTAGGTCGGTGCTTGGATAAGCCAATCGTAGACATTTTCGACCCAACCATAGAAGCACATTTCCCACCGTAAATGAACCTAATTTTGTTTTTTTCAAGCATAATTTTTTAAGATTTTCATTCTTGTAGTTATGTTTTCTTGTTATATGTATTGGACATGCCTTCTTAATTTTTTTTAGGCCACAGAAGGACAATAATAAGAGAATAATGCAAGAGGTAACACCAAGAGCTGGCCCGACTCCAACCCCTCGTCACAAGAAAATTTAGGGTGCGGACAAAATGAAGAAAGGTGCACTTGTCATTGGTGAACCAAGAGGAGAGGTAACTAAACGTGCACTTGTGCTTTCTCAAAAACGACAACAACATGAGATTGTGGAAGAACATAGGGGAGAAACAAGTGTTGGTCCATTGGTTGGTCTCTTCGATGCTAAAGGGAAAGTAAAAGAGAAAGAGAAGAAACCATCTCCTCCTACAGCAAAACAAGTGATTGACAACATGGTTTTTTGGCCCGGCAAGGAGAATGGAAGACCTTGGGGTGAGCCAAGGGATAGATATTTCGTGTTATTTGATTACCAACATTCATCGGCGGTAAGGGTCTGTTCTGCGTTGGTAATAATCTAATCTAATCTAAAGATAAATCTTTATGTAGTTTTATTAATGTTTGTTCCATTGTTTATGTAGGATCATACCACAACGGTCTTGTAACTCAAACATCAGAGGTCGAGTTTTTGGCCATCAGATAAAGAGAGCTTACCGGTGGTAGCCCTTATATAAGCTTCGGGATTATGGCCTGTAATTATCATTGTGCTGAAGCAGTACGATGTGGTTACAGTTTTCTCTTTCAGGGAGAGGTATTTTTCCAAGACAAATATTTTTTATCTTTTGGTAGGCGAGATGACTATCACTCCAGACGATGTTCTCCAGATTACAGGCTTGTCTGTGGATGGAAAAGTCGTGCATGAGGGTTTTGACAACTCTCTTTGTTTTGAAGATCTGTTTAAGTTGGCTGAAAAATATCTTGGATGGGACAAACATGAATCCTAAGAAGAGTTTGAGGTTGGAGACGGAGAAATTCTGAAAGGAGAAAATGAGTTCGGCAACAGAAGGAAGAAGGATAAGGATGGTGCAATGGCTGAACAATCCATGGCAAGAAAGATAAATCTGAGTCGTTTGAGGGCTAAGTTCCAGAATTCTAAGGATAAGAAGATGGATGATTCAAGGGTTAGACATACAACTACAGCTTACTTGTTGTACGCACTTGGCACTATCATTTTCCCTGATATGACGAGTAACAGGGTCAACGATTGCTATCTACAGCTCTTGCAACATCTCAGTCTTGATCCGGAGTTCAACAAGGTAACAGAGTACTCGTGGGGCACTACCACCCTTTCTTTCTTACTTGAGAGTCTTGGTAAAGCTTCAAGGTGGAACCAAACACAAATTGCGGGGAATGTTGGCCTTCTCCGGGTAATTTTTGTTTTACTATTTCCAATGTTTTTTTAGTTTTTAAATTGATTTATGTTTAATATAACTCTTTTTTTACGCAATCTTGGGTTTATGACCATTTTCCTACCTTGACGAGACTAACGGAGGATAACAATGGAGTTTCCCTACTCCAACAGGAAGCAAATATCCATTCTCAAAAAATCATGAGAAGGACAAAGAGGGTAAGATGGTTCAGATGAGGGGTCAATTGGACGTTCTGACAACTGAGGATGTGAAGTTTGACCCGTACCTCAGGCTTAATGGAAATGGTCATGATGCTCGTGAATTTACGGATACGTCGACCTACAACGAATCACTCTTTCCTCCAACATGATACGGCATTTACAATCCTCGTAGAACTCTCTGTCAAATTGGAGTTGTGCAGAGAATTGTTCACGATAAGGAGGAACACTTTAAAGTGGACAGAGTAAACTCTAGGCTCTTGGTTAATAATGTCAGATTGGTCTACAACCCTGTCCCGTCTGTCGACGATTGGAAAAATCGCATTCGACCCCCCTACCAAGTTGATATTAGTGGGTATGAACACTTTCGTGGCACAAAACTAGCCGAGAATAACTACTTGACTTGGTTTAACAACTGGGGTCATCCTTAAGTGTTCAACATGAATGCGGAAGCGATACCATATTTTTACAATATTGTGGATCATCCAAGTTCCTCGAAGGGAACAAGTTACTGAAAGGAGAGATTTCTTATGGTGGTACGTATATTATTTTATTTCTTATTGTATTAGTTTTTCAAATTTTGTATAAATATTTAAAATTTGGACAATTTTACTTCCAAAATAGGTCGAGCGAGATAAGTGGTTCGTGAAGGACATGAGCGGTTGTATTGGTGGTGGTAAAGTGTTGAGGGCTGACGCACAAAGACGACTGTGAGGTAAGATTGAAAAATTACATGACCCTGAATGTGCACATCTCTATCGGTACAACGATGACGAAGAGACGAGGGGTTCCAAGAGAGATAGGTCTAAATCCGGTAGATATGAAACACTTAATCTTACTCCCACTAGTTCTTCATCTAGCGGAGGTTCAAATGAAGAGATTGTTCAATACCAACCTCAAGGTAAAGGTCGAGGTGGAGGTCGTGGTAAAGCAAAAGGAGGAGGTCGAGGTTGAAAGTTTTCTTATGTTGTTGCGGATATGGATATTTAGTACTTTGTTTAGTTTATGGATTTATGGATATTTAGTTATGTTTGAATGTGTGGAGTTAATGAATTTGAAAGATATATTTCTATAGTTATTGATATAAATTTAGCTTTAATGAATTTTCCATGGTTTTCTTATTGTGTCATTCAAAATACAATGAGAAACATCACAAAACTTGGGGAAAAATAGAAATTCAGGGCAACTTACGGATAGCTCGAGAACTTGAAAAGCTAGTTGTAACTCTTAAAATTTTAGAATCTCTCAATTTTACGGCTAGATTCAGCTTCAAAGCTGGTCGTAAGTAACCCTGAGTTTACAATACGGCCAGCATACCTAGCCGTAAAACTAGGTTTTTAGAATTTATATCAGCTTTACGGTTGAGATTATTAGAGAACCCAGCCGTAAAAGTTTCATTTGTAGCTTACGGCTAGCTTTGAAAACTGACCTAACCGTAAGTGACTCTGAGACATGTCTACGACTAGATCGTCACACCTATTTCTTAGCCGTAAACAACTAACATTCCCTAAAAATGCTATATTTTCCAAGGAAAAACTGTACAATTACTACCCAACGACTGGATTTTTCAAAATTTCCAGTCGTTGGGGGCTTTCATCTATAAATATAGCACACTTTCTTCTCAAGAAACACACCTCCTACTTACTTGCCATTTCAAATTGTTTCTCTTCTTAACAAATTCTTCTCATTTATTCATAATCCAAAAAAAAAAAAACTGCTAGGTTCACAACTAGAGAAGATATTGCCATAGCTCGCGCATGGTCGACCATAACACAACATGATCAAGAGATGAACATCAACCTAGATCAACCATCAAATAATTTCTGGTTTTGTGTCTTCATAATTTTTATCACGTTATACGACAATCGAAATGGAAGATCATACCAAAGCATCAGAGAAAGATTCGAATTACTCAATAGTCGATGTGAAAAATTTAGATCGATTACGGTGGAAACAAAGAGGATGTATCCTTCCATCTACAGTGAAGAAAATACAACTTCACTAAGCTCATTTCAATATGCTATGAAATTTGGAAGACCCATTATAAGGATGTCTTTGGAGAAAAATTCATGAATCAAGAGTTCTATGATGTTTTGATGTAAAAGGACTCGTATTTCAATGTTTAACTTATCATATAACATTAGTTTCTACTTTATGTCTTTTCCCTTATCGTAATGTCATTCTCTTCAATAAATATTATGAAATTTCCTTCTTAGCGTCAATGAATGAGTATTAATGTTCAATCTCAACTCCATTGGAAAAAATCAAACAAATTCAAGGTCACATACGGCTGGATATACCGCAGAACGCATCCATAACTTATATCTACGACGGGCTAGAGCACCAAACTCAACCGTAGACTACTCAACTAGTTTATTCTACGGCTGGGTTTAGTAAAAACCCTGATCATAAGTTCCCCATGCGGCAGGGTCGATATCCACAAACCAAACTGTATACACCATTTTACGGCTGGGTAATGCCCAACCGTAAGTTTAATTTGATTTTGATTTTAATTCTCAAATAGTAAAGTTAAATCGTATTAGAAATCTAATCAATCACTAATCTTTATTATATTAGCTAATTAATCTCATTAGCACTAATTAATCTAGGAACAATCTAGATATAATATAAAATACTAAGATAAAAGATTTTTAAGTTTGATTCAAGATGACCCTATTTTATCATCTTATAAGCCCCTATGAGTCAAAGTGTAGATCCCAATAATAGGTTGTTACTTTAACTTGCTTTAAGCAATTGGACAACAAAACTAACATCATGCATAACACAATCCCGTTAAGAATTTCAAGCAAATTGGTATCTTATTAGGGATCTTGAAAAATATGGTTCATCAATGGCCGAGAGGGCCCCCTTCTTCTGGTACCCGAGGTCTTGCTTCTGCGTGAGTGGTTTGATTTCCACATGGCTTGGATATGGAACCATAAGACTAGGCATTTCCAACATTGAAAGCAGTAAGACTTGCTATCATTGACAGCAGCAATTAGCAGAAAATCCACATTCAGTGTCAAAGATGTCAAAACATAAACTCTAGATGGTGCAAGCAGCGCATATCAGGAGCATGTAACTAAGTAGTAGGATGATTTTTCGTTGAGACACAATAGATCACACTTTGTGAATAAACTTTTGCCTGCAAAATCATCATATGCATTTTTCTCCCTTTTTTTCTTAAGACATTCATCTTCTTTTTCCCTTTCTGATTTTATTTATTTCCCTCATTTATATGGTGGAGCCATCTTTTGGGATTAATTAGTAATTCACCAATGTGGTTTTCCCAGTTACTTTCTGCTGCTCACTTCACATGAAATCGTCTTCCAGCTGGTTTGCCTATTCTGAACATCTTAGGAATCCAAAAAATAAAATTCAAGCCACAAACAACACACAAGGAATAATAATTCAGTAAGACTTAAACGCAATCTTTATTTGCTTCCTGTTGCAGAGGCCTAGACGGAAGATTTGAAGATAATTCATTCACTCAAGTCTTATACAGCTTACATTACAATAGTCATACCTGATCCCTCTCTTTACAGCTTTGATGCCGCTTCTTTGTCCATAAACCAAGTAAATTCAT
>JAJJMC010025839.1:954983-976233 GCA_023531435.1 Papaver californicum
AAAAAAAATGCTTGTTGTTGAATGATATGGAGAGTACTTGAAAACTCTATAACCATATATTCACTTCTTGACACCAATGTCTGAAAGGATAGCTTATGTACATTCACTGAAAGAACAGACTGTTCCAATCTTGGATCAAAATGCTATTACTAAGGATAATGTTTACACAACCCTCGGTGGAATTTTTAACTGCATGTTTGTCGACTCATTGAAGGCGTATCATGGTGTAGAAAATCCGTTCCATTCATTTATTGGTCTTGTTCATGCGACAACATAGAGTGAGATTGGAAAGAGTATACTGGACAAAACATTTGAGGAAAAAGGCAGATTGAGCGATCATATAGTTAATGCACTCAGTTCAGCTGCCAAGGGTTGGGGAATGCAAATCCTAAGATACGAGATACAAGATATTGTTCATCTTGAAGGAATGAGGGAATCTATGCCAAAACAAGCAGAAGGGAAACGTAATGAGCGTGTTAGTATTCTTGAGTCACAAGGAACATGGCAAGCTGACATTAATAATACTGGCTCGAGAAAAGAAGAAAAAGCTCATGGAAGTTGAAAAACAAAAACAAGAAGAGCTAAGGAGATTAAAAACACAAAAACAGGAAGAGCTCAGTTACCTTGACCATAGGAATGCTGAGATTGAAAAAGTGGAATGGTTTATGTTGTGGCATATAAATGTTATGCCCAGAACCAAAAAAAAACTTTGGAATGACATTACTGATTGTTTACCAGTATAGGAAAGACTGGGGAGGTTCACTCCAACTGATACACGTTGTCCATTATGCAATTCATTACATGCTGAATCCACAGATCACGTTCACACTAAATGCAGATTTATTGTAGCTATTTGGAGGGGTCTCTCTATGACTCATGTGTTTTATAGAATTTAGAAATCATAGCAATTTCGAGGATTGGTGCATTGGTGGCTTGCTGATAAACAAAACATAGATAAAATTGCATACATAATCTGGTTTATATGGAAATGTAGGTGCAAGGTGGTTTTCGATGGGAAAGATCTAATTATTTCTATGCAAGAACAGATTCCAGCTCTTTTGCAAAATGTTGACTATATCAGTAAGAATGGAAACATTACTAAATGTGATGTTTATCATCCTGGTTGCAAGTTACACAACACTGAATTGAAGAAGAAAATTTCATGCTGGTGGATGCTGCCTTTTCTAAAAAGGATAAGAAATGCTCAGTTGGAATGGTTAGGATCACTAAAGAAGGTCAAATTTGTGAATTTGCGGATGGTGTTCCAGCCCAAGAGAGGCAGAAGACAGAGCTTGTAGAGCAGATACAACATGGGGAGTAGACCTGGGAATGGATAGGCTGATCAGCGGATGGTACTTAATGACAACAAAAGTGTGTTTGACTTCCTTGATAGAAACTGTGAAGTAAAGTTATCTTGCTGGAGACTAAGAAATTCAAGAACTATTTTGCTAATATTTCTTATAAATACATTAACAGAAATGGTAATAGTTTGGCAGACAAGTCCGCTAAATTACTCCTTGAGCTCAACATAGAGCAGATTACTTCTTAAGCTCAACATAGAGCAGAACACTTCTAGGGATATGGATATTAATAGGAAATAGTTTACCAATAAAAAACCCCACATAGTGAAATTCAACCCAATTCACAATAAGGATTCAATTCAAAACAAAATTGGTAGCCAAATTTTTTTTGCATATTTCTTCCAGATAAGAAACGATTAAATAAATCTGAAGATGAAAATAGAATATCACCTGAGAGATTTGATGAGAGAACCACCAGAGAGAGTGATAGTAAAAGAACCTCTTTCTTTAACAAATTTCTCAGATAAATTAGCAATATATTTAGCTAAAGAAATAGATAAAAGTTCTTCGTTCTCAAAAATCTCTTTCTTATGTTCTTTCTTCTCACTAGTAATATCCGCCATTGATGACTGTAGTACTTTCCACTTGGGAGGTCTTTGAATTCCACTGAGTGAAATTAGGTTTAGTTTGTTTGATCGTCGAAATGAATTAATTTTGATTGGAATCAACCGTTGGATTGATGAAAGATTCGATGATGATTGGAGTTGAATTGAGAACGTGCGTATGTTAGCGTAGGAAGTAGCTGAAGAAGAACCCATTTGATTTAAATGTACGATCTTTTAACCTAAAGAGAGAAACCCAGGGGAGGGATCCGGATCGTGTGTATCGAAATACCCTCCGATCCTAGTGGACACGTCTCTCATTTCTTACCTACTTCAAATTAGACTTTGGAGTCTTGGACATCATTTAGATGACTAAATTAAAGAATTTTCAATAAGCCTGTATGTATTTCCAATGTATCATGTCTCTCACCGCAATTTCAGTTTCCATCCCTAGTGAACTATTTTTATTCAAAATGATATACTATTTATAAAAACCAGGTTTAGAAGCAGTTTTTTTCGTTTAATAGTCTCATCATCTTTATGTGGTTATTGTGAGAGTGTGAGGTTGTCATTGGTTATAAATAGAAGTCTTATATAGGGGCTTCCCATTTTAATAGAGGGGCTTCCCATGGTTGAAAGCTAACCTAAATTTTGGATATAGAATATCCTATACCAATAGTAAATGTCCATATTACCCTTGTCTTCACAAAAAGTCTAATTTGCCATCTTCAATTCATTAAAACCTAACCGTAGACATTCTTCTCCATTAATCGGTTTCTATTCCTTCCCCATTTCACCTTTCTTCTCCATTAAAATCCATCGTCTTCGATTAATCGTCGATTCGAAAATTTATAATCGTCGATCAAACGAAGAAAACCTAACTCATCACGATGACAAACTCTACTAAAGGTATAGAAGGTAGCAGTGATTTGAATCCAAAACAATCAAACGAAGAAAACCCAACCCATCAAGAAATAATTGAAGAAGAAATCGGTGCTAAAGGCGATCAAACTCCCCAACCACAACCAATGGTGTATATGAGTTATGATTCTACAAGAACCCATGTTATTTTTCTCAATTTTATGATTGTAATGTGTTAGAACGATTGATTTCAAGTCCAAAAATTAGGTTTCCAGAAACATTTACGGTTGGGTTCGATTGGAATCCCAACCGTAAATATATGTTCTCAAGAACTTACGGTTGGGAACCCAACCGTAACTGGTTCTTTTAAATTTTACGTTCAGGTTATTTAAATACCCAACCGTAAATCAAAAGGAAGGAGATGAAGATGATATTTTACGGTTGGGTTAGATTCTGAACCCAACCGTAAACTATTTTGCACTCAAAGAAAAATTTGTACTTACGGTTGGGTTCGATTCTAATTGCCAACTGTAAATTATCCTGGATAGTTCAAATTTTTTGTTTTGAAGATTATTTACGGTTGTTTTCGATTGTCAATTCCCAACCGCAAATTCTCTTGGTTAGTTCAATTTTTTTCTTGATGATTATTTACTGTTGGGTCGGATTGTCAATTCCCAACCGTAAATTCTCCTGTGTAGTTGAACTTCTTTTTGTTGATTCTTTACGGTTGGGTTCGATATGTGTAACTCAACCGTAAAGAATTCTGATTTTTCAAATTTTTGATTGATTGTTTGTGTTGAACTATTTGGAAATTATCTAACTTTTATTGATTGTATGTTGTAGGAATAAGGATAGAGCAAAACCCAAGAACAAGAAGGGTAATAATTTAACACCAATTGATCACACTCCAACCCAAGAACAAAAGGGGTTGGTCAAGGATTTGAGCCGTTCCATTGCCGCTGAGGAGTTGTTGAGTGTTGAAAAACAAAGAACACTTCTACAAGGGATTAAAGATATAACTAAAGAGATATCTAAATCTGACGAGGATGTCCAAGAGAATGTTGTCGTAGTGGATGAATAACTTATGGAGTTGTTGAACGTTACTTTATCTGTTGGTATCTTAAGACTTACTTTATTGTAGTGTGGTTGATTATGGATTTGAACAATGCCTTTGTTTTTATTAGTTCTTTTTATGAATATGAATTTCTTAATATAAATGAATAAATTGTAGTTTCTTTTTTATTGTTAAGTGATTCAAGGTATAAATAGATGAAAAAACTCAACTCAGGTTTACTTACGGCTAGGTGTCCGCCAATTGCTTTTAATGAAAAAAAGCATTAGGCAACAAAACACTAGATTATACATTTACGGTCAGAATATGAGCATTGTACCCAACCGCAGAAAGATTACGGTTGGTTTAGCCTTCGAATCTAACCGTTAATTACTGTTGGGAATCAAAAATTGAACCCAACCGTAACTGGTGCAACAAATACCCATGCACATAATGTGTTACGGTTGGGTCCTATGCTAAAATCCAACCGTAAAACGTTACGATTGATTGTTCCGCCATGAAAATACGGTTACAGTTAGATTAGGATGAACATCTAACCGTAATTGTTAGTTACGGTTGGGTACGATGCTGAAAACTCAACCGTAAAACTGTTACGATTTGGTTTCTGCCATGAAAGTACGGTTACGGTTTGGTTAGGATGAACACCTAACCGTAAATGTTGTCTACGGTTTGGTTCGACAAGAAAACCCAACCGTAATGTTCCTTGAATCACAAAAAATTCATATTTTTTAACGTAATTTCATCAAATTTGAGCCATAAAAAGACCAAGAGTTTCAGTTAGAGGTATACCTGACCACTCTGGTTGAGTGAATCAAAATCTAGGGTTCTTACAAAAACTACAAAAAAATCTCTTTCATTTCTTCTACTTTTTCTTCTCACCAAACCAACAAGAAGAAAAATTTGATTTGATTTGATTAAGTATAAGATTATTTTAGATTAATTATTATTAGCCTAATCTATTAGCTAAGTAGTTTTACTAATATTAACTAAACAGGGTTATTTTAGCCATTATGAAAATATAATGTATAAGGGGTTTTTGAAATTCATACCTAGTGTCCCTATTTTGTTTTCACATGGGAAGCCCCTCTATTGGAATGGGAAGCCCCTGTATGAGGCTTCTATAAATATTGTATTTTGGGTTGATCACTAAATTTTCAGATTTTTAATTTATGAAAATTCTTTCTGTACATTCCAGTAGATAGATTTTTATTTTCTTTTTAAGATTTTTGTTATTTTCATATTTTGTACACCTTGTTATTACTATCGTTTGATGTGTATTATAGGGAATACTATTTTCTTGCATCAATCAGGTGAGACGTTTCAATCCCTTTCCATTTATTTATATTTGTCTCTCTTATTTATATTTATATTGCATACCATTCTAGGTTGCACAATTTAGAACATCAAGGATAATGTTAGATTTAAGTTTTGAGGGTAGAGTTTCAGAAAATTGATGTCAATAAAAAACTTCAAATTTTAGAAACTTGTGAACAATTCAAGATGATACTAACCATTCTAGGTAAATTAAAATAAAATTCTTATCTATAGGAATTGGTAATTGATGTCCCTATCTATAGGAATTGGTAATTGGTATGCCTGACTAAATGGTACAACATATTGTGAATCTTGCTTCAAAAAAAAAATGTAATGAATCTCAGGTCTAAGCAGGTTTTTATTTTCAAATTTTATACCCTGTTTATCTCGACGAAATGGGAAGAATAGCTATCCCAATGCCAAAAATATTACAACTATTTCGCATAATTACAAGTACGAGATTATGATGAGGACTGGGAAGCATGTTAACAGCAATTAGCACAAGATGCCAAAACAAAAATTCTAGCACATATCACAATCCAATGAGAGCATGTAACTAAGTAGTAGAATGATTTTTCAATGAGACTCGATGAATCAGGCATGCTATGTCAATAAACTTTTGCACTTTGCAGTAGCAAAATCAGCATATCATCAGAAAACACCTTATCGTCATCATCATCATCAAGAAGAAGGAAAAAAAAAAAAACAAAAAAAAAAACAACTCAATCCGTCTAGTGATGAGCAAGTTTGAGCCTTGCTTTCAAATTACTTCCTACGTTATGCATTTCTCTCTCTTTTTTTCTTTAGACATTTGTCTTCTTTTTCACTTTCTGAATCATTTCTTTTCCTCAATTATATGGTAAGTGCCATTTTTTTGGATTAATGAGTAATCACCGAATTGGTTTTTCCAGTTAAGTTTCTGCTGCTCACTTCACATGAAATCGTCTTCCAGCTCCTGCAAGGACTTGCTTGCCGATGCAATTTGTTTGTTAGATGTCATCTTTTCAGACACCATAAGACCTTTATAGCTTCTTATCTCTGCCTGCCTCTCCTTATCAAGCCTTTCCATTTCCTCACGGCGTTTCTATGGAATAGAAAAATAAGAAGCTCCCCATCAGATCTTGAGTATAATCCACAATTAAAACTATATTCATATATCAACACAAATCAGCAAAGCATTCAGCTTCTCCCCTCTAATTGCTTTAATTAAAATTATATTCATATATAAACACTATACACTAAGTATACTATGTCATCCTGATGATCCAAGGAAAACTCTTATTCTAGAGTTGGGATAGTGTGTGCCAAGAGCTACCACTTTCAAAATATCCATTTTAAACTCATAACTTGAATGCTACTTCCTTCTACTCTTACTTTCTTTATCACCTGAATTTGAACTTTTCTATTCCTGTTCCTAGTGGAAGCTTTAGGTTTTCTCAATGAATTGGTGCGTGCAGAAATGAAAAAGAAAGATCAAATGAATGTGCTATGGTTAGGCAAGATGACCTACATAGTAAATACTAAGTGAATCATCCCCAACGGAGATTAGCCTTGGATCATTTCCATGGCGGCCCCTCAAAAATGTCCACGACAACGTCGACAGACAACATATGAAGTGTATAATCATGTCATTTCCTTCCGGAATTACAGGTGTGCAGCCAATCTAAAGTTGCCAAGTATCATCTATGACGAATAAACACGAGACTTACCTTGTCTCTCAGCTGTAGTTTTCTTTCTGCCCTTTCAGCTGCATTAACTGCTTCTCGCTCAGCTACATGTTGAGAACAAAAAAGAGTCACTACAACACCACTACACAGATGAGGGACATAAAAACTCCTATTTTTAGCATGAAAAAAGCTGGTCAAGCATGAAAGAAAAATCTTTTCTGAATTGAATACAAGAAGGATTAAGATGAGCACTGCAATAATCCCCATTTCTAAAAATATGAAGGATTTACATATAACAAAATAGGGAAATGAATATGAGGAGGTAGGAGAGCGTTAAAAAAGAAAATTTAAGGAAACTCAACAAAACTAATACCATACGTAACCATACCTTTTAAATCTGGGGTCCTTTCCACCTTGGTCTTGTTCAATCTATTAACTACCTCATTTATGCGTTTTTCTACTCTTACAGTGCGAACCTACACCAAGCACCAAAACCAGCCAGATCAGGACCTATGCAACAGTCGTATGAAGCCATAGAAACACTGAAACCAACAAATCTGATGTATATACCTACATAAAACTTTTTCCATGTGATGACAGATAAGAGAAAATTTATATATTGCATATGGGGCGTAAGAGATAATGGCCAGAAGTTTTGCTGAGAACATAACGTTGATAAAACTAGCTCGCTAACCTACATCTAGTGTGTATGCAATGTTGCAAGGAAAATATTGGAAAAGTTTCTTAATAATTTTTTAAGATACGGGATCAGAAACTTCCGCATGCAACTTTTTGCCCAATTCAGAGTGTCAAGTGTTGGAAAGTGGGAGAAAGAGATTCACCATCTTAGAATTATGAAAACCAATTTGGCCAACATCCATGGATGCAGTTTTCTTCAAGTTGTACCAGGGGGTGTACACAACATCCACATTATTCACCTTGTTGCCTGCAAAGAAAAAAATCATGTTAGCTGAGACCACTATTCTGACCAGTGCAACCATATTTAGAGTCAAAGGAAAAGAAAGGCAACATTATCTAATCAATGAGGGTTCCCAATGTTATTTTGTGAAAGACACGGTTTCTGCTGGTTATATTGTCCATTACTTAGACGTTATTGCATTTTTAAGATTAATAGTACTCCAAGGTTACTTCGGTCGATCTTACGGTTACATTTTATTGGGGTAGTAAAAGGAAAACATCGTGGTACAGTTGCTACTTCCTTACCTTCAAAAAATTGCAAAGTGAGGTATAATTACCATTTACTTATGGAAGACTAGCAAAGCAACAATGAAGGTAGACTTAAACCACCCAGTAGTCACACTTATGAGAATACACTTTAATTTCAATCAAACATTAGCAAACACAACAGATAAAGATATGGTTTGATATGCATTCCAAACAGAACACTAGACCTTCGAGTTTGATACAAAAAATTACACTGCTGAGACTATAAAAAGACCAAATGTGACTCAAACACTAGCTGAATACTTAACCATATAAAGGATGTGGTTTGATATGGTTTGCGAACAGAATAATAGACATGTACACTGTAACGCAGCTGAAAAAAAGATCAAATGTGAAACAACAATCTCTTTCAAAAATGTGAATATGTAATAGTAACTCTGTTTTCATGCATAAAATGTTAAAGCATAGGTAATATCTAGAGAGAATTGGGTTCCCTTATACTAATACTCTTCCCATAAGAATTTTTTGTGCTGATTAGCGAAAAAGAATGTCATTGCACTATTGGAGACAGTGTATCCATTTTGTATTTCTCAACAAATGGAAGTTGCAACGAGCATAAGAAAATGCGACAAAACAAATATAGTAGAGAATTTGCCTTGGATGGAATTTGCTTTTACAAGCTGAGCACAATCCTCAAGTAAACCTTCACTTATATCATCGATTGTCTGACCCCTCTTCATTCTGACATAAACATGGGCTGATGACATTTTATCCACATGGAACCTGAAATAGACAAGGACCATCAGAATAAGATCTTAAGTTAAGGACATGCATTAATAGAAAAGGAGGAGCAAGCATATCTATCTCAGCCAAAAACTAGGATCGAGCCATGATACTTGTCTCGCTCAAGAAGAGAAGACGATGAATGGCTGCGGATATGTGGCAGGAAATTGCACGAGTTCCTTGTGCCCAAATTTGAATCTTTTTCTTATCCTGCAATTTTATATGTCCCATGCCTAAAGTTAATAATAATTTTAGTTGCCTATAAATCTAACCTTAGTGGCTACTGGACAAGTGACCATTGATGCATCACTTTATTAATAGGGCCACCGAAGAAAAATCCGAAGCTTTGTTGATGCAAAGAAAGGATGTTAGCTTACAAGTAATATAAGCTTCAGATACTAAATACATTTTAAGACACACAGATAATTTAAGTAGTCATTATGTTGTAGGTGTACGGCAAATCTTTTCTCAAGCCTGATAAGCCAAAATAAGTAATTTCGTAAATTTTAAGCCTTGAGGTAACAAACTCTGAACAAATGATCACAAACTTTTCCTCACTTATTCTTTTTCCTAATAGTTTACTTAACAACACAGTCATTTTACTTTAGACCAAAGCTACACATATATGCGAGCTAAGTAAAATGATAATAACTCTATACTCAATATAACTGAAGCTATTAACATGACTATTCTATCAAAAACTAAGAAGGAACTTAATTTGCATAGTAAATCTATTGACGGAATCAGAAACTGACAAATCACAGAAAGAAACAAGCATATTTTAGACATACAAAAGGGAAATAAATAGAAACAGGAAATGCTAACCACAGAATCGCATGTCAAGAACAATATCACTAGAAAGCATGTAAAGCAAAACAAAAGAAAACCTAATTAACCAAGAACACTAGCAACAAAAACAAAAAACAAAAACCCAAAGCTACAGAAGAAAAAAAAACAATTTTGAAATCAAGAAAAGGGTTTCTGAAATCGGGCATGTAATTGTAGTAAACAACCATAAAAACCAAAACTTTACTCTCATTGCATGCAAAAAAAAATATATCAAAAAAGAATAATTATAAGGAAAAACACAAGAAACGACCAAAAAAAGACCTCTAAACCATTGTAAAATGAAAAAAATAAAGGAGTTAGATATCAAAAACAATAAAAGGGGGTTACCAAATATCTTCAGGAAATCCATATTTGATGAGCTCTTCGTTTTCGTGCTTATCTAAGCCCATAAAGATGGTGAAATCACCAATATCTGGTCGAGCTTTGAAGTAAAACACCATCTTTTCTCCTCTCAAAACCAAAAAAAAAATAACTAGGGTTCTGAGAATGGAGGTAGAAGAGAGAACAAAGTTTCAATGGGAAAAAGAAAGATTTGGTCTTTGATCAGGTTTCATTTAAAGTGTGTGAGAAACAAAGAGAATGGGAGAAGGAATTTAACCAGGAATAATAAAATACACGCACAGACAAGGGTTACTAAAGTGCGCCGTATGCGCATATTTTATTAAAATTACTTATTTTAGAATTTTAGAGGGCTGCTTGGAGCCTTATAAGGGACTTTGAATCTGACCCGCTGAGTAGGTGCTGACATAACATTTGATTTGAGTGCTAGTTGTTGGGGTTGAATTTTAATCCGAAAAAGAACATAGTCTTTACTTTTGTTTTCGTTTTGTTTTATAGGTAATAAATAACATGTGTGTAAATGTATCAGGCGTTAATCCAGTTGAACGTCCAACACAGGTGTTATTCCAGCTGAACGTTTGTTACCAGGCGTGCTTCTACTGTAACATTCCGTTGGATGTAAGGTTGGGTGAACGTTTCATCAGGCGGTATTTTTGTTAAACGCTCGTAAAATGAAACATAACTCTATCGTTATCCCTGGAACGAGACGGATATCTAGCGAAACGCCTAGCACGAGATGGTCTCCTAGCGCAACGCTCGACTATAACTCGTTTGGTCCAGTTTCCAAATCATTTTGGATCATGAACAGTGCAAAAAGTGGACCAAATTTTTTTTTTACTCGCCCCACTAATCTTCGTTTTGGATGGACCAAATCCATTTTTACTCTTTGGTCCATCATTTAGTCAGCCCATTACGCTCTAAGAGCGTCCACAGTCGTCGACTAAATCGACGACTGAAGATTATAAATGATCGATAGTCGACGAAAGTGAGGCGCAGTCGTCGATCTTTTTTAGTATTTGATCGTTGAAAAATCACTGTTCAGGATTAAAAGTAATCGCTGATAATCAAAGTTATAGTCGTGCGAAATTCTACTCCCTCGCTTGTGAACAGACGAGGTATCAGCATCTCGCTTAAAAACACGGGCGAAGTGTTGACATTCCGCCAGCCCAAGCGTTATGCTAAACTTTCGCTCCACCAGACGACTGAGCAGAAGCTCGCCTACTCATAAGCGAACAGCTGAGATATCGCCTAAAATTTTCAAACACGGGCGAGATGCAGTGATTTCGCATGGAACTGGGCGGGGTACCAGGACCACGCTTATGTTTGGGCGAGCCCCTAAGATAACGCTTGAGTTTTGGGCGAGACCCTAAGGACTCGCATGGAACTGGGCGGGGAGCCAGGACCACGCTTCTGTTTGGGCGAGCCCCTAAGCTGCCGCCTGAGTTCTGGGCGAGACCCTAAGGCCTCGCTTGGGTTGGGCGAGGCCCCAAGGCACCGCCTGGGGTTGGGTGAGACCCCAAGGCCTCGCTCAGGCGTTAATTTTTGCGTTAATTTTTGGGATGTTATGATATGTTACTGTTGATATGTTACCGTTGATATGTTACCGTTGGCAGTTTAACGGTCATATATTTACCATATATATATGAGATACTAAACCAATGGCATTTTACTAAACTCATACATTGTGTAGTTGAAAATTCTAAAGTTGGTTTTTATTTCATTTTTTGAAATCGATTAGTAAAATGGCGCCATCAAAACCACGGGGTCCAAATTTTTCGTCTTTTGAAGATGTTACGATGTGTACGATTCATTTGTCTATTTCTCAAGATTGTAGCATCGGTACCGATCAATGTGAAGAAAAATTATGGTCACGTATACTATGTCGGATGAAAGAAGCTATACCTTCTATGCCAGAACGTAGTTGGACCTCCCTTCAGAAACGATTTCAAATTATAAGTAAGGATGTGGCGCTTATGTCTGCGAAGGAGGCTGAATTCGAAAGGGAACATCATACTGGATGGGGCCCCGAAAATAAGGTAACAACTCGTTTAATTATGCTTATTACATTAATCTATATGATTGTATATCCTTTAACAACATTGAATTGAAACACCATTCGCAGAAGTACGTAGGCTTTTCAAGGAAGCAACTGGTCGAAGTTTTAAACATGAAGATTGCTAGACCGTTATGTTAGATAATATTAAATATTCCAGAAGGTCGACATCCGTTTTCGATTCATCACAAGGCGAGTCTGATTACGACAACGAATCTCAGGACGTACAGGACACACCAGAATTAAGCGTAGATGGTCCCAGCGCCTATGAAGATCTTGGAGATATCCCCAACACAGTAATCCGTCCAATGGGGAAAAAAGAGGCGAAACGACAGAAGACAAAAGGAAAAGCAAAATTTGCTGAACAATAAGAAATGATGCAAAATATTTATAGAGAGCAACAATGCTTCAACGCCAAATGTACCGAACAAAGAGATATGAAGATGGCACAAAGAGAAGCTGAGTTTGCAGCAAAATTAGCTAATGATAAAGCAAAGTTTGAAGCTAAATTAGCTGATTCAAATGCAAAGTTTGCGGCAATACAAGCTAGGCAAGAAGCAGAAGAGGAATTCCGTATAATGACGATGGATATCTCCCAAATGGATGATGTATCAAGACAGTACATCGAACTGAGGAAGAGAGAAATTTTGATGAAAATATTAAACCAATCATAACGTCCGGATTATTATTTACCATTTTCATATTGAGTTTTAATTATGATCAAAACTAAATTAATTTAGTTATTATTTACCATTTTCATATTGAGTTTTAATTATTTACCATTTTCAATAAATTTTTATGTTTTTAACGACTCCTATTTTTAAATAAAAATTTAATTTAGAATTATCTTTGAAAATTACTACTAATACGAGCTGGACTCGATGAACAATTACAATATAACGCGACTAATAAGTAAAGATAACATAACTCTCGCTTTAACCACCGGTCCACTAACAACACATTTACCCCCAAAGCCCATATAAAATTTCAGTCTTCCCCAACAGATGACCATATATGTTCGATCAGGTCATTTCTCAAACGAACCCCAGTTTGTTTATCGAATACTTCACGTCTGCGTTGGTCCTTGAGCATCCTAGAAAGTTGAGCAGTGTTCTCCCTTGAAATAACAACTGGAGCACCGTGGCTGCGTTGTTCATAGTCATGCGGCCAATCACCGGGAATACGTTCATCCTCCACTATCATATTATGTAGAATAATAACCGTTTTCATTATATATGCTAACACGTCCGGATTCCACATTCGTGCGGGTTGTTTGATGATTGCAAATTGATTTTGTAGTACACCGAACCCCCGTTCTACATCTTTTCGACAACCTTCCTGCATCGTCGAAAATTTCTGTTTCTTTTGGGAGTCTGGATGTTTAATGGTAGTTAAAATAGTCGTTGTCTCTGGGTATATTCCATCCCCAAGATAATACCCCATATTGTATTGATTTCCATTGACTGAAAATTTTACTGGCGGTGCTTTACCGTTGATAAGCTTTTTGAAGATATACGAACGGTTCATCACATTGATATCATTGTTTGATCCCGGCATACCAAAAAATGCGTGCCAAAACCAAAGATCATACGACACAACTGCCTCAAGGATAATACTTTCGCTACCCTTGTAGGCGGTATAAGCACCGGATTCCGCCGAAGGGCATTTGTCCCATTTCCAATGCATGCAATCAACACTACCGAGCATCCCTGGAAATCCCCTTTTTTGGTTTTCATCAAGAAGGAGATCAACATCACGTTGAGTTGGTGTCCGCAAATATTCATCCTCGTACAATTGGACTATCACCCTGCAAAATCTACGAGTTGCTTCCAACACCGTAGTTTCCCCAATACGTAAATACTCATCGATTGCATCGGCCGCACATCCGTAAGCTAACATACGAATAGCTGCAGTTATTTTTTGGTGCGGTGTTAATCCTATAACACCACAAGCATCTCTTTTCTGCACAAAATAACTATTTACCGCCACAACATCACCCAAAATACGGTTGAATAATTGTCGACGCATTCTGAATCTTCTACGGAATATATTGGGCGGAAATGTAGGGTTGCTGCAGAAATAGTCTCTCCATAGACCTTTAGCACCTACATCACGTTGTCTTGGTATTATTGTACGTGTATGTGGAGGGTTCAGAGTTGACAACATTAAAACAACATTAACTGCTACGTTATTACTGTTCGCTTCAAGCGAACTTTCATCTGATGAGTAGTAACTTGTGTCATCATCATCGTTTAATGAACCAGAAGAAGAAGAAGTATAAGAAACATAGTGAGGGAAACTAGAAGAGGAACCATACTTGTCAATATGATTTACATAGTTTGCTATTTTGTTATGTGTTGGAAACTGTAAGGAGCAAGAGATGATGATAAAACTCGGTTCGTATTGATGGAGAAGCAAGTCTGGTAATTTATAATAAAAAGAGGATAATGTTGAACAAAAATAAACCTTTTATCTTAGATATTTTATGTGTCTTGACAAGGCAATGACATGAATCGACAATACACCTACCAAATTTCAAAGCAAAGATTTATTTTCAGATTAGTCAGAGATATTTTATGTATCTTGACAAGGCAATGGCATGAATTGACAATACACCTACCAAATTTTAGTGCAAAGATTTATTTTCAGATTAGTCAGAGATATTTTATATATCTTCACAAGGCAATGACATGAATTGACAATACACCGACCACATTTCAAAGCAAAGATTTATTTTCAGATTAATCAGAGATATTTTATGTATCTTGACAAGGCAATGACATGAATTGACAATACACCTACCAAATTTCAATGCAAAGATTTATTTTCAGATTTGTCAGTGATATTTAATTTTTCTTGACCAGGCAATGACATGAATTGACAATACAACGACCACATTTCAGTGGAAAGATTTATTTTCAAATTTGTCAGAGATATTTTAAATAACTTGACAAGGCAATGTTATTAAATATATTATTGTTCTCTATTTAATCCCAATACCTTATTTGTTTACTTCATAACTTACCTACAACCATGTCAACATTTCATTCAGCCGAAGACTTGGCTATAACAAAATCCTAGTATTACGAAACATTACGTGAAGATGTTATAGTCGGAATTGTTGATCCAGAAACTGTATGGGGGAGGATCCGCTTGGTGTTAGGCGAGATCCCAAGATCTCGCCCGTGTATTTCACCCTCCAAACGGGGTTCTAAGCTTCCGCTTATGTCCATGCGGTATCCCAGTATCTCGCTCGGAATTTCTTTTGCACGGGTTATCCGCACATTACACAGACGAAATCTTGGCCTCTCGTTCCGACAAGCGAAACTCTGATGTTTCGCTTAGTTAGTGGGCGAAATGTTGGTACTTCGCCTGGGTATTTTTTTGGTAGGCGATACAGCAGTATCTCGCTTGTATCAGGCGAGCTACTAGTCTCCCGTCCGTCTTTTCAAGCGGTGTCTTGATACTTCGCTTGCGTTCAAACGATATCCTACCACCTCGCTTGATCATACCCCGTTGTTTTTGTGACGGATCAAAGATCTTTTTTGATCTTTGATCTTTGGTAATGATCGCGTGACTGGAGATGCTCTAAGTTTATTACGTCTAAGCAAGGTTGGAATAGATTCCCAAACCTAAGCATTACTGATAAGGACCCTACAAAATTCAATTCGGACAATGATGAATAATGAATTAAGATATAGAAACCTATTAAATGGTCTGAAAATGGGAGAGAAATTAAAGTGAGACGGCGGTCCTGTGATTATGAGCGTATAACAAAAGCACCATAGAAATTTGTGCAATCATGGGTAAAGATCAACGGGCTTCCACTTCATCTATGGTCCAGGGAAAATTTCACGGACATTTTGTGAAAAATTAGGGGTTTAGAAGAAATAGAAATAGAAATAAGTCTCAGAACTCTGTAACATGCAGACTGGCGATTAAAGGTGATATTAAATCAATTCATGTTGCGATTGGGATCAAAATCGAAGGTAGTTAATACATTTTATCAGTACAACGTGATATTTTTTTGAAAAAAAAAAAATCTTTGTCGGTCAAGGAGTGTGCAGAATTCTTGGGGATCTGGAGCCCGTCAGGGCCGGTGACAGATTCAAAATTCAAATTTATTTATCTGATATGGCAGAGAGTAAGGTTGTTACTTATCGGATTTCGGTTCGTATCGGTCGGGAGCGATACACTGGTACGCTATATCGGGGAAATTTCGGTTCAAATATCGGTAAAATATCGGTCCATATATTTTAAACCTATAATTTTATGAAAAAATACTAGTTCATATTTTATAATTATAAATATATTTTAACACGTTATAACAAACGTTTTTTCATAAAGTTTAGAAAGAAAAACTACTAATCAACTAAAATATATAGATCCATAGATTTCATACAAAGTTCAAACTGGAAACATAAGAAAAACAAGACAACTTCAAAGTTCATAGTCTAAAATGCTAATTAAACAAGGATATTAGAATTCTAATCGAAATCATTAGATTAATTATAGATATTATCATATCCATATTTAATTCTAAAATATCATAAAAAAATATGAATAATAATTGAAACCCTAAAACAAGGATTTTTTCTTTAAAAAAAAATTATTTTTTTTTTTGGTTTTTTTTTTAAAAAGAAAAAAAAATCGTCCATATCGGCCGTATCGGTCCATATCGACCGATATTTCGGTACATATCTTTGACCGAAATTTCGGATTTCGTCTTCGTTTCACCCCGAAATCCGAATTTTCGGCCATTTCGGCCGAAATTAACTACATAGGCAGAGAGTCACATTCAGGGTGAGTCAGGTTCGAGGGCGGAGATAGATGAACTGGGGTGGATATATCAACTTTGCTACCGTTGTGCTCCTATATCTCTTGATTCTTGCAAGAACCTACACACTTGATTCCCCCGGTTGATGTCTTTTACAACCATATAAGTTGTTCCACAGTCTGTCGTGAAGACTAGCTCTACCCATACCTCTAACATGACGTCTAGTGATTTCTTTTTAATTAAATATCAAGGATGTGGAAATCGATTCCCTGAATTTATATGAATCTAAGTCTCAAGACTAGGGAGTATTATCTTCAAAAACTTATAGAGATACTAATCTTCTATCTACACAAGAATCACAAAATATAACTTAATCTAAAATGTATTCTTGTGAAAAAAATCATAAACAAGATTTCAATAGATAAGAGTTATATACTCAATCGTTTTTGTAGTTTTATATCAAATATGGATTTGATCTGCACTTCTTGAATGGCCTTATATCAGAAGAGAAGGACCTTCAAATAAATAAGAATTATACACAACGCAAATACATATACAAGTTATGAGCCTATATTTCTTCAAGATAGGTGATCAATTACGAATCTCAATTGAAGTCTTTCAAAGTCGAACCTTAGATCTCGAAGATCCTTAGGTATTTAGAGGAAAAACTTCTCAACAAGATACATAGAAGTGTAAGGATTGAGTTTTTTTGTATTTTTGATGTCTCCAGTTTATAGTAATCAGTCAAGGATGGGTTGCTTAGGATGTAAGCAGTGAATTTCTTGCAACCCAAGTTAATTCTCAATTGTTAAATCAAATTTGTTTCCTAAGATACAAATAACAAAAAAAAAAGATTTAAAAGAAACATATGTCCATTAATGCCATCTACAATCACTTGGGAGGAATGAAAGGAATGCAAGAATAGTGGCATGCAAAAGAGGCCAATACAAATATACATTGATTCATGAAGTAAAAAGTCTTACATTCTTGATGTTATTATAGGCAGTGGTAAGAAAGGTCGTTCCCTCGAACTTGTGAAGAAAGATTTTAGACCTAATTCTAATATTAAACTAGCAAATAAATAAAAGATAATAACAATATTACAAGATGCTGAGACTTAGGATTTCACCACTTTCCATATTCATGCGATTCATACATTAATTCTAGATAATTTATAGCTCATATGATAAAAGTTATGACTCTGATTTTTTTTTGCAGAAAGTAGATTTCTAAAACCTTGTTTCTAAATCCTAAGCATGGACCATCAAAACACTTAAGTTAAGCATGATCCATCAAATTAAATGACAACCAATTAATAAAACCCATAAATCAAATTAAATTAATGTAAAAGTCATAAAAGAATTAAATATATTTACCACATAATTGTGAAATATGGCTTCCCCCATTATCCCAGTGATGGGGTTTAGCTCATGGTCCTCTAAACATACTCAGAATATGAATACATGGCTCAAATGTGCTTTGAAAAGAAGAAATAAAACTGACACAGTGAATTTGAGACATATATAACTGTTGCAGAGAACAAAAGATCATTGTTTTTATCTGTTATAAAAGAGATGAATATAAAAGAATAGACAACGGAGTTTTTTAGCTACGACCACGGTTTCTTTCACCTTTTAGTCACAGTTTCTTCATCTTCTTTCTTATGAGCAGAATTTTTTTCTGAATTTTTTTGCTCTCTTTTCTGGCCTCTGCCAACCCCCCTCATGCTTTCTCTTGTATCCCTATTTATAATGGAATATTAATCCTCCTCCAAATCTCCCAAATATCTTTTCATTCAAAGAAATGATTCTTGACATATCATAATCTCGATCATCGAATATTTTTATTTCTTCATGGTAGTTAACTCACAATTATTCTTTGGTTATGTTTCCATTCCCAGAACTCGAGAATAATGTTATTTCCAAATCTAGTTGAGATATTAACTTCCTTAACCGATCCAGAGAATATCTTTCCTTTTTCAAACGCATCCAACACAATCACGAGATTTTCTTTCATATATGTTTTCATCTTATATACATCTCCTTTGATTAAGGCAAGAGCATTATTTTTGTCTTTAAACACTTCAAGTGTTTCCAAAAGTTTTACTTCCAAATCATGCAGACGAGATTGAGATGAAAGAAAATTCCCGCCAATAATTAAATTTGAAATGGGCATGGGTGCCTTTAGTAATTGGTGTGGCGCATTTATCAATTCTTGGTGGGTGCCTTTATCATTTTTTCTGAGAAGTTTTTAGCTTTTTTTAGCCAATTTTTTCACGAAACTTTATTCTTCCAAAAATACCTAAAAATATACAAAATGATAATATTAGTATACAAATTGAGAAAAAACAATAAAAATATGAGAACAATACAGACATAAAAACGTGTCTATCGATTCTTCTGAGATTCCTCACAAGGGTGGTTCAGGACAATCTCATTATTCTTTGGTTATGTTTCCATTCCCAGAACTCGAGAATAATGTTATTTCCAAATCTAGTTGAGATATTAACTTCCTTAACCGATCCAGAGAATATCTTTCCTTTTTCAAACGCATCCAACACAATCACGAGATTTTCTTTCATATATGTTTTCATCTTATATACATCTCCTTTGATTAAGGCAAGAACATTATTTTTGTCTTTAAACACTTCAAGTGTTTCCAAAAGTTTTACTTCCAAACCATGCAGACGAGATTGAGATGAAAGAAAATTCCCGCCAATAATTAAATTTGAAATGGGCATGGGTGCCTTTAGTAATTGGTGTGGCGTATTTATCAATTCTTGGTGGGTGCCTTTATCATTTTTTCTGAGAAGTTTTTAGCTTTTTTTAGCCAATTTTTCCACGAAACTTTATTCTTCCAAAAATACCTAAAAATATACAAAATGATAATATTAGTATACAAATTGAGAAAAAACAATAAAAATATGAGAACAATACAGACACAAAAACGTGTCTATCGATTCTTCTGAGATTCCTCACAAGGGTGGTTTAGGACAATCTCATTCACGAATTTAAATGTGAATTGAAAGAAAATACAGGACAGTAAGTAGGAGATTAGCTTATGTAAACTTCTGAAGTATTTTGTTATGTTTTATATCGTTGTTTATAACAATTTATTTGTATTTTGCATGTGGATTTGGACTTAGGTTGTTTTCCCTGATTTAATTGGGGGATTGTATAATTAATAAGGGGGTTTCAGAAAAGACCAAATAGAGTTACCCAAAAGCAATTCCTAGAACCCCTTAGCCATATATTTTTATAACCGGGTAAACTATCCCAATTTGATTTTTTCTAATACATGATTAGTTTAATTAATTAGATTAGATTAGATTAGTGATATAGATTATAGTTAGGATTAAAGTTAGAGAATTTTTTGTTTTTCTAATGAGTAGAGAAGAAGAGGGGATTTTAGAGGCGGAAAGCGAAAAATAATAGGAAGAACCCATAACTCAAAACACTCAAGTTAACTACCAATAGCTTACTAATGGTCGATTTTTTTGTTAAAATCGTCGAATCATTGTGGAAAATAAAAACACAGTGTAAGGGTCGCGATGGTTGTGAGGTTACTACCATGACGATTCTGCAAAGGTCGTCATGGTCGTAACATCCAACACTTCCTACCCTTACCTGCAACTTTACCAGGCTATGAAAAATCGTCATGGTCAATAAAAATAGACCATAGCGACGCTAACTATATCATCTTCACTTTTTCCTGGATGTTTGGTGTGATAGGGTCGCATCGTTCACACCTTAAACCATGACGAATCCAATCTGCCATTATTTGGGTGAGTTGGAGCCGTCATGGTCGACATCAATAGACAATGACGACCCAATTAGACTATGAGGTCATTATGGTTTATCGAAGGGTCATCACATATTATATCAATAGGGTCGTCATGGTTTTAGGTAAAAACCGATGTAACCCTAAATAGACTCTTCGTCTTCAGAAATATAACCAGTATGGGTCGTTATGGTTGAAAATCAACAACCATAACGATTTTTCATAATTTTAACATGCATATAAAAAGTCGTCATGGTCTAAGATTTTGAACCATGACGATTATGACGATGAATTGATTTAAAAAAAAATGGAGGAATAAGGGTCATTAGGGAGAGGAGAAGAGGAAAGGGTGAATGATTTTAGGTTTTGGTTTTAGGATAAAAAGGGGGTTGATGGGTTTAAAGGTATTAAGATTTTATGTTTAGTTATTAGGGAAAGGGTAAAATAGTATTTCCACCACCACCATTTGGCACCTCCCTATAATTTATGGTGTGTGAATAAATTTGGCATAACCCCCTATTAATTCCACACAAGCCCCCAATCAAATCTGTTGTAAATTAATTCTTTGGTGGATTCCACCACTCTTACACCCCTCTTACACCACTACCTTATCATCTCCTCTTCCACCTCTTCACATCTTTCACTTCTTGGTAACCCCCACATTTAG
>JAJJMC010025839.1:976243-1046401 GCA_023531435.1 Papaver californicum
TTCTCTCTATATTTCTTTTGTGCAATAGTTCATCTTTTGATTTAGTTTATAACAAAATCAGGTTTTTTTCTTTTTTATTATTTATTTTAAACCTTTTTATAAAAGTGTAGATGATGGATTTTTACCAAGGGTAAAATAGTAAAATTATCTCTCAAAGACTCAAGTTTGGGAAATATTAAATCTCAAAATTATGCAAAGAATTTTAGGGCGGGTGGTTACCCTTGTCATCTCTCAGGCGCTTATCCCTGTCCTCTCTATATGTATGGCCAGCTACATATATGATAAAAAATCATTGAATGAACCAACATTCATTACTGTATAAAATCATCGGAATAACACTGATGCTTACTATGAATTTCCCAGATATTCTATGATTTTTACATAAAATCTCAAGCTCTTAGATGGATTGCCCACTAGTATAGAGCAATTTGAGTATCATTTGGTGCTATATTCCGCAACTGGATTCCCAAAAATTATCTTATGTCAATACTCATGTCCAACTGAATAATATTGACTTGCTAAAATACCTATATAGCTTTATATAGAAGAGTACATACGAATCTACTTGATTAAAGTACCACATTTGTGCTTAAATACCAAGTCAAAATTGTGTCAGACACAATTTCATAACTTCTACTAGCTTAGCCCAGCTTCAATCACATAGAGAGACAACCAATGTGATAGCATAGAATAAAATCTAATCCTAAGCTTAAAAACACTAAACAAAATAGATTTATAACATTTATAAGTGTTGCAAATAACAACGCTTGTAAGTGTTGCAAACATTAAATATGAGTGGCTAGCTTGAGTTTACGGCTAAAGCCTAGCTAAGTGTGTTACGGTCAGAACCTGGCACGCCGCTCATATTTTTATATATGGTAAATATTTTCATACTTGGCACTCCGCATATGTTTTCATACCTGGCACGCCGTGCATATTTTCATACCTGGCACGTCACACATATTTTCATACCTGGCACGCCGTACATATTTTCATGCCCAGCATGCTACGCCTATTTTACACTCATGACACATTCATTTTTCTACCATATACGTCAATGAACACATTGTTCCTCATAAAATAAAATAAAATAAAATTTTATTTTATTTTATTCTTGCTAGACTCATCAAGCTAGTCAAGCAAGACAAGTTTTTAGTTAAGAGACCAACTAAGCAGGCCTCATTTGATTTAACATTAACAATGCTGGAATGTTACAAAAAATACACGAGACATCAAATGTCACAAATGGGGGGATATTCACTAAGGTATTGGTCTGGCGGTATACGGCACGTGGTGCAACAATGCACCCACTACAAAGAAGACTCTGGAAAGTTCGACCAAAAGTTGAGTAGGGAAGTGGTAGGTTGAGCAACCGCTCATTCAACCTTAATCGAAGTGAGGAGCAGTTGTCAACACTTTCTCCAATATCTCCACTTTACCACTACTCAACCATTGACATTATCTTCCAGAGAAGAGGTTAGCTGAACAGTTACACTAGCTATGACTATACAATAGATTTCTCAATCTATTACTCAAAAGGAAGATTTTCAAGTCTGAGCCTAAAACCGAATAATTCAAGTCGAACAAATCGATCATTCAACTTTCTCACACAGAGAATTGTTCATAGCTATTCACACCAATTACATACCACATAGTCTCATACTCTGACCTTAATTCTTCTCTCGTTTCCCTCCTTAAGACCAACCCTTCTCCTTCTTCTTTGTGATTGAAACAAGACTGAACGAAAATTGCTTGGTTTAGGCCAGGATTGTACAGATTGATCTCTCATATACGTCATGGTACCGGGAACAATGTTATTTGGACTTTTTTTTCACCCCAAAGGATATATAATATACAACCCAACGAGAGCAACACGATAATGTGGTTGTGTACAAAATATCCCCAATAAATTTTTTCACCAAAAATGGGCATTGAGGAGGGACTAATAAAAGTCACACAATGAAAAAATTATGGTTGTTCACGAACATGTACCATCATCAGAGCATTGGGAAGAAATGAGTAGGTCCTTCATAATTTTTCTTACGTCTCTAAACTTAGATAATAAGGTGTCTCAAAATTACATGGTGTGGTGCCGTAACGTTTGGCACACACATGTGATACGAGTAGACGAGAGGTTTTTAACCAATAACCTAAATCGATCTTTCGATTATCTGGTACGTATTATTACTCTCTTATGGTTTGTTAAGGTTTTAGCATGATTTGTTAAATATTTGTTGTTTGAAATGAAAACAGAGAAGTCGAATCATGTCTCTCATCAACATTGCAAAGGATGTGTGGGAAGATGAGAAAAATTTGAGGAGAATGAAAAGAAGATTAAGATATACAACAATTCGGAAAATGAAAAAGCTGGTGATATGCATGTGGAAAAGGAGAAGACGGTGGCAAAAAGGAAAGACAAGGCGAGAAATATTACTCGGGTGGAATTAAGCAACGGTCACGACAAAAATGACCAACATGATGGTGATGATAATTATGAAGCTCCAGATCGACCTACTAACGAGACCGAGGTTCTCGTGGCAGTGATATTGATGTCTAAAGATAACTATGGATAATTATGGATTCAAACTTATGTGTTTAACGAATAATTATGGAGTCAAACTTATATATTTAACTTTGTTATTTTTGAATTAAAACATGTTAGGTTGTTAGATTACGAATGAATGAATTATTGGTTTTAAAATTGTTGTGATATTTGGCTAAGATGCGAGGATAAGTACATGAATAACGACTGATTGTAATTTTTGAAAAAAATAACAAGTCTTTAATTGGTTTATATGTCCATACGTATCAACCGATTCTGGGGATAACATTCCATAAGTTTTCCAGGCTTACAGAACGGTTGATATAGACATTCATATCGACCGATTCTGTAAGCCTATGGAAATGCCAATTTTTTGTTGATTTTTTTAGGTTTCAATTGATCGACGTGGACAATCTTATCGACCGATTCTACTTTGAGGAAATATCAATTATTTCTGGATATTTTTTAGGCTACAATCGGTCGATGTGGACATTTTTATAAACCGATTGTGACAAATTATTTCACCTGAGTTTTCAATTTTTTGAAAAAAACTAGTTATTGGGTCTTCCTTCATATAAGGAGAACCTTTTTCACAAAGCATATTTGTCCCAAACTTGCATTCTTTTATTCACTCATACTTCATCAATTATTAAAATAATTCTCGACAAATGGCATGAGAACTGGACGAAGATATGGATCTAGTTAAATCATTTATACATTCCTTCCATAAATGTCTGAATGAAATTTATTATACGTTTTTGAAGAGAGTTAAAGAAATATTTGAAGACATCAAAGGGAATCCTAAACGCTGCAAATGGAGAGACTTAGCATTTAGATTTGACAACATCAAAAGGGAAATGCGAGAGTACCGTAAAATTCGATGCATGATTAACGACATGTTTATTCATATATCATCATTTGATGTTTGTATTCTAACATACCATTCATTTAATTTCAGATTAGAGATTTACAAGTCTATGATGAATACATAGTGATGAACGATAATTCATGCAAATGAAGTAATATACCGTGTTGAAAAGATGTGCTCCAAGATTTATTGTCGATGTTTTAATATGTGAGATTCAAGAATACACATATTAAATTATGTAATGCGCTAATTTCTTAAATTATATAATGCGCTAAATTCTTAAAACTATGAATGAAAATTTTCTTTATGAAAGTATAGCAAAATCGTCTTATATGAGAACCAACATCCACCGATTATGTCAACTAATATGGTAAGACTTGTGTACAAAAAAAAAGTACAATCAACCTACATGGGAACTCACATCCACTGATTATTTGTGTTCTTTGTGAACGAAGAACATCAAATTGGAATCAACTTATGTGTGAAATTTAATCCGCTAATTCCTTGTGTTCTTCGTGAATAAATAACATCAATTTGTAACCTGATAGATTGGTAATCAATGAAAGTAAATGATGATCAACAAAAATGAGATCGAAAAAAAAGAAAATCAAAAAAATGATCTATGTATTGATTATAAAAAAGAAGAAATATTATTATATTATTAGAACCGACAACAACTATTTATGTAAAAAGATAACAAACTAACGTACACTAAAGGGCATCCAATCAATGCTAACCTACACCAATACAAGAACCAATAGAAGAGTGACAATACACCGTGTAAAGAAGCCACTAATAAACTCCAACCACATTAAGTCTGTGTAAACAGAGTTCAAACTGTTTTAAGTGCTATTAGCACCCTCAAAATGATGGAGGAAAAGAATGGCAGAACCTTCAGCTTATCTCGCAGAATAGAAAATCTTGGACTTGACATGCCTTTAGTAAAAATGGGAGCAACTTGATCAATTGTAGAGATGTAAGATATCTGCAATTCTTTACATTGAACAAGTTCACGAACAAAATTGTAATCAATTGACAAATGCTTCATTCTTGTGTGAAAAATAGGATTGGAGGAATATGATATAACACTGATATTATCACAAAGAATAGAAGGTGCAATTGTTAAAAATATATACATATCCTTCAATAACTTACAAACCTAAATTACCTCAGTAGCAGGGTTGGCCAACCTTCTGAATTAAGCTTTAGTGGAAGACCTTGCAACAGTATCTTGCCTTTTGCTGGACCGGGAAATAAGATTTGAACCAAAAAAGATGCAATATCCTCCAGTACTTGTTCTAGAAACAGGATCACCAGCCCAATAAACATCACTAAAACTATGCACAACAGTCAATCCTTTACTAAATAATATACCAAATTCAATAGTACCCTTTATATATCTCAAGATCCTCTTAGCAGCAACCATATGGTCAGAAATGGGATTTTGTATATGCTGACAAACCTGATTGACTGCATAGAAATTTCAGGTCTTGTCATGTTAAGTACTGAAGAGCACCCACTAGAGATCTGTAAGGAGCAGGATCAAGAATAGGTTCACCAGCTGTAGCATGAAGCTTAAAATTAACTGGTACTGAAGGTGAACAAGGTTTATCTCATCTCATTGAATGTTTCTCCAATAAATCCAATGCATACTTTGTTTGGGACGAGAAAAAACCTTTTGAATTTCTTTTGACCTCAAGACCAAGAAAGTAATGTAAGGCACCCATATCCTTGATAAGAAAGTGACCTTGAAGTTGGAGAATAAGATCAGCACAATAAGACTTTGAATTGCCAGTGATTAAGATATCATCCACATATACTAGGATGAAAATGATTTTTGAACCATTCTTTTGGATTGACAAAGAAGAATCGACTGAGTAGAGAGTGAAACCATAAGATATCAACACTTGCATCAATTAGTCATACCAAGCCCTCGGGGCTTGCTTTAAGCCACACAGAGACTTATGCAGTTTGCAGACATAATTGGGGTGATCATGATCAATGAAGCCAGGAGGCTGGGACATGTATAATCTTTAGATAAATCTCCATAAATAAATACATTGCTAACATCAAGTTGTGTAATTGACCAATCAAAATTTACTGTAATAGCAAGAAGAATTCTAATTGTAGTAGGTTTAGCCACTAGGTTAAATGTCTCTAAATAATCCAAACTTTCATGTTGATGAAATCCCTTAGCAACTGGCCTAGCTTTATACATATCAATAGTACCATCTAGTTTGTGTTTTATCATAAAAACTCATTTACAACCAACAAGATTCAGAGAGGGATGAAATGGTACCTTAGACCAAGTGTTGGCAGCCTGCAGGGCGTTATACTCCTCAACCAAAGCATGTCTCCCGTTCGGATCCTTGTTAGCTTAACTAAAACAAGTAGGTGTTGGAGGAGAAATCTTAACAAAAATAGCAGAGGAGAAAGAATGCTTACTTGAATAGACCTTTGGTTTGAAAATGCCATCCTTTTCTCTTGTTTGCATTAATTGATCATTGGTGACACAATGAGAAGCATCAATGTTATCAGCCACATGAGAAGAATACACATCTGTAGTTGTATGATGTATAGAGTCCAAGTTTGCAGAATCAGTTGAAGTAATAGAAGTATCAACATTAGGAGGGTCAGATAACTCAAGAAAAATACTGTCAGAAGAAGATACAGATGTAGCTGCAGGTTAGATATAGTTTAAATTTGCAGAAATAAATGAACCAATAGAAGTATCAGCATAAAAAGGCTTAAATGATTCAGGGACAAAGGTTGTAAAAATTGGTGCAGACTGCTTTAAAGGAAACATATATTCTTTAAAAGTGACATGTATGGATATATAAACCCTCCTATTAGCAGTATCTAAACATCTGTAACCTTTCTGAGTTGGGCAATAACTAATAAAAACACAAGAGATACTCTTATGAGCAAGTTTTTGAGTTACATAAAACTTGAGCCATGGAAAGCATAAGAAGCCAAAGGTTCAAAAGAAAGTATAGTCAGGTGTGTCATGAAAAAGAAGTTCATATGGTGTTTTGAATCAAATGGACCTATTGGGTAATCTATTAATTGTGTAGTTTGCAGTAGTAAATGCATCAACCCAGAAAGCAGCACTAAGACCAAATTGAATAAGAAAAGTTCTCCCAATATCAAATAGATGTCTGCATTTTGATTCAGCTACACCATTCTGCTCAGGTGTATGAGGACAAAAAAGTTCATGTCTAATTCCATGATCATCTAAAAAAGAAATAAGTTCATGATGTAAAACTTCACCTCCACCATCATTCTTATAACTTTGATACAATATTGTAGTTGTTTTTCAATTTGATCTTTGAACTGAAAAATGACTTTCTTGAACTTTGATTTGTCAAACAAAGGAAAGATCCAACATAATTTGGAAAAATCGTCTATTATATTACATAATATTTGTAGCCAGAAATGGAAATTACAATACTTGGATCCCAGAGGTCCATATGTAACAATTCCAAAGGTGAAGAGATACAATTGCAAGACAATGTAAAAGGTAAAAATAATAAACTAATTGACGGACACTACAAAAGACAGGAGACCTAACAATAGAAGGTAAAAATAATAAACTAGAAACATATTGCATAGTTTAAAAAAAAGGATGAACTAGTCTTCTGTGCCACACTTCAGAAGAGATGTTATATGTGGCACCATAAAAAGCCTTATTTGGTGAGTGATGAATAAAGTAAAGAGGATAAAGACCATTATTATGAGGGTCTTGCAAAAGAATCTTCCCAGTTGATAAGTCATCCATAGAAAAACCAACAAAAGTAAAAGTTATTGAACAATTATTGTATGAGGTGAACTTGTGAACATAGAGTAAGTTTTGAGCAGCATTTGGCAATAGAAGAACATTGTCCAAGTTAAAAGTATGGTTTGGTTTAGAACTAAAAAAAACAGTGTGAGTGATAAAATACCTTCCCTGTTTGCAGCTTGTATTTGATTAATGCCTTCATAAGTAGAGGATAGTTACAATTCATACTCATCATAGTTTACCAGTGTCAGCATACCAAGGATTTCCCCCCGTGATGTTTGCAGAAGCCAACATAGCCAACAAATGATTTGGTTTATGAGCATTATGATAGGTAAAATTAAGCCTATTTCTACATTCTAATGCACCATGACCAACTTTACCATAAATTTAGCAAATTAGAAAAGGAGTTTTAGTAGGATGCACATCCATAGGTGGTCTAGAATCAGATAGGAGCAGATCCAAAACCTCTTCATGTCAAGAAATGATTTCCTATACCAAACTGAAAAGAGCCAGATCTAGCACCACCTCTACCAGAGGTATGCAGGAAACCACCAGATCTTGGACCTCTACTATAAGATCTATATGAGTTGAATTGAGCAACAAATGCTCTATTGGTTGAATCAGTGAGTAAAGTATTACTTCTTTCACTAACAACAACTTCTTTACTAAGTAAGTTATTATGAAGTTCAATGAAAGAAATAAGAGGATATTTATGTGTCATTGAAGTTTCAAAAGGAATATAGTCAGGATTAAGGGCAACTAAAGTAACCACAACTAATTCTTTATCATAAACTGTCTCACCAACAACAACAAGTTGATCAGATAAAGTTTTGATTTTATCAATCTAAGAAGAAACATATCTAGTACCTTGTTTAACAACTAAAAACTTTGTGCGTAAAAAGATCAAACCTTTCTTCAATCTTTGTCCAAAGATGATGAGAAGTAGGAGCAGTAGCAAAATGATTAATAACAATATCAGAAATGGTGGAGTTAATCTACATGATGATAGTAGTATCCTCATCAATCCAATCTTTATAATTTGGATATTTAACACCATTAACTTGGTTTCTTGGATTAGTAAACTGACTTGGACATCAATAAGAACCACAAAGGTACTTCATGATCATGTATTTTTGAATCACATGAAGCATAAGATTCTTCCATGTAAGAAATTATCCTCTTTCAATTTTAGAGTGACAAAATTGGTTAATTATTTAATGGAACTCTAGTAATGGAGAAGTACGATTTTCCATAGATAAGGAAAATTCACGAATCATATAGAAAACCTAGATCTAAAAACAAGACAATCAATGAAGAAGAAAGCAGCGGAAAGATTAAGATCGAAAAACCCTGAGAAAATTATGATTTTCTCAATCTGATACCTTGATAGACTGGTAATCAGTGAAAGTAAATGATGATCAACAACAATGAGATTGAAAGAAATAAGGTCAAGAAAGGATCTCTGTTTGATTATGAACAAAGAAGAAAGATTATTACACTATCAGAACCGACAACAACTATTTATGTAAAAAGATAACATACTAACGTACACTAAAGGACAACCAATCAATACTAACCTACACCAACACAAGAACCAATAGAAGAGTGAAAACACACAGTGTAAACAAGCCATTAATAAACTGTCAGCACATTAAGTGTGTGTAAACAGAGTGTAAATTGTTTTAAGTGCTATTAAAACCGACATATATGGACCATCTTACCCTCGAATCCAGTTTGATGTTTTTATAAAAATTTTAATTTTTTTTTCATGTTTCCAATAATTAATTAACACTAGTTAATTTCAATCTAATACGATTATTCAACTACTAATTAAATTAATTAATATTAAGTAATCATGAATAAATTAGCCATTAACAAAAATTAATAGATAAAGATTAATAAAAATTATTTAAAAAAGACTATATTTTATCTTATCTTATAGACCTCAAATATAATAGGTAGACCTCGTATTTACCGGATTAAAAAATAGCCCAATCCAATATGTTGCATGTATGTCCCCGTAGTCGGCCTTGGTCTCCTATGGAGTCTGGCCATTACATCATTATAGTACAACTTGGCTTTATTCAAGCCCTTGCATTGCATTGTCGGTTACACAAAGCCTTCAAGATAAACGCACGTCCTTCGGTGCTTTAACTGGGAATCTAGCATTGGTATACTAGAGTTTGTTTTTTTCTTTTTCTTTTCAATAAATTGTAAACTTCTCCCCCGTTGAAAGCACACAACAAAGTGACTAACTAGAGCTGTGCACTACACGGTTTTCTGTGTGCGCAATTTATTGCTGATTTTGACTGTTGCAGAATTAGGAAACAAGTAGAAAAAAGACAGAAGATAAGAACAACATATATAGAAGATTTTGGCTGTAGTCCAACTATTAGACAGGCTGTATCATCATATATCCATTATCACTTGCCACCTTCCATTATGTTTTATCTATTATAAACTTTGCCAAGTTGCCGTCCGTTTTAATGAATGTTATCCATATGGAAAACTAAAAAATGGTTTAATTAAACATAACACCCTGTTCGATTTTTAAATTGTAGTATACCCTTGACTGTTGTTGCAGTTGCTTTCCTTTGACTAACATAATTAAGGATGAAAGGTTAAGGATATTGTCATTTTCTGATAATTGTGAAGCCGTCCGTAGTCGGGCATATATTACCAATTGGATGAGACAACCATCCACATCCACTCTATCAAAGCAAATTAGTGAACCAAATAGTTAAGCGGTCACACCGTTATATAAGAATGGAAAATAGTTGGGTAATAACCAAGGATGGATCAGGGTTAATATGTTACTAATTGATAAGGCCAAAGGCTGCAACAAGTCTTTTAGAACAAACCTTATAACTAGTGGATAACAGTAATTTTCCTACATAATACTAGATAGAAAGTAAAAAATATACATTAAGACAAACAAAATTAATGGCAAGAAAAAAGTAACTATAGAAATAAATTTATAACCTATAGAAGAAAAATAAGAGATAAATGTGTTAAGAGAAAGAACTCTAAACATTTTAATTTTTATTCTCTTATATCGCAGGCTAAACTTACTAAATTAGAATTCACACTAATTAATGGTGAGCTAAAGCTAAAATTTGCAAATATTTCAATAGCAAAAACATTTCAAGCCCAAAACAGGATGAGTTATAGCCTCAGTTTTACTAGATCCATCTCTGATAATAACAAACTTAGAAAACGGTGACATATTTTTATACGAAAGTATAATGCATAATTTATATACGTGAATACTGAAATTAAACTGCGATAGATTAGATCATATATATATATATATTTGATTTACTAATTGTATCAAATCGATCATTCAAAAAAAACTAGTTACGATACTTCGATAATTTAAGATTATGAATCAACAAAAAAAAACACATATTAATAAGATATAAGCATTGAAATACTAGGTTAAAAATATATCCCTATGGTTAAAAATAAATGCTATCATTATGAAATATTTTTTTGTACTGTTCACACATGGTCGATAATAATTTTTTTTCTTAAATACAATCGAAAAATATCTGCAGTGAGTTATAATTAATCAAATCATAGAATACTTTCTTGACACTAACAATGCCTGGCACTATCTTTTTCTTTGTTACGTCTTGTTATTGCTAAGGTACCTGTTGTGGTAGCGGAGAGGATTTTTTTTTTTCTTTTTGAAATAATGGCTTTTCAACAAGCATTTCGATATGTTTAAAGGCATGAACCTATTGGAGTCTCAATCTGGGCACCGATCAAGGATAACAGTAGCATGCATGCACTTAAGGGGGTGATGCCCCTAGGTATCCTCTTTTACAAACAACAAAAATTCTAGTGCGTCATTTGACCGTCACTTATTTCTTGGTGGTTAAGTGATGTATCTTTGATCATTTATTTTTCTACTTATATGTACTCAGCCACACATGATTTTCGACCAGAATATCCACACATAGGGATGTATGCACGTGCATCTTACCACGGTTTTATGGAAAAAATATATACTGATAAGAGTTGTTTTTTCGCTTACCACTAATGAATATCGAAAAACCGGGAAGAATTAGGGTTTTGCGCCTCCTTTGTTTTATCTTTGTTGTTCTTGATTTTTTGTTGCTAATAATGGGTGATTAGGTTGCTAACAAAGATTCTAATACACAATACTAATGACGAGAGATTTAAAAAACCTAAAAGAACACATGATTCAACGAAGGTAGATTTAACTACGTTGCTTGAACTTGGAAAAATGTGTGATTACCAGTCGATTGAGTTGCGTGTTGATTTGTACGATGAATTTATTGATGAGTGAAAGTCTATCCTTACTGAAAGTTTGGATTTTCAGAAACTGAAGTTTAAAAACCGATGCAAAAAAAAACACTTGTTTGCTTAGTGGAAATAGAATGATGGATGCTAATTCATACCGTTGAGCAACGGTTTTTTATTATCATGATATACAATGGAGAAAGATAAGAAAAGAGTTTGGGGTGATGGCCCATGTATTCTTGAAAACTAAGATCATCTTCAAGCACTTCGTGCTCATAAATGGGTACCTAATTTTGACCCTAAAAATTAGAATGTGTCGATAGCCATGGTGTGGGTAAAGCTTATTAGGTTAACGATTGATTACTGTACAGAAAAATTGAATTTGTCT
The DNA here is from genome assembly GCA_023531435.1 of Papaver californicum. Lineage (NCBI taxonomy): Eukaryota > Viridiplantae > Streptophyta > Magnoliopsida > Ranunculales > Papaveraceae > Papaver > Papaver californicum. Next base: position 988,089 of record JAJJMC010025839.1, read on the forward strand.
ATTTACAAGACTTTCGGGATACCAGTTAAGGTTGATGTTGTTACTTTGATGAGAGAATTTGGCTATCATGCTAGTGTATTCGAGGAAGTTGATTTTTCTTTACTACTACAGTGCCAAATAAAATTTAGGTGAAGTCTAAGGGAAACTGAGTGGTCTTTTTGGATATTAGTGGAGATTCCTAAATCCCCAAAATTATGTTCCCTTTATAAGATCAGTGGGAAAGGCAATAAAAGACGGGGTAGAAATTGATGATAAAGGTAAAGATGTAGAGGATCTACTTAAAAAGAAGAAAGAAGGAGAATCATAATAAGAGAAGACCGTCAAAGGATATATAAACTCCAACATAAGAGACTAAAGTTATAAGAGCTCTAAACAAATTAACTGACAATGCAGTCCAGAAGATGAGCGATTCTGAGCTTGCTTTGGCTGAGTAAGATGTTTTTCCAGCTGCTCACAAGGTAATTGAAGATGTGGTAGACGAGGAGCTGGAGGAAAGTTATAATCGTAGTATTGGCAGTCGGTTTGATGTTCTTGGTTCTAAAAAAGGTGAGGAAGTTGAAACTAATAAGTCTAGTAAGAGCAAGTCCCGTGGGAAAAGCAAACTGACAGGTTTGTTAATTTTGTGCCCACGGTGGACATAGCAAACTGGATGGGCAAACCCTCAAATCTAAAAATTTGTTATTGTCGTCTCAAGTTGAACCGAGCATCTCAATTTGATACGGTCAAATCAACTTGAGCTGTTCGGGCTTACCTGGACCGAGACTCCGCTCTAGTTGAGACGAGCGTCGTCTTATACTGAGACGACCGGTCTAAGTTGAGCCGACAACAGCTAGTTCATCCAACGACTCTTATTTCATTCTCTATGAATTCAACCAATTTCAACTCTAAAATCACACTTTCTACATCCAAAAATTCATATAAATTTCATTTCAATCTTAATCTTTCCATCTCAAACTCTAAATCATCCCTTCTGTAGAAAAATATTCAAAAGAAATTGGCCAGCTCATCAAAAACACAAAATACTTCAACAAAAAAAGTTTCGACGGGAAAGCCTTGCGGTGTAAAGTATACTCTAGATGTAAAGCTATTTGCAGAGGTTGTGTATCATTTACGCTTGATCCTATCAATGTTGTTCAACAACAACATCAAACGCTTTGAGGGAATATTCTTAAACAATTTAAAAAGGAAACTGGGAATCCAAATCACCGTGATGCTATCGGGTTGGTAGGTCGTTTTTGTGCAATCAACAAAGACATGAACTGTTGGGTACCTTTGATGATGTAAATCATTCGCCAAAAAGTAAGTGATGACGGTGAAGTCGATATGGTAAGTTACATTTCAATTTGTTTAATTGATTTTTAAAACTTTTATCAAGTTGTTGTAATAACTAATTTATAAATGTTGAATTTGCAGCAAAGAAAAACTCGAGAGAAATGTCAAAGAACAAGAGGTACGAGCTTCAAACACGAAGCATATTTCCACATCTTCAGAAAGATGAACCGATATAACCCCGATATGTTGAATGGTTATCAGGTACCAAAGGAATCCCCTTACAAGACTACAAATGTTTCTCGAGGGTCTCCTTATTCTTCACCAGAAACAAACTCAACTCCTCAACCCAATATAGGCGGATCCCAGCATGGTAATTTTAATCTTAATTTTAATGGGAATCCAGAAGATATGATGGACCAGGCAACAAAAATAAAAAAAAACCCAGAAAGGTAGCCCAAGAAGCTGCACAATTATCAACTTCAGATATCAACTTTCAAGAATTTTTTGAAAAACAAGAAAAGTCCGATATTATTAAAATAGTAAAGCGTAAGAAACTGGCTACATAAATGAAGAATCATGGGAATGGAAACGACAAAGATGAATCAGATCCCATTAGCCGCTTGAAAATAATTTTTTTAATGCAAACATGAGAGGAATCATGGGAATGGATATGACAAAGATGAATCGGGCACAACTAAAACTTTGGCAAGATGAATTTGATTAAATTCATGCACATAAGGCACAACAATTCCCAATCTTGGTTGACGTTGATTCTAATGAGGATGAGGACACCTTAGATGAGGATATCAATAATGACATTACAATGTTTTAGTTATTAGTTTGAAATTCTTGATGTAATAGTTAACTTAATTTTGATGTAATCCTTTGTTTTAAATTCAATTGAATCCTTAGTCTCAATTTCAATTTCAGTGTTGTTTTTTTACCAAATTGTTCCTTAATTTCAATTTCAATTTCAATATTTGTTTAAGTCAACTTACACAAATCAAATTACATTAATAGAAATTAAATGATTGAAACAATAACTTGAAAGTTAAAAAAAAAAAACTAAATCCTGTTAGGGTGTCTTCTTCCAAAATCATCCCACAAGTGTCCAGTGAGATCCTCCCCTAGCCTTAAATATAAACCACTGTTTTAAATTCTCTCTTCTACCATTCTGTACTCTCTTGCAGGGGCACACCGTGAAGGGGTTGAACTTCTTTCCTCAAATCTTTATCTGGATAACTTGTCCAACTGGGATCCTGTCGGGACTCCTCGATTACCATATTATGCAAAATGATGCAGGTGAGCATAACCCTATTCATTTCTATTGGTTTAAACGAACGGTACAGTCCAAAAATTATATGGAACTTCTTCTTCAAAATTCCAAATGCTCGTTCAAAATCCTTTCTACACGTCATCTGATGCGTGTCGTAAGTGCAAAAAATTACTTAAAATATTTTCCACCAATACTAACAAGTAGTATAGGTAGTAAGGTGATAGACACACATTTGCGTCTTTATTAGTCCCGAAAATATATATTGTTAGTATTCTATTTTGTACTAATTTGGCTAATTGTTGTGTTTTTAGGTATTTTTGGAAGAATAAACTATTGTGGAAAAATTGGATGAAAACGTGATAAAGGCACCCTCAATAAATGATAAATGCACCCACCATGTTGATAAAGGCACCCACTTTCTTCTTCAAATTCAAAGGGAGAAATTGGCGGGAAAAACTTATGCTCGATCTGTGATAATTGGACATCGTATTAGGGGAGGCCGGGGATCAGGAGAAAATCAAACTCAGAAAGTTCTCTGCATCACAATGAAAGGTTGAAGAAGAAGAAAAACAAACACAGTTGCAAACTGTTGTTTAAGTCTGTGATCTATTCTTTCAATTTCAATACCTTTTGTAACTGTTTTATGAATAGTATATGCGACAATATATGTTTCTAATACACAAAAAAGACGTGCTTTATTCAAAAACGCAGAAGAGCAGTCATTGTTTGCAATTCTTTTAGCAACAAAGAGAACAATGACTGCTTATAAGCGTTGCAGTTGCCCTGTTTTATTCTTTTTTTTTGTTATTTTTCTTCTTTGTAAGCACTTTTGAGCCATGATTTCATCTTTTGAGAGTGTTTTACTCATGATGAGCTAAACCCAAACACTGGGACGATAGAGAAAGCCATTATTTCAATAATAAAGTGGTAATTTCTATTTAATTAATTTTTATAATTCTTTTTATGATTATTTGTATTGAATAGAAATTCAATATATGATTTTGATTAAATAGTTGTGATTTATTTTGATGGATCATGCTTAGTTAGTACTTTTGATTTACAACTATTATTTTAAAAATCTACTTGTCTAGGCAATAGTTAGAATCAATTTAAATGTTTAAGAATTGCATAATTATTAATATAGAATCACTTAAAATTGTTTAATGGTGGAATCCTTTGTCTCGGTCTTTTCTATAAACTGGTTATCATCTTTTGCTTAAGTTTTCCATTTTAGTATTAGAATTTAGGTCTAAAATCAATCTTCACGAGTCCGAGTAACGAACATCCTATTTACCACTTGTCTATAACCACATCATAAGGATCATTCCCATGAGGAGCTGTGAATTGTTATTTGTCTTTGACTTCTCATGTAACCAAAAAGGGGGGTCGTAGAGTTATTAAACTAAGGTAAACTAACGAAAGAAAATAAAATAATAATTAAATAAAGGTTCAAATCAAGGTGAGAAAATACTGGTTAGAGGTTTCATCTTCCGTCACCGAACAAGTTCTTCAATCGATTAGAGATAACATTCAATCATTCTCGTACCAATAACTCTAGAGTATCCTATCGCAGGCTTACTCCGGAAAAACTCCTTGTATCATCAAAGACGCAAGCACCATTATTTGAATCATTCTCAATGAATAACTTGGTGCTACATCCACTCAGGTTTAACCCAATAAAAACAATGGTATTCGTAAGTTGAAGTTATTCTAAGCAATCTGGCGCAAGAGCCACACGGATTTAACCTAGGTTAAGCTTCCACACATAATCGCATGGTAATATCCCGTCGTTAACAACTATGTTGTACTACCTGTGATTATAGTTCTTCGACAATTACGGATCCCAAACTCTAGTGTAGCTTTCGATATGAACACGTGATCATTCAATTTGCAACTTAAACGAGCAAGTTTCCAATCATACATGGCGATATAAATAATAGAATAAAACCGATAAAAGAGATAATTAATATTAAAACTAACCAGCCAGATTGATTCCCAAGTTTAGAATTTCCAATTACATCGTCAACCAATAGAAGAATCAACTACTCATGATTTTATTAAAACCCATGAAAAATATACAAGAAAAAAATAAAGGAGAAGAAGAAGAGAAAATATCTTAGTTCCCCCCTTTAAAGGGGTAAACCAAAATTTGCTCTTTTTTCTGTGGAGAAGTTGTGTAGAAAATTGTATATAGGCTCCCCTTTATATAGACTTTGGTAACCTCTTCTTGATGTTTATCCAACTAGGAAACCCAATCTCATTAAACCCTTCCACCTCCTTTTGATCCTAATCTAGGAGACTTAACTTCATCAAAAACTAACAAAACCTCTAATTTTCACGTCAAAGGAAAGAACAAAACGCTTCCCTTCTTTCTCTTCCCGCGTAGGCCCAACAGAAACCAAATCTAAGTTGGTTTCACGGTTTTGCTCATAACTTCTTTATACGAACTCTGAATAACCTGTTAGATGCATTATTTGCATTAGTTTGATACTCTAATTCATTGTTTTCTTATTATATTTCATATCATTATGCTTTTATTTTGTTTGTTTTGAGTTTATTAGGAGTTTTGAAGTGGATTCAACCAAAGAAGCAGAAAGGAGTTTACAGCACGGGCTATCTCTTATGGTCGATATCTTTGAAATAATACACTTCTTTGATATAATATCATTCAGAGATATTGTAAATAAGTCAAATTTATTACTCATAAAACATGGAATCAATACTACCTATTAGCCGAGCAACTTAGTTATTGTGATTCGATTGGCAACGCTGTTATGCTACGATAAACCATGTTACCAAAACAAAGACCCAGTGAAGTTGAACGAATAATTAACCCGCAAGTACCATGGATGCGTATAAAAATTCACATCACATGTAACCAATCAAAAATTAATTTTTTTTGTAGTGTCATCATTGAGGCATAATGGAAGAAAATATAGTCAGAACGACTTGTATGAAAAATGCGTCCATGTTTTTTTTTTCTTCAGTAATTTGCTTTTGTTACAATAGTAGATCAACAACACATTTAACCAACAAAGTGTAGTAAACCAAGGTCACGGAAGTGATTTAAAGTAGAACTTCAAGATACACCAAATTTGTTGTAGAAGTTTTTTTTGGTTTATCTCCCATCAAAAACCTTAATCTCCTCATTGTTGTGCATCTCGACAACGCCCCGTAAAGATGTCCATGACTAAATAATGGTGTTGTTAAATCTATTCCCATAAATTTCACTGAATGCCCTTGAGACTTGTTGATTGTCATAGCGTATGCTAGCTTTACTGGAAATTGCCTCCTTGTCATTCTTACCAGTACATCGCCCGAAGATGAAGTCTGCGATATCATTAGGATGAATACCAACTTTCCCTGCTGTGATGAGGGAGATACATAGTAGTTTTTAAAATTCATGCTCTAATTAACCAATACAAAAATAATGAACATCAACCACTTAGATTGGCCAAATCATAACAACAACTAAAACTAATGAATAGGTTAAGCTGCATGTTGACATGCATACATATACTTTTAAAAAGGATGAACATTCTTAATAATTGTCGATATTAAGCTTCCCAAAGACAAAACACCAACAAATATCATAACTTGAATTCACTTAGACCATATATATATATACATATTTGGTAAAAAAAATCCCTTTGACAACTATGCAATATTTGAACATTCCTATCTCTCTAAAGTTTTTAAATGTACTGCAGATGAGAAACTACCTCAGACTACAAAGTGTACTTCATGGAAAATCTCACAATTATGTAATTCACAACTTAAATCCACCCAACTATCAGCTCCACAATGTAGATATTACCATTATTCAAAATTCACCTTTGCATATGACAACGCTTCTTTTTCACTATGTCGGTTAGTTGTAGCTAAACCAATAGCCATAAAAAAAATCAAATACAAATATTATTTTCATTGCTAACCTGCACACATAGAGGGAGAATAAGTACCCAAAAATTGTGTTGCAATAAAACCAAGCTAATATAGGAACCCTTCAAGCAGTACATCGTATCTAGACGAAATGAAGGTATGCATCAAAATGTTTTATCAGCTCTCTTTATTTCTCAATGTGTCCTATTTCAATGAATTGCACAATAGTAATGTACCTTGATAGAAAGTAATGAGCTTCCTAGGACTTCACAATTCCTCTAATACAGTTTTATAACCTTCTTTTTTGCACAAAACGATGCTACCGTATTTATACTCCCAACAATGTCATTACTACCTCATACATCACCTGCAACCAAATGATATTTCGGATGATTATACCCCAAATGAACTTCTAAGTTTAATTTATTTTTACATCAACACCAAATCCTTTCACGAATATCATAAAAAAAAGTAGACCATGTACATTATAATTTGATTGGTTTAACCTTGGACATAAAAATTGTTCAGGAAAATGGCATAAATATGAGTTTCCAAATGGAGCTAGAGAAAGTACCAAATGGAACTCATAAAATCAAATATTTCTTCATTCTATATTGAAGGAAATTGAAAAACGAAGCCAACGCAAAAATAATAAGGTTATTCCGACATCGAATGAAGAAGTTATGGGCGATACAAGCTTTGAAGAATTAAGTCTACAGAGAGAAGTTCGTCTGCTAATTGCTCAACACGAATCAGCCGAACCTGAAGCCTAAAAATCAAGTTTTTGAAGTATCCAGGAAAATATTCGGCTAAATAATGATTCAATGATAGTAGCCGAACCCCAATATAAGTTTTGAACTAAGTATCTAGTAGAATGCTCGGCTAATAATGAATTTGGAGAAGTAAGCCGAACTTTGGAGCAAGTTTCGGAAGAAAAAAGGTGAGTGTCCAGGAGAAGGTTCAGATGGAAATTATCCATCCAATAGTATATGAACCTGATACTAATCTGGAGCAAAAATAACTTGTCAAGTTCGTCTGAGAAGGTCCACACAAGAATCATCCGAACCTGACAACTTCTTGGGATACTTTTGACGCGTTTTGACTCTATTTTTGAGGAATATGGGTCCCGATGAAGTTCCAAAGACCTAAATTGAAGAGAACTATATAACAAAACTTCCTAAACTCTTATAAGACACACAATATACTTTATAACAAGGAGAAAAAGGAATTAGGGATTGGAGTTGCGATTGAACATCACAATTTCTAAGGTTTGCTTTACTGTCTTTCTTAAATATTTTTCATGGATTTTGAGAAATCCATGAGTAACTAAACCTTTCTTATTGGTTATATATGTAGTCCTAAGTCTGAAGACATGTTTATTAATTGAAGTATTCATTCTCATATGTTCATAATCTCTTTAATATCGTTTATGTTCTACCGTTAATAACATCATGTATGATTGATTGCTAGTTTATTTAAGTCGCGAATTAGATGAAAATGCATTGATATCTATAGATAAACTAGGTTTTGAGATCCGGAATTATCAAAAGATCATTGTTACAAGTAGCATAACATATTCATTAATGACAGGATGTTACCATACAATTATGTGTAGAAGCGTGACCTAGGTTAAATCCGTGTGGCTCTTGCGCCAAATTACTTAGAATAACCTCAACTCACAAAGACCATTGCTTTTATTGGGTTAAACTTGAGTGGCTCTTGCGCCAAGTTATTCATTGAAAAGGATTCGAAGAGTGGCTATTGCGCCTTTGATGATAATAAGAGTTTTTCCAGAGTAGGCCTACGATAGGATGCTTTAGGGTTATTGATATTGAGAGAGAATGAATGTTGAGCATAATTCAGTTGATAACATGTTGGAAGATGGAAGATGAAACCTCTAACCAATATTCTTTACCTTTGATATTCATATTAATTTTCTTAATTAGTATATTAATTATAATCACAATAAAAACTCCCCTGTTTACATAAGTAATCAAAATAACTTGACAACCTATATCTCCCTGAGGAACGAGCTTGTTCCTATTACTGTACTCTAATCTATATTTGTGAAGTAAGAACTTGAATTAATTTTGCTTGGGTGACAACCGACCAAATTTTGGCGCCACTGCCGGGGAGCCATAGCGGATCGTTATTTTATTTTTGATTTCTTGTTTTATTTTAGTTTTTAACTTAGTTTGTGAGAATCTTATTTAAGGTACTATTTCTTTTGTGGATGCTTAGAGATGGCAAACCAAGTCCCGTTGGTATATGTCTTCGATCAAACACTCACTAAAATACTTCGTTTGAGCAGTGAACACTCCGCTTACTCCTAGTTTTTCACCAAATGAACTCTCAGATTCGGATAAAGGAGAAGAAGAAATAAATGGTGAAGCAGCTCGTCCACCTCCTAGGAAGACACTCAAAGATCTGAAGACTTTATCGTTTGATCAGCAAAATCTTTGTGTTAACTTAGAGGATTCAATCGAGCTTAAATATTAGTTGATTAATTGGTTACCGAAGTTTAAAGGGCTTATAGGAGATGACTCAAATCGTCATTTGCAACTTTTTCAACATAGAGTGAAAAGTTTGAAGCCAACTGGGACTGATCAACAAAAAGCTTTATTGCCGGCCTTTCCATTCTCTTTAACTGATTCTTCAAAATAATGGTTTTATTATCTTTCACCAGGAAGTATTACAACATGGAACGATATGCAGAGGGCGTTTTTAGAAACGTACTTTCGTGCCTCAAAAGCAACAAGTATTCGTAAAATAATTAGTGGGATTGAACAAATTACTGGTGAAACTTTTTACTATTACTGAGAACAGTATAAGAAGTTGTTAGAAAGCTTCCCACATCATCAAATCTCTGGGCAACTTATAGTGTTGTATTTTTATGATGGTTTGCTTCCATCCGAGAGAAATCTTATTGATGCAGCTAGTGGTGGTGCATTGACAAATAAAACCATTGATGAAGCTACAGAATTGATTGAGAATATGGCTGAAAACACCCAGCAATTCAACACAAGAGGTGTGTCAATGAGTAGAATGGTTAATGAGGTTACTTATGCACCGCACTTAGAACATAAAATTGGTAATATGGAGAAGATGATGCAACAAATGGCTACAGTGATCATTATTGCTTATGAAGAAGAGGCCGAGCAAGTGAATGCAATATTCCCAAATCAGCAGAGACAACAGTATGATCCTTATTCCAACACTTACAATCCAGGATGAAGAGATCATCCAAATTTCAGTTATATAAATAAGCAAGTTGCATCTCCAGGGCCGGTTTTCAATCATCCAAATGGGTTCCAACAACAAGTACAACCCCCACAATAAGCTTAGAACTCAGAATCATCAGAGATGCTTTCTATGATAAAGAATATGACGTCATTGGTGCTGAAAAATCAGCAAACAACTGATAGTGCGATAAAAGAGTTACAAACTCAGATGAGTACGATGGCCGGTAGACTAAATCATCTAAAAACACATAATAATGGGAAACTCCCTTCTCAACCTATTAATCCAAGAGAAAATTTCAAAGCTGTAATATTGAGAAGTAGTACATGAACTGTGCAACCAAAGGAGGCTGAGAAAAATAAAGACCCTAATGGGACGGTTTTGGAGAAAGAAAGTACTGACTCTTCCCAAACCGATGAAGTACCTAAAGAAAACTCTAAACCTCCTGTTTCTACTTATGTTCCTCATTTACATTTTCCTCGCAGGATTGCTAACTCTAAAAGGGTGGAACAAGATAAGGAGATTGTAGATATTCCACTCATAAATGTGATTAAACAAGTCCCTAAATATGTGAGAATTCTGAAGGACTTGTGCACCAATAAACAAAGATTAACCCATAATGAGGTAGTGAGAGTGGGGGAGAATGCTTCAGCTATCTTGCAAAAGAAGCTCCCACTCAAATGTAAAGATCCCGGTAGTTTTGACATTCTATTGTTATTAGTAACACAACGTTCAATAAGGCTATGCTTGATTTAAGAGCATCAATAAATGTTATGCCTGTATCTATATATGAATCTCTTAACTTAGATCCTTTGTAAGAAACTAGAATTATTTTACAACTAGCTGACCGTTCTAACGTATGCCCTAGGGTTATTATTGAAGATGTGCTTGTGCAGGTTAATCAACTAGTATTTTCAGCAGATTTCTATGTACTGGAGATGACAGATGGATCAACTAATTCGTCTATACCATTGCTACTTGGACGTCAATTCATTCGAACAACAAGAACAAAAATTGGCGTCTATAGTGGAACTTTGAAGGAGAAATAATACGTTTCAACATTTATGAGGCGATGCGATATCCTAGTGATGTCCATTGTTGTTCCTTATAGCAAAATGGCTAAGTTTCCATCTACCTAGAGTGGTTAGTGTCACCCTGAATTGTTCACATGCTTCTAAATTCCAAATCTTATTAATCCTAAAAAGTCTCCCAATACCCCCAAACTTAAATTAAACAGTGTCCTCAATGTTTCTAAGTAAAGATCTGGACAAAAATAATAAAATGAGGGAAGATAGTACCGTGTTGCCTGAGCATGGGTTACCTCCCAAGAAGTGCTAAGTTTAAAGTCTTCAGCCAGACTAGAAAAGAATTAGTCACCCCCTTAAATCATATAGCAATAATCGGAACAACTGTGGGTCATCTGAATCAAATAGTGTGCCCCACAGTAGAAGTAAGCTGCAGCAAGCTAAGAGGATAAACGATCTGAGTACACCTTGATCCCTATCTAGGTAAACCACATCGACCAGAGGATGGGTTTCTGGCAACTGAGGATCGGTAAATCTAGCTGGAGGATGATCTCGTAAAATTGCAGCGGTGCCTATGTCAGGTCCCAAGCTAGGGACCTTCTTAAGAGTTAATGGTAAAGCACATGGAGAATGATAGTCACCCCCAAACTTAGAGTTTTCAGTGTCTCTAGATAGACTAATAACAATTTCCCTCATTTCCGGATCGTTAGATTCTCGAAAATAGTCAACTGTTTCTTCTAAATTACAATCTGGTGGTGCAAAGTCTAACAAAGTACGCAACTCATCAATAACCCTATCATTATTGCCATTAAATCTGTAGTTGGTTAGGCATTTTTCTAATGGATCTTCTAATGGGTTGGGCCTAAGCTCCATCTCACTAGACGGTTTGGATTCCTCTTCTGATGGGCCTAACTTACTACTTATCAGGGTATCTGGTGGGTCATGCTTAAAGTCCAACTCATGAAAATCTAATCCAAAGTGGGCTTGACATTTCTCTAATGGGTCTTCTATCAAAGTGTTTGGTAATGTCTCCTGAACTAGGGTCTCTATCATGTTGATAGTTTCTAAGTTGGGGTCCTTCCTAGTAGGTGCTAACAACCTTGGATAAGGGGCTATAGGCATAAAATCGGTGGCCCGAGGGGTTTCCTCAGGCTCATCAGAGACTTTATCAGTCTCTTCGGCTATTGTGTCAGGGTGAACTACAGTTTGTTCACTATCAGGCCTAGTTACCTTGTTATCCACTACCTTACCATTCCCAAGGGTACTAATTGCATTCACATGGCTGGATGATTTCTCACCAGTCAACATTCCATTGGATCCTCTAGGATGGGTTCGGGTTGACTAGGGAACCTACCAAGTTCTCTTTCTCTCAGAGCCGTAGCAATGTCACTGACTTCGGTTTGTAAACTAAACACAACTTTTTCTAGGCTTTGGAACCTCTGCTCATACTTTTCATCATTGCTGGGCTGAGTTGGACCAGTCGAATTCTTATAACTGAAGCCTGGAGGACCTTTAGCATTACTAAACTGACCTTGAGCCTGGCCTTTCGACCAGGAAAGGTTCGAGTGGTTTCTCCAGCCAGGGTTATAAGATTCCGAATACGGGTCGAACGTTCTCGGGTTATCAAATCTAGTGTTATTATAAAGAGCAAAAGCCTGCTCTTCGAATTGGTTGGGCTCTGAACTACTAGCTTGATTCATTTCGACCAATTCTAGCCTTCTAGATAAGGCTTCTATTTGGTCCTTTGAATCGAAAGATCCTTCTACCCTATGAACATTTCCTCTTCCTAGAAGAATTGTTCTTTTTGGTTCTCTACTGCTCTCCCACTGCTGGGTCTTCTCGGCGATGTCCCTCAGAAGTTTCATCGCCTCAGCAGGAGTCTTACTGTCGAACCCTCCGGTTGACAAAGACTCGACCAAGGTTATAGTCGCATAATCCAAACCCTCATAGAGAATCTGAACTAGACTTAACTCATCTAAACCGTGGTCTGGGCAGTGGGACACTAAGTCGTTGAACCTTTATACATATACATACAGAGACTCTCCCTCTTGTTGAGAAAACATGAAAATTTTCTGCCTAATTGAGGATATTCTGTTCTTAGGGAAGAATTTCTGAATAAAAGATGAAGTAAGTTGGGCATAGGTCTCAATCGACTGAGGGGCCAAGCTATACCACCATGACTTGGCTCTATCTCTTAGTGAAAAGGGAAATAGTCTAAGTTTAATAGACTCGTCATTCAAGTCTCTAATCCTGATTGTGCTACATATTTCCTCGAACTCCCTAACATGAAAATAGGGATTATCGTTCTCTTTTCCTAAGAATAATGGAAGCATCTGGATGATTTTGGGTTTCAGTTCGTAGCTCGCTTCAGTAGCGGCTAACTTGATGCAAGATGGACGTAAGGTCCTGGTTGGATTCCACAAATCCTTCAGAGTTGTCATTGCTGACACGGTCTCGGGAGTGAGTATTTCACTCTCAGTTGACTTCTCAAGGTTAAGGTGAACTACAAGTCCTGCCTTGAGGTTCTCTATCCCAAGTTCGCCTTAAGGGCGTTCTTGGCATGCAAAAATTAAACCCTAACAAGAAATTTGTCAAACACAATCGTTCCCTGACTCAACCAAATCAAACCTAAATCTAGCAAACAACAAGCATGATGGTTCCACTTAGATTGTTTCTAGACCAGCTTCTATTCTTTCAGAAGGCAACTGGTTACAATTTTAGCGAATCTCTCCGAGCAATCCGAGTTAAATCAAGTTGAAGAGAAACAGGAGAAGCTCAATGGAGCTTTGATACCCCTGTCTCTTTGGCAACGCTTCCCTGGGTTACAGGGCGGCTCTAATCAATTTTAATCTAATCTTCCTGCTTTTTGAGTTAGGCTAATAAGGTAACCAATACAGTCCTTCCAACCGATTTTCCTATAAGCTCGTTACCTTATCGGTCTCTTTCTAGTCAAGATTTTAGGCTTAGGTTCGTGTAGGTTTCGTTTTCCTAAGGCGGGCAAGAAGGAGACGGTGATGAAATCCGTAACCTTATCTTGTATGGCCAGGCCTTGCCCTTTACTATGCAGAAATTAAGTTCCGTATTCAGTCCTCAACATATATGCATACAAAGGCGTCCAGAAAACCCACTGACAGGAGATTCGTGGGTTGGTCGAAATTTACCTCCCGTACTAGACGGGCGACGAACCGTTGAAGTCGACTCGGGCCACTAATATCCTTTTTAATAGTGTGCGAACCCGAAGGGCCGAGACAATATCGTAATTGTCGTCCGTCTCTGCACACAGTTTGATATTCAAAATTACCCTTCCGTAGGGTTTAAAAATAATAAAAAGTCCAAAGTCCAAAAATAATGTCCAAAAGTGTCCGAAAATAAAAGAAAAATTACAAAAATAATTAAAACCCTAATACAATTTTCTAAATTAATTAAAACTAATTAAAATAACCTAAAAATCTAATTAAGAAAAATAAAATAAAATCTTCGATCTTTTTTTTCGTTCTTTAAGCTTTTCCCTTTTTTAATTCCAAGTCTTTAGCTTTAATTCCAAAACTTGGGCGTAATCTCTTTTCGATCCAAAATCGAACCTGTAGTAAAAAGAAAAAATACCAAAAGAAACTTAAAATAGAACAAAGTAAAATAATAAAACTAAAAATAAAAACCTAAAAATAAATCTAAAACCCTAAACCTAAAAACAAGTCCCCGGCAGCGGCGCCAAAAATTGATGTGATTTTATATAGTGGTAAAAAGAGGTTCGATTCTCGAACTTGTGAAGGTAATGATTTTAGAAAATATAGGACTTAATATAAACTAATAAAAATCAGGAAAATAAACTAGATATGATTTTTAGAAAATATGGAGAAAACCAGGAATCAAGATTCAGTTATTTCTAACAATTTATGTGATTAATCGGGTAATTCTTTTAAATAAATTAAGCTCAAATATTGCCAAAAATAGGTTTTTATGCAAACAAGTAGAGGTAAATCATAAGCACGGCACATCAGAGGTCATTAACCCAGCATGACCCATCAAACAAAAACACCACTACTGAATGAAAACCGTTTTTCTATTTCGAAACTATGCAATTTTAACAAGTAAAGAATTATAATTAATTAATTAAAAACAGACTTACCACATAAAATTGAGAGAAAAACCTCCTCCATCATCCCAGTAAATAGACTTAGCTCATGGTGAAGAAAACTTGCTCAAAAGATCTTTTCATTGCTCAAAATATTGATTACAAGGTTGAATAATAGTGCAACAGCTGAACAGACGCGTTTATAAGTGTTACAGAACAAGGTTCAGCCGTTACAGAAGGCTAAGGCAAAGAAAAGAGGGAAAGAAATTTGAAATTTAAGGCAACAGAACAACAACACTTATAAGAGTTGCTGTGTCTTCTTCTTCGGCAGCGACAAGTTGAAGAACACGGTCACCGGCGACAGCAGCAGCGGCCGGATCGTGGGTATTCCGGTCACAATTCCGGCGACTCCGAAACTTCAATTCTAAGCTATTCTCCCCGTTCTTCTTGGCTTCTCTTGGTATATATAGATTCTAGGGAGCCTTGTGAGTCTTCTAAACCTAATAGAACTCTTTAAAACACATCCAAATCCTCCCAAATCCGAATCAAAGTATAACTCCCTTTTTCCGGCGAAACTCGGATTTGGGGCTATTTTTCCGGCGTAAACCTCTAATTCTTCACGTGTTTAATCTTGTATGGACCTCTAGTATATTGTGTATCAATTTGGGAGCAAAATATTCCAAAAATTTCATGAATCAAAGTGTACAGTTGCATTCCGTCCGATCCCGTGACTGGCTTGACTTGGTCAACTCGGGTTGACCGATTTTGACCGAGTTGACTCGAGGGTACCCCTTATCCACTTCTAGGGTGCCAAATAACACTTGTCCTTGGGTGCCTTTTATCACTTTTTAAGCCAATTTTTCCACAAATCTTTATTCTTCAAATGTACCTACAAAAGCATAAAAACGCGTAATATTTGCAAAATCGAATACTAACTTAATAGAAACTGAGGTGCAAACTAGACACTAAAATGTGTCTATCAACTACCTATTGTTACATCAAGCGAGGCACCAGACCTTCAACTTTTTGTAGATGCTTAAAAGTTATCTTTTAGAGTGTGTTTCATCCTATCCTAACTCCGGGTAGGATGATGAGCTACCCAATTTCGCAACTCTTCAGCACTACTTTTTGATCTCTTGAGTGTAAATTTCGTTAATGATGATGGTGTCATCATAATTGCTAACTCTATATTGTAGTCTTGTTTGCAGTTGACACCATTCTCTCGACAAAGCAACAATAAAAACACATCATCATCAACAAGCGGAGCGACATCAAAATCACGAATAAAGTTGAAGACAATCAAGGTTTGCAAGCAACATAAAGAGGAGTAAAATTCTATATCAAAAGTGAAGACAAAACAAAGTGAAAAGGGAAGAAAATAAAAAAGATGTAAGTTTTTGAAGTTTATGGGATTCCAAGGCAATACAAGTTGTGAAGAATCAAGTGCTTAATTCCTTTCCCCATGGCCATGTTAATTTCAATTTAATTATTCTTGCAGATGTTCTCTTTTTGTAGCAAATTCTTAAAAAAAATATTAAAAAAATGTATTTAGTGAGTTATTTCATTAGCTAAGGCCATGAGAAAGAATAAACATATAAGAAAGTTTCAAGCAACAAGAAATCAAAGAAAGACGGGTACAAGTTGTCGAAGTTCTACAAAGTTCAAAAGTTTATTATCAACAGTTGAATCCGAAGACAACAAAGACGAAGACGTTTCTGTTTGTTGTGAGAGTGGTGCTGATAGTGAATCGGGTGAAAAGGTAAGTAAGCGTTCCCATCCTCGCATAGTGGTTGGTTTCCTTTCTTAGAGATCACCAGGAAAGAAGAAAGGTTATTGTCATCCCACATTTCTATAGGATAACAGAATATGATTCGGAATGTTACTTTTCCTTCCCACCATTAAACGCGTGCATGATTTCTATCTTCATTCTTGCCTGCACACATGAGAACCATAAAGGCGTTTTCTGAGTGCAATTTTATAAAACCTTATTGGTGAGGCAGAAGTTGAGGCGGAATGCTTATTCGATCGCGTTTGAGGCTGAATTCTTTCATATGGTGGTTTTCTCCTAACTCAAGAGTTAAGCATGAGAATTTTTTTCTTTGATACTTCTAACTTCTTATTGTTAGTGTGCAAAAACTTCATGTCTTCGTAGCTCTTTCGATGCATGTGCTCTGGAATTTTTGAATGATGGAATTTAGGTTTTGTGGGTATACCTCTTGTAAACCCTCACGAGACTATAACTCGTCCACTAGGGACACCTAGGGGCTTAAAGGCTTGTTACACATGCTAAGTGTGACCGTATTTTTAACGAAAATTAGTTGTCATAGTTTATGTTAATTTAGATTTGTAGCTTGCTCGAAGACTAACAAAAGGCAAGTGTGGGGGAATTTGATAAGTGCATAAAATACATATTTTTAGTACTATTTTCCTGCACTTCTTTTTTAGATTTTGTGTGAATTACTTTGTATTATTATTACTTTTGCATTTTATATCTTTTATTAGGTTACATCTCAAAAAGAAGTGAAAATGGAGTGCTCTAAAGGGAGAATTTCCAAAAACCCGGTGTTACTCTGTCATATCAAGGATTTCTACCCACCATGTTGAAGAGAACGATAAAATGAAGCCAAAAACGAAAGAATGAAGTCATTCTGACTTCGTATGAGAGAGTTACGGGCAAAAAGAGGATTTACGCTTGTCGGTTTCGTGAAACTAACAATGAGACAGTTTAATAGAAGATTGCTAAAGGCACCAATGAACTTTCTAAGGGCTGGCACCTTTTTGAATAAGTGTTAGAAGCATCAACTTCATCGATATAGGCCACCTTCTTCTTCTTCTTCTTCATTCATGCGAACATCGTAACAAAGTTAGGTTTACTTCGGTTGTTTCTGGGTGACAGTTGATGGATGATTTGATGGTTCGAAGGTTTTGTTCTGGTTGTCCAGGCTCAGAGATAATGGAGAAAGGAGAAGAACTAGGATATTAGTGAGATTAATGAATCTGAAGAACGTTTGTTGTGAATGATCATCATGATCATGGCATATGTGGGTGTTCTTGTTTGAGTGATTTTGGGTTCAAATGGGCATCAATGGAGCTGTTGAAGCTGGTAGAAGACATGGGCAATACTTGAGTAAGATTAATCTGTGATTGAGAGACTGGCAGTGATGACTGATGATGATGATCGGCAGTTGATGGAGGCAGTGACTCAAGTATCTACAATGTCAGTTAATGGTAAGTTTGTTGTGATGGCAGTGATAATGATGATGATTGCTCGGTGATAATGACTGGCAGTTAATGGCAGTGATGGTCGTTGGTGGCACTTACAACAAAAGAAGAGAAGAAAATGGTTGATGTCATTGATGAAACTCGAGGAGAAGTGAGTTCAGTTATATGATGAGTCGAGCCTGGCATTTGTAAGATTTTTGATGATGGAAGGTCTAGGTTGTTGTGTTGATGAAGTCTGTGGTGATGATACGAGATGGAAGAGTTGAATGGTGATACTGGCAGGGAAGTGAAGCTCGAGTTATGGTTTGACGCTGCTGGTTGGGTTCTAGGTTGTAGCTCGAGAAGTTGGAGAGGATCAGGGTACGAGTTTTTCTCGTTTGAAGAAAATCGAGTTTGAGAGAAAGTATGAGTCTGAGTTTTCAAAACTCAGAAGAATTTTTTTTTCTCGATGGCTTGGCCATCGAGTAAACCTGGGCGAACAAAAAGAAAAATTCATATGAATTTTTTTTCCCGATGGCCTAAGCCATCGAAAAACTGGGAAATTAAAGGTGTGTTTGGTACCGTTTTATAAAACTGTTTTCTGTTTTATAAAATAAAGAAAATAGAAAACACAAGAAAACACGTTTGGTAGCTATGATTTCCGAAAACGTTTTCTGTCTGTTTTTTGTTTTCGAAAACAAAAAAACGAAAACGACTATTTATTGTTTTCTTTGTTTTTCTTTTTCTTTTGCTTCTTCTAAAACTAGGTGTTTTTAAAAACAGTCCTACCAAACAACTTTTTAAAATTTATTAGAAAATGAAAACAAGGAAAAGGGGTATGTTTTAAAAACACTGGAAAATGATTTTTGAAAACAGTTTTATAAAATGATACCAAACACGCCCTAAATGTCCGAGGAGAATTGGAAAAGAACTTGGACTGGGCTTCTCCAATCCTGTGCGAGCCCATTGGCTGAGTAATATTTAGATTAGGGAACTTTATTCACGTTTTGGCTATTTTGGCAAGTCTCTTTCACCTATTTCGACCGGGATTCGAGCACGAACACTTCTACTTTTGGGATATCTGTTTAAGAGATAATTTCACTTCTATTAGGGGCACTAGTACAAAAATGGGCTTAGGTGACAGTTAAAAACTGTCATCAAAATATTTATGTGACAGTTTTGGAAAAAAGTTGCACTGTTACAACAGGTCTGAAAGAAACTGTCACAAAATGATGACTTAACCTAACAACTTCTTCATAAACCTGTCATTGTTGACAACTTACGATAACATTTTCTAATTAAAATTGTCATCGCAAACATAAGTTTTTCACTGCAGATGTCTTACGATAATATTTTCTAAGAAGAACTGTCATGAAAAACACTCTTTAGTATGGGTTTTGTAAAAAAATTGTCACATGAGCGGTACAAAGGTAACAATATTTTACATAAACTTGTCATAGTATATAACATGATAAAATTTTCTTGATAAAACTGTCATCTTAAACCGTTTTTGTGATAGTTTTGCTTCCTTTCACATCAGGTAAATGGTCAATCATATAAATAGGAATGCATGAAAAAAATAGAAGAATATATATTGATTTAGATAAAAATGTTTATACAGACTCGCTTGTACAAATGACTTTTACAAAATGCTAATAATATGCTATTAGCATCAACTATCAAACATTGTAAGCTACCCTACAAGATATCCTTCACACGGAGACACCCACACAACAAAGTCAATCCCAAAGCAACACTTCTTGAACAAGACAGCAAACTGGAAACAACACACTCGTGCATAATGGTTCATATTGAGAACTCAAAGTCATAGTCAAAAGATGATACCTTGTGATTATATCGCAGAATGGGTATTTTCTGAGTAGTTTTCATGTTTCTTAGGATGGAGATTTTTGCTGTTAAGTGGTTCAACATTACCAAATCTGCCTTGTCATTGTTAGCTCAAAAAAAGGATGCCCTTTTCAATTTATCCTAAACTCACGATAACATTGGAGATAATTGGGACGGGTCGATCAGCTAAATCAGAAGCAATGTTGTGTAGGCCGGTATTTCATCCAGAGCATCCATCACTACATTGTCACAAGAAACTAAAGTCAATACCATTCATTTCAATGATAACTACAATGTACCTATTAATAGAATACTTAACATTGTTAGGATATGGATAAGTAACATGTTTGATGTAATCTAGTTGACAAATGACAGGTCCCACATCCATCACCATTTGTAAAACTATATATAGGTTATGTTATCTTTGATTTACGTACCAACTATAGGTATCTTACTTTTTAATACTTCCATCTGATGAACGGGAAATGTTTCTTTCCATATTCTTCAATCAAATTACCTGCAAACAGACATGAGTGATCCTGGTCAGCACACAGGAAGAAGACTACAGAGTTAATACACATGAAAAATAATGCAAAGGGTTGAGATTCTTGAGAATATTTGAACATTTCAATATATAATTTGTATATATCTATTGACTGTGTTGTACTCGAACTATCTATCTGCTTAATCTTTCTACAAGGAACCCAAATTAACATTCCATATATATATATAGGGATCATACATGGAAGAAATAATATATCTTCACTTATGACATGATAGAAACAGCGTCACTTACTACTTTTTTTTTTTTCAAAAAAAAGTAAGAATTAATGGTCATCAGTTTAGGCAGATACTGAGACACACACCTGAGCATAATAAGCTAGTTGTTCACATGCCAATTGAATCATTAATATTACATTTTCTGAGTATTGTCAGTTGACGATACACAATCTAGTCACACGCACGTAGTGCTGATTTCATCAACTTCCTAGCTCGACAATTCATTAATATCTCGAATTTGGGAACCATAAAATGTTTGGTTTAAATTAACAGGAAAAAAACAACAACAAGAAACTGTATATCAACTATGATGAGTAACAACCCATTACTTTGTTGAGCAATGCAGATTTTTCCTCGGCAGCTCTATCAAAAGCCACATTCACAGAATTAAGAAGACAAACAAGGTATGACAATATAGGTCGTGCATTAGGTACCCAATAGTCACTAGCATCCTCAGAGACTTGACACACTCAGAGGCATCACATACATATCGTTGAACTTTCAAATATGAATAGTAGTTTACACGAATATATTTGAATGGAAAGCAAAGCAAATTAATAATAGACTGCATACCTGTAATATCAGAGACTTCTTCGTAACCAAAAAATAAAGGAACTCTCAAACTGAAGGATAACCTAAATAAGATGATCTCTGACTTCCTTTATTTCTGATGAGCATTAGTTAACTACAAAACACAAGGTGATGCAACACCATATTAGATTCTTTCATATTTGATACTGAAAAAACAAAACGTTGACTAGCAATGGCGTACCAATTGAGAAAAACAGGACGCAACATCAAGGGTAAAGATATTACTCAGCATACCGAATACCCTTACACAAGGTGATGTGCCATAACTCTGAATTGATGGAATTTCTCTCACCTGTTTCATACCAAATATAATTCCTAAATATATCCACACATTCATATTGATCCTTTACTAACAAATTCACCTCCAAGTTTATCGAGCATCCAATGTTTGGGGGCATTAAGCATCTCCAAAAGCTTCTTAAATCCTGTTGCCTGAGAATTATCAAACAATTAGAAGACAAGAAATTTGGTATATACTACACAAGATTGATGGTACAAAAACTATGCCAGCTCGTGAATCACGTCCAACTAAGTCAACAAGTGTAAGAAACGTCCACAATTTCAGCAACTCATACAAACATTCTTAATACTCAAAAATAATACAAGAACATAACAATTCTTCATATTCACAACATCAACAACAATACTTCAAGAACATAACAGTGAAAAATATGTATCTTTTAAAGAAGTCAGACAT
The DNA here is from genome assembly GCA_023531435.1 of Papaver californicum. NCBI lineage: Eukaryota > Viridiplantae > Streptophyta > Magnoliopsida > Ranunculales > Papaveraceae > Papaver > Papaver californicum. Next base: position 1,009,973 of record JAJJMC010025839.1, read on the forward strand.
CTAGTACCTTTTGTTAGCAAATATTAAAAAAGTATGTTAGCAATATTAAATCATGATTGTCGAATATGTAATTATTGTGTTTGCTAATTGATGTTCAGGTTTGACAAAATATCTGTCAAACGTCTAAAGTTTACCTATGATAAGTCGGGGAATGATGTAGCCCAATCTCTCCAGGATACAAGAATTAAATCCATACATACTCTGTAATATTCAAAGGAAGTCAGTAAAATAATTTTGTTAATAGAATTGAATCTATAGACATTGTTTTTTTGGATTAATGACCCAGATCCAAAAGAAGAATGCGATCTCAAACGCATTCTGAAACAATATGAAGTGAATCAAGTAAAAAACGATGTCTGGACGACCGAACCAAAAATGTTTGTCAGATGGCTTTACTGCAACTGCTGCATTATCTGATGGTGTATTTCCTGAAATCTCTTCAGCTAATTGGGTGATGATGTGTTCTAGTTTTGCACCAACAACAAGCAGAAGCTGCGAAGAGTTCCATTACAGCAATAAGTTACTTTTTGCTTATTAAAACATTAGAACGCGATCAGCGAGGAAAATAAAATGCAAGCAATACTTACAATCAACGGTAAGAATGACATCCAGAAATATGTGTGCCATCCTGCATAAATGACCAAAAGGAAATTTATAGAATTTTTTATATGCTATGAAATTCAAAGCTAGAGGAAGACTGGTATATTTCATCCACATACCTTCGACATTTACCAGCAAGAAAAGTACGACAAAGAGCCACAAGTACCAACTGTAGATCAAGTGGTACTTAGATGATGAGGTAAGAAACATTACTTTTACTTTTATTCTTGAAAAACCATGTTGTAGATAGATAAATCTTGATTTACAGTTTACCTGATGCCAACGACCTTTTTAAAATCATCTTCTAGAGTTCGCAACATATATTTATGAAAATTATAATTAGGATTTGATGGGAAATGGCACTACATTGAAAAGTACAGAACGTTAGGTTGTGTACAAATCCCCAACAACATCACAAATTGAAAAATGTAGTATGTGTACAACAAGATCATTTGTGTGTGGTTACCATGATAAATCCTTGTCTCATAGCGATGTAGTCTGACTTTGTTACAGAACCTAAAAATTGCTTGATAAATGACATCTAGTAATGAGCAGAAAGGAAAAAAGGTGTCAGTATAGTAGAAGAATCACGCATGTAAAATCCTCAAGTAATAACATTAGTGTCCAAAACAAAAGCAATTGGATATCTAAACTTAGCATGTGAGCATGCTCTTATAAGGTCAGAAAAATGATATGAAATTTGCATTCGATCTACTACAGGAATGAGAACATTAGCATAAATGTACATTCCAAGGCACATTTTATGAATGTACATTTACAAATTAATTGAATTTGTCAAGTTCATTGTTTTTGAATAAGTAAAAAGTTAGTTCATGGTACCAACGCAGTACATTAAACATGGTTAGAAATTGATCACTATAAAATGTCCATAGAATTTTTTTAAAATCACATCAACTATGGCTCCTAAACTAAAAGGTGTTCAAAAATCAACAATGACCGATCAACAACAAAAATTGTTATGCGAGTATAAGAGAGATCACCAAGGATGCACTCAACAAGATTTGGTGCAGTGGGTTGACAAAACTTTCAATTTGAAAGTTAGTCAAGGAACAATATCAAACATTCTCAAGCGATCATCAGAGTTCCTATCAGCTGACTTTGACAAAGGTGGATCTTCCAAGCGTCACAAACCAGCCATGTACCCAGACATGGAGAAAGTTGTTTATGAATGGTTTCTCCAACATCAAGAGCGTGTGAATATAACAGGAGAGCTAATCATAGAGAAGGCGGTTGAGGCGCTGAAGCTTTTGTATCCACATGATTCTTCAGAGCATAAACTTTCACAAGGATGGCTTGAGAAATTTAAGTTAAGGCATGGTATCAAATCATATCGCCGTTTCGGAGAAAGTGGCTCAGTCGACACACATGACATGGAGAAGAAATTGGAGTCTATAAGGGAAAAAATTGATCAATTTGCTATGAAATATGTTTTTAATATGGATGAAACTGGTTTGTTTTACAGGTTACAAGCTGACCGTTCACTTGCAACAAAACAACTTGAAGTTAGGAAACAGGACAAGGAAAGACTTACAATTGTTATTTGTTGCAATGAGGATGGCTCGAAAAAAATTCCTCTATGGATCATTGGTAAGTATGCAAAGCCACGTTGTTTAAGAATATCAACATGAATAGCCTAGATTGTGAATACCGTGCCAACAAAAGAGCATGGATGACTGGGTTGCTTTTCGAAGAATATGTTCGTTGGCTGGATGAAAAAATGCACGGTCGAAAAATTCACTTGGTAGTGGATAATTGTCCAGCCCATTCAAATAATATCCAAGGGTTGCAAAACATTGAGTTGTTTTTTCTACCGCCAAACATGACTTCAAAAATTCAACCATGTGATGCTGGGATAATTAGAGCCTTTAAAATGTACTACCGTAAAAGGTTTTACCGTAAGATTTTGGAAGGTTATGAGTTGGACATTTCTTCTCCGGAAAAGATTAATGCTTTACATGCTATCAATTTGGCCGTCTCAGCTTGGAGAAATGTGCAATAAGAGGCCATAGCAAATTGCTTTCGACACTGTAAAATTCGTTCGGCGAATCCAACCGGCTCAAGTGATTTAAACGATGTAAATTCTGGGGAAGACATTCGTGAGCTTGAGAACTTGATTACAGGTATGCATTATCGGCACAAAATGGATGTGAATCACTTGCTAGATTATCCTGGTGAAAATAATGAATGTTACGAGGTTCAAAGCATTGAAGAAATTATGGCGGATACCATTCAAAATCCGTCGATGACGAAGTTGAGGATGATTCAATAGCTTTGGAACCGGTCACTCGGAAAGAAGCATTGCAAGCGGCAACAACTCTTCACAACTTTTTGTTGCAATACGAGAAGACAATGCCCCAATTCTTAAGTGCAATGAGGAGATTTAAAGATGAATTCAATATAGATTTGAAGTTCAACAAAAAACAAATGACTATAGATTCATTTTTTACTAGACAATCTTAGAATTTGGAATCTTTTAGTAATTATTAATTTATAGTTTCATTGGGACCAATATATATACACTGGGATTTCAAAAAAGTTATTATCTTATTATTTTATCGATTGGGGTCCAATTTTATACTGGTCCCAAGTTGGGACTGGACAAATTATTAATTTTATCGAGGTTATTAATTTATCGAGTATTAATTTATAGAGGTTTTACTGTACAAATATAAACAACAAGACAACATTAAAGGTTCCCAAAAATACTTATACAATAAGGTTTTCAACAACAAGATCTAAGCAAATATAAACAGATCATCACTCTGTTTTTGTTGAAATCTAGCTAAGCCCTGAGAAAGTAAATTAAGAGAATTTTTTCAAAATTAAGCAACACAGTCTCATATTGTAAACAGTCTAAATAGCAAAGCCAAAAGAAAGTACAATATAATATTACAAACATATCTAAACAGTAAAACAACTCCCACATACTTCAATTGTATCAAAGTTGTAAGCAATATACCCTACCTAAAAATTAAGAAATCCCATTACTCAAAACCGAAACCCACCTCTATACAAACAAGAACAACAAATCAACCACAGACAAATCAATCGTAGAAACCACAGAAAATACCATGAGAACACTGTCATCCTGAGCAATACCATGAGAATTATAAAAACTAACACCAAAACCATCAGAACATCTAGAGCACTGGCTGATACTTCCATTTCATGTCATCATTATGTACATAAACTTTTCTACAATACCAATATTTATGTAAGTACCTTTTGGATTACACAACATCCATACATCTTAAGACTTAAAGGAAAAATATGGCCAACACATTGATATGCAAGTTCCTTTCTCTTCTCAGCACTTCCATTCTCAAACAATCGCATAAATGAATTCCAAACTCTATAAGCAATAAAGCCGCCTAATAAAAATTAGCAAATACAACACTAAACTGAGAGCCTAATCTACTAAAAAAAGGCATTAGTGCTACTGAAAGATTGAACATAATTTTTTATAAAAACTAATACGAGTAAAAAATAAAGAGGAAAAGGGAAAGCTCAAAATCAAATGACATACTTACAGGAGATCGAAGATTTGGCGATGTTATTTAGTTTGAGTGGAGAAGGGGATTGAACCAGATAGTTCATTTCCGGACAATGAAACAAAATTTGAACCGTCCAAGGAAAATCCACCAAACTACAGGCATCAGATACAAAGGTCCCGCACCCGGTGAATGATAAGCTTGAAATCCTATTACATCAAACGAAAAAAATCAACAATGATCTTTCTATTCAAAATTAGGGCTTCATACAAAAGAAACAGATCTGGAAAACCAACTTAAATGGAAAAAGTAAGATAAATCAAATAATAAATTAGGGATTTCACCAAAATTTTTTTCAGAATTTCTACTTTGAAGAATATATCACATGCTTTAATCTTTACGACCAACATCGAGAACCAATCAAGCAACTCCGGACCAGAATTTTTCCTAAAAGAAGAATTCGAGAGACAGAGATGGATAAAATTCATGTGGTTATCTAATGAAAATAGAGAGAGAGCTTTAAAATTTATTTCTGCACACAAGAACAAAGTGAAAAATTTTCAGATCAAGAGAGGTGGATAGTGAGTAATCGGGAGATAATGATTGAAGCAAAAGATGAAACCCTAGATAGAAGTAAAAGATGAGATCCCAAATTTTGCTAAACGAAAAAATCGTGAGAACAGAGAGATGAGATCTGCCTGTAGGATTGTTGAGAGAGATTAGGTTTTCCATTTGGAAACACAAGAGAGAGAGAAAACAGTTTAAAAGAAAACGAAAGTAATGTATAGGCTCGAAAGAAAAACAGATACATGTGGCACCATCAAAACTCGTGTGACACATGGTGCCTCATAATACTCGGAGATGGGGATATTTAAACGAACTGTTATCTATAACTTTCAAATTAGATAACAGTTTTCATATAAAACTGCTACAAAATCACCACAATAATAACAGTTTATAACTGTTATCATACTTCACATGTATGGTGACACTTTTTTATAATAACTCTTATTGTATGTTTGTTTTGTAACAGTTGAAAAACAGTCACGATTGCTCACCACTACTGGTGTGAGTTTCGGTAAAAAACTGTTACCTATCCTTCGTGGCTTAATCTTTTGTGACAGTTCATGAATGAACTGTCGTGCTTTTGGATTTTGAACTGTCACTAAAGCCCATATTTGTACTAGTGGGGATATATCTATCATATCATCTACCACAAAAGAAAAAGGAGTTTTGGAGCGAATTAGGGTTCTCCCCTTTAGGGGAAGAACCGTGACACCTTCTTCTTCCTCTTCTCTTGTATATTTCCATGGATTTTGAGAAACCCATGAATAGGTAACTTTCTTTTATTGGTTAGGGATGCAATATGAAGTCCTAAACATATGAATCAATCTGGTTCATTATTATTAATATTCAGGATCTCTTTTTATCGTTCATGTTTTACGGTGTATAACAGTTATGTGATTGTGTTCATATAATATGATTGATTCTCTTGAATGTTTAAGTTGTAAATAAAATAAGCTCGAGAGCTTTTCTATAGCTAGATAGGGTTCTTAGGTAATTCTATCATGAACCTTAGCAACAAGTAGCAATTTGTGATCACTAGCGGTGTGAATCGTGAAGAAAGTCTCAAGTAAATCTTGGCCTAGGTTGAATATGCCACGACAAGTGCGATGTATTGCCTATGAATAACTCGTCTCATGGGTACTAATGTTTTCCTCAAGTTGAATCTCTTAGCGATAAGCACTAGGTTATTTGGTGGAAAAGAATTCATATATTAGTGATTACAGTACGTGTTGACATATGGAGGCGTAACGAAGTATTACAGCGATTGCGGATACTTTAGGGTTATTGGTACGAAGAGATAATAGATGATGATTCTAATTGATTGAGGAGCATGATTGGCGATGGAAGATGAAATCCTTAACCAGTACTTTCTCACCTTGATCTCAACCTTTATTTACCTTTGTTTTATTTTATTAGTATAACTTAATTTAATAATCCTACAATCCGGTTACATAAGAATTCAAAAAAAAAAGATCACAGCTCCTCGTGGGAATGATCATTACTATCGCTATATTGCTAGTTACTTAGTGGAAAATATCTGAAATAATTTGTTGCACGTTCGGTGGCAGTTAGAAAATCAACTGTAATGAGTTCTAGTAGATTAACAATCGCTATCGGTATCAATTGTGATCTAATCTCTTTCGTTTATGCCAATGTTTGGCGTAATAAGAGGAGGAAATAATAGTATTAATAGTTGGATATGGATAGAAGGAGTTGCCCATGGATAGGAATAGGTGATTTCACTTGTTGTTACATATTAATAAGAATAAGGGTGGTAGGTTGTCATCTTCTACACAGCTACACAAGGATTTAACTAATTAGATACCCAATAATGATTTATTCAAAGGTGAAGGTTTTGTAAGGGAGTTTACATGGTCCAATCATTTTTATTTATGACAACGCATTAATTTATGAATAATGGTTAAAGTAGCATCAAAACTATAAATATAAAACGTTATCCATGGAAGTGCCTGATCATTCTTCTCTATATGCATGAGTTTGTTGTGGTGAGTTGAAAACCAACCAGGGCTCCTTTAAGGTCCAAGATATGTGATTTGATCATCCAAGTTTCATGCAGATGGTTAGACATAGTTATACCAAGCTATTACTAGGAACTAACTCTTATGCACGACTAAGTTGAAACGTCTTAAGTTGACGATGAAGATTGAAGCAATATGAGATTCAACTGGATGTCTGTAAAACAATCTCTGATGAAGATCCTAGTGAGGAACGCAACTTGGCAGACCTTTTTGAGGTCAATAATAAAATGGTTGATACAAAAAATAAACGATAATATGCTTCAGCCAAAAACAAGGATGAACTGGATGTTATACGGGGATAATAAAACTAGATTATTCCACAATAACATTAGGATGTGAAGGAGTTGCAACCACTTTTCAGAGTTTGTGGATGAGAATGTTGATGGTATTTCTGAACATGAACAAATGCGTGATCATGTGGTTGGTTTCCTTGAGAGAGAATTCAGCGGTACTGCAACTCAGATTAATGAGTATCAATGGCCTGTGAAGACAACTAAGGAGTGTGAACGTGCTATTATGAACTTCATATGGTCTAGAGATGCTATGGAGAAAGGAATTTTTTGTTAGAATTAAAAAGTGATTTATTACCAAAAATTGTTTTGTTACCTAATTTATCTTGATGGGACCAAATGGTCACTAGCCTATATTGGGGGTGGAAATAACAAATCCACTTTTCACTTCTATGTGAATGAGAAACTTTTGGTTTTTCCCACATGGGATAAACCAAGGATGAAGTCTATCTATATTACCACTAAAGTTGCTTCTAAGGGAAAAATACTTGTGGATTGGATATAGACTAAGGGAATGGGCTAGTGGGCAAATTCACATATGTGCGGTGCTTCGCACCGAAGCACGCACGCGAGCCGCGGGCGTGCGGAGCTTGTGTGTGCTTGCGTGTGTTTTTGCGTGAGCTGGTGTGAGCCGTCGTATGCTTGGCGTGAGTCGGCGTGTGCCCAGCATGTGCCTATCAAGACTTAATGGTTTTTATTTTAAATTCCTATAATAAATTAAAAAACCGTTTTATTATTTATGAGAATTTATGGGAATTAAATAAAAAGATTTTTCATAAATACAATTTAATTCTCTTCTATAAAATTTGCCTATAAAAGAAAAAGAAAATTTCATTTTCAACTCACCCCAGTCACAGCTACTATCCTGATGACTTTTCCCCTCTTCTCGCTTTGTTTGCGCACGTAGATTTATTTTTTCTATAAATTATTCTGCTGTTAAGTTCGCAACGGGCCAACGAGTTTTTGCTAGCTGGGTTGGTATCAGGTGGTTTTATCCTGGATTCGATTTGTCCTCACTAGTGGTGTAGCAACCCTCTTTCTAGAGGTGTACCCGACAAATATCGAGTTAAGGGCAGTCTGTTGAACAGGCGACTCCATCTTCCTGTGTGTATGAATGTCTGGGTGCTACTGTCTGCCCTAACGCTTAATCTTTTTTAAGCTTCTGTTTGTTTGTTCACTGTTACAGGAAATTTCTCCAACATTTTTAGTTGCCCTTACAAAGAGTGAGTTGAAAACCAACCAGGATTGGGATTGAGAATAGTGCAAGTTGCTAACAAAGCCATGCTTATGAAGCTTTGGTGGAATTTTCAGAACTTAAACAATGCGTGCCACATTCTTAAAACACCATTTTTAATTGATTGATTGTAAACCTAATTATTTTATTTTTCCATGAATTAAATGGATTTATAAAAAGGTTATAACAACACAAGTTGTATTGTGAGAGATAAGAAAAATACTTCTTTGTGGTTTGATAATTGGGAGGTTAGTGGCAGTAATGCTTTCAAACCTGGTGCTCCTAGTTCTGAGAAGTATAGGTTCTCTTTCAAGATGTATTGCATGATTAAAGGTGGTAAGTGAAGTTCTCTTGGTGAAGTAAAATGAGTTCTAGTTATAGTTGATATTAATCTTAACGTCTTTTTCCAACCTTCTGGAGGTGGCATTAATCTTAATGTGTAGATGCCATACAAAATTGGCAAATTATCAGTGAAGTTTGATGCAGACCCATTTTTCATTAAGTAGACACTTAACCTTAGATTTCATTAAGTTGTTCAATTTTTGTGGGGTTACATTAATCTTTTTTTTCTTTGTAATTATTTTTTCCTATCAATAATTTTTTTGACTGAGCAAACAACAACAACTAACATATACGGCAGACACTGTAAACACCATCCATGCTAAGACTGGCTCTTGAAGAGACACAAAACCTTTATAACAACAAAAATTGAAGGTGTTCTCTACTTCTAGAGAACTCATCTGTAAATTATAGTAAAAACACGTAATGGTCAAGCGTTTAAAACTTAAGTCAAACGCATAACCATTATATTTTTGCAATAGAAAGCGTATAATCATTATTCCCTCTGTCATATTTTAGATGGTGGGTAAAGATTTTTTACGTAGATTAAAAAAATAAAAGATATTTTTGATATTTTTTAAAAATATATCCTTTAATAATAAATTTAAAATATTCAAGTCTTCTAGTTTTTTGTTCTTTGTTTATAGTGGTTAGATTTTAATATAGGGATAAATTAAAAAAAAAATAAAAAAAATATGAAAACCTTCCTCTAATTTGGGTTTTGGAAAAAATCCGTCCCCAACATAACCTTTATAAGATTTGAAGCATAATACCTATGGGTTCTAAGCCAAATCGTGAACCAACCACAAGAGAAGAGCTAGCCCTTTTACAGTGCTGATGTGGCTTCAGGGCCTTGTGAATGCACCACAAGAGGCGGTCTAAATTTCGGGCCTTCGGGCGTTCTGAGGAGGTTAACATACGAGTTTGAAAAATAAAGGGGTTATTAATCAAGAATTCTAAGAAACACAAAGGTTGTAATACAAAAAAATAAAAGAGTCAGTTGGAAATCATTTCGCGTTGGCTTCACATGGGTATTACTTGGATTGGAATTTGGATTGGATATTAGTAGAACGAAGAAACAACAAAAACAAGACGAAGAAACAAAAACACAAGAAAAATAGAAAAGTCAGTCAATTTCATTTTCTTGGAATTCTTTCTCTCAAAACCCTAAATAATAAAAAAAAATCGAAAAAAGAAAAGAAAAAGTGAATAAATTTGTGTAGAGAAATTCATAAAGTGTTTTGATCACGGCTGCTTATTTTTGAATCTGATGGGCGATGAGAAATCGCCTATAATAATGGCAAATAGAGATCGTGAACTTCTCATACCAGTTGCAGATGATACTTCTGTTCACCATGATGAATCATCTTCTAAGCCTTCTTCTTCATCTGCTTCTTCTTCCCATCACTCCGGTCGTGAGGTCAGTTCATGCTGTAATTGTTAGGGATTTGTCATTTATAGGTTTTGTTGAATTTTGTTGGGAATTGTAGTAACAGATTTGTTTGGTTTTTGCAGTTTTGTTCATTTACAACGGGTTTTTTTAGCGAAATTATAGGTTTAGGTTTGTTTGTGTTCGTTTTAAAACCTAAATTAGTGTTACTGGGGAAATAGTTTTTCATCAGAAACTCATTTTTTTAATAGATTTTGTTTTCTTGTTAGATTCTTCGAGGGCATCATAATTTAATTTCACTATAATTTGAAGTTAAAAAAACCTAAATTTATACTGAGCGGCTTATGTAGAAACCTAATTTTATTCATTTTCATGATTTGCTTCACCTATGGAGCCTTTTTTTTTTATCGAATATGTTCGGGATAGGAAGTATGGTTTTGCTGTATGTTTAGATGCAGCTGAGTTACTAGTATTGATTAATATTGAATGCATAATTTTTTGATATCTAGGAAGCTTTGTTGTACTTGCAGTTGTTCTTTTTAGGTGTTTTGATCTTATTGCTTCTTTTATTTAGACTTTTCAGTTTTATTTAAACTCCATAGTTGTTTTTTGTGTAGGCTTTCTACAAAGTTGTGCGAAGCTGGGCATCAAAAAAATTCATGACCGGATGGTGAGTGCATCGATCTTTCTCTTAATTATTGCAGGATTCCTGGCCTGGTTCTTTATTCCCTCCCAATTATTGTTATGTGCCACATTCACATTCCTTTATCTAGTTCTTCTCTAATCCAGTAAAAAAAAAAAAGAAAGACAGAGTTTTCTTTATACAGCGACTATAAATCATTAAATGGTTGTATTATTTTTTTCCTTCCAAATGGACATTCCATTAACCCTTGGATTTATAATATCTGCCGTCACTTGTCACTTTAATCTCCTAATTACTTCGCGTAGTAATTACAGCATGAGTTATTTGGTAATGTTAGTATTTCTTACGGAGTTAGGCTGTTTGTAGATGCATGTTATCCTTTGAACTTCTGATAAAGCGAAGGCACTTTAACTACCTGGATACTAGTTGATAACGATACTGCAAGCAAAAAAAAAGATTGTGTTTTGTATCATATACATTTACTCCTGTATCTTCTTTTTGTTTGCAATCTAACTTGAAATTTATAGTTCTTTCTCCTACAAAAAAGTCTTTTTAACCTGAAAAATGTAACTGCTAGAAAAACAGGTTTGTACTGTGATATATGAGCATGTTTCCTAGGGTACTGACCTTTAATTTGTTGGTACAAGAAGTATTAATTTGGCTCGTGATGATTACGGTCTTTATGTTGGTTCTTTTTCTCATCAGTATTCCTTTGCAGTGTCATCTTATTGCCAATAGCAATCACATTTTATATCACATGGTGGTTTATTCATTTCGTGGATGGCTTTTTCTCTCCAATATATGCTCATCTGGGAATCAACATCTTCGGTATGCATGCTGTTTTTTTGTAACAACTATCTGCTATTCCTTGTTTGTGGTTCGGACATAGTACTGAATCAACATACTTAGGTCAAGCCTTCCTTAAACAGTACTTCTTCCACTTTCAAGTCCTTTCTAATAATCTACTATTCATTCTTACATACAAGTTGCTCATAGTTGATTTTATCCCTGTAGTTAGTATTTCATATGCAGACAAGTCGAGTTTGTGGATGATTTTAATAATTTTGACTTGCTTTTACCCAATTTCTAGGTCTGGGATTCATGACCTCCATAATGTTTATCTTTTTGGTTGGTGTGTTCATGTCATCGTGGCTTGGGGCATCAATTCTGAGCCTCGGGGAATGGTTTATCAAAAGGATGCCATTTGTTCGCCATATTTACAATGCGTCCAAGCAAATTAGTTCTGCCATATCTCCAGGTATGTTTGCTATTATTTTTTTCTTAAGGTTTTGTTCAGCTTAACATTGTCTCATTAAACATTTGTGGATGGCGTCACCTGTTTCAATTATTTTCACAGATCAGAACACCCAAGCCTTTAAGGAAGTAGCCATCATAAGGCATCCACGTATCGGTGAATATGCATTTGGGTTTATCACCTCATCTCTTGTTCTTCAGGTCTGATATATTTTTCTTTAATTGTTTCCAAGTTCGACTGTGTGAACCTGTACTTTTCTATTTCTTTATCAGTTTATGTTGAACTTCCCCTTTGCTTCTGTCTTTCCTTTTTGTCAAGGGTCTATCAGCTGAGTTGTACTTAGTTTCAGTAAAACCAATGCTACTTATCAACAGATTGAATCTACTGCCCGCTAGATTTGATTTAATGATAATATATGGATTGGACCCTAATTTTGTAGTGGCCCGATCTGGCAGTGCAATAGGAATCTATGCATCAAATTATTGTAATTTGGAGTACATTACTTGGTTAAACAATGTGATTCAACTGCTGATTGTGTAGTAATCAAATTGTAGTTGTGTCTATTTTATCTACTATGTTCTTCTACTCAACCCATCAAATCGTACTTGTGTGAACAGAATTATTCTGGAGAAGAGGAGCTATTCTGTGTATATGTTCCCACGAACCATCTGTACCTTGGGGATATATTCTTAGTCAATTGCAAAGATGTCATCAGACCAAATTTATCGGTCCGTGAAGGAATTGGTAAAGTATTATTTCCTTTTAAGTTTGATTAGATAAATATGGCTTCAAGATGTGGGTAGGAATAAGAGGGTTTTGCTTTTGGAAACCAACTCTACCTTGATTCCGTGCTAGGTAAAATGGTTAAAGCGAATAATTGTCTGACCGTCTTGGTAAAAGTTTTTGTTGAACGTATATTAGCTTCTCTTTTATGTTCCACGTCCTAAACCCCTGACTTCATTGATGTAATGACTCCTCCTTATTTCATTTGTTGGAAAGTGTCACACTTTTATACATGGCAGAATTTGACGATTTAGTAATTCTATAAGCTCAACTTGGTGGTTGAGTTCCTTCCCTGATTCATCCCATGGCCTTCCTATGTACATGACTTGCACCTGCAAGTTGAAGTTAAATAGATCGACTTTCTAAAAGGGTTTGTGGAGGGGATTAATTCAAATGGATTTCCATGAGGCTGGATAGTGAATTAGATAGAAAAATATTGTCGACAGTCAAAGAAAATGGTTTGTCATGTCTTTTATTTGAGAAGTGCACATATCATATGGCGTGGTTTCATTAAAAGCATAGACAATGTATCATCACTGCACATCATCAGTAATTCAGTATCTGACATGGCTTTTATGTGGAATTATTCCAGAGATTGTTGTATCTGGGGGAATGTCAATGCCGCAGATTCTTTCGACACTGGAGACCCAGTCAATTCCAGACAGAAGTAGACCTGGCAGGAATTAAGATTGAGAAGAATCAGATATATTGTGTATTCCATCTTTTCTTCTGACTGCTTTAGTTCTCAGGTAGTCAGAATGCTAATGTTTGGTTATTGGTTCGATTTTGAATCACCAGATGATGATAGTAGCATGCAATGTAACATTTCTTCCCAATGAAGTTTCAACCATGCTATTTACAATGTAGCACATATATTCTTGAAATTCTGGTTTCCGCATCTTGTTATTCTGATCAATACAAAGTTACCAACTAGATCTAGGTTTCACTTTAGCACCAACAGAACAAGCCTTCGTGCAAAACAATGTCTGACGGATAGTTTGCTCATTGTGGAGGTGTGACAATTTTAAAAGGTGTTATCACGTCAGTTCCTCCCTACCAATTTTGCTTCCTTGGGACATGCTTCCCTAATTCTGTTAAAAGTTTCGAATACATGACGAGTTGACATACTACACAACATTTTAATACCATACTATTTGGGGGTGTACCAAATCTATCCCAATCATTGGGATGGCCTGGGTGTACCAAGTCTATACAAGACAAAAATCCCCAATCATTGGGATGGCCTGGGTGTACCAAGTCTGTACAAGACAAAACATTCCCAGGCATTGGGTTGGCCAGGCCATGGCTGTGGGTGTTTTATAATGAATGGGTTTGGAGCAATTGTTTTGTTCTAGTGAAATTGGTTTCTAACTGCAATGTTTGAATTACTTTGAAATACTCTTATCACATGTTCTCTGTTTTTGACCAGTTGTAGCAGGATCTTCTCTTCTTTTCAAACTCAATCTAGAACTTGAATGCAATAGTTCCCATGCTTTAGCTCGTTTTTGGACGTGTTATGGGTATATTATGGTTGGGAGTAACTGTTTCAATAATGCAAGATGCAAGTATGTCAGATATATTCTTGAGTTTTTAGTAGGTCTGGATGGCAGTGCCTTTAATCTTCTTGACCGGCAGTAGTCTTGTTATGCAAAAAGCACCGTCACATACTGGATGAAAGACCTTCCCCTGGAGCTCAAGAAAATAGAAATTCTTGAAACACTTTATGATCTGAATTAACGTGCAAATGTAATTATTTTAATTATAATGTGGAAAGCAAAATAATAAACTAATTATAATGTGAAAATAAACTATAATAAACTAATTATATTTTATTATAATAAATTAATTATAATAAATTAATTATAATAAACTAATTATAATACGGAAAGCAAAATAACATAACCATTGACGGATACTAAATTTTTTGATTGGGAATGACATATTAGAAAAAGTTGGTTGATAAAATATAGGCATAACTTGATTATTAATTTAAATATTATTTTTTTAGCACTTATAGTTATCATAAATTATTAAACAACAATTATATTTGTCACAAACATCTGTAACAGAAATATGTATGACAAAATAATTTAGTAGCACTTATAAATGTAAAATTTAGGTGGGTCAGGGACCCAACAACCTCACATGTGGATCCGTTCCTGAACATAACACAAGATTTTGTTAATGAGAAAAATTGTTACAAAAAATCTCCGGGACCTAGTCTAGTTTTGAAAACTCTTAGAATTAAACAGCCGCTAAAATTTTACCTACAATGCAACCTCATGTAGTTGAGACCAAATAAACTACCCCTAGTTAGTTTCCTTAGTATCCTTGTGCCTACAACCAATATGGCCAACGCACTTGAGTCCCTTAAAAGAAGTCCACCGTCAAGAGTTGCTTCATAATCCGTCGTGAAGACTATCACTATTAACCTCACAAACGGTACACCTCTGATTCCTTTAGGACGTCTATCAAACAACCAAGGACAATTTTTTTAATACCAACTCAGTTCCAATCACAAATCAAGATATACATGATATAATAACTAAGCCAAGGATCTTCCGCTTAAGATCTGAAACACTTAAATCACCAAGATAAATCAGATATGAAACTCCATGATCAAAATCAATCAAGATTTACAATTACCGAAGTAATCCATTCGATTACAAGGTTTATATTTGCAAATCAAATAATTTTTCGATCCAAAAGATTTACGTTTACAAGATAAACAACTTGTTAAGTCCCAGTCAATCAAGTCAAGCGGATAATCACACCAAGATCAAAATATTAAAATCTTCAAATCTCCAAAGTCTTTAATTTTCTTAATTTTCAAAGTAACAACCTGCACAAAAACTTGATTCCTCTAAAGATTTTCCGCACAAAACAAAGTCTATTAACTGGGAAAATTAATAGATTTTGAATCAGTTGAATCTGTTATAGCCCGATCTTCAAAGTTCTTGAGTGGCCTCATTGCGGAAAAGAAGGATCATGGAATAAACAAGAACGTATATTGAAGAAAGCTATGCGTCAGTTCAACAAGTAAAATCAGAAAAATTAAATTAAAAATCTAGTTTTCAACCAACGGCACTACTAGTGCTCATTGATCCATAAAAAGGCTTTAAACTAGCTAATCATTCTTTTGCTAAAACATAATCGAAGCTACTCGCTACTGACAATAACCTCACACTTGTCTCATCTGTGTTCTGGGATGATTTTATAAGAATACAAAACTCCATTATTTATAGTGTTAAGACCAATGCTTGTTTGAAAAAAAAGATATACCAATTTCGAAATCTAAAATGATATGCATTGAATATATTCTCCGAATTAGCATATATCTTGATATTATATGACAACATTAATATTTATAACTCATTTGTAAATATTATTTTAGATTTAGAGTTTTAGATTTTTAGGTTTTTATTTTTTTATTTTTAGTATTATTTTTACTTTGTTCTATTTTACGTTTCTTTGGATATTTCTCTTTTTGCTACAGGTTTTGGATTTTGGATTGAAAGGAAATTGAGCCAAAGACTTGGAGTTAAAGTTAAAGCTAAAAGAACGGAAAAGAAGACAAAGAATTTTATTTTTAATTAGATTTTATTTAGATTTTATTTAGTTCCCTTTTTAGAAAATTGTATTAGGAAATCTTTGATTACTCCTGTAATTTTTCTTTTATTTTTGGACACTTTTTGGACTTTATTTTAGGACTTTGGACATTATTATTATTATTCTTAAACCCTACGGAAGGGTAATTTAAATATAAACTGCAACAGGGAAGGACGAAAATTACGATATTGTCTCGGCCCCTCGGGTTCGTACACTGACACAGGAGTCGGTTGGCCCGAGTCGACTACAACCGATTCATCCCCCGTCTGGTACGGGAGGTAAGACTCGACCAACCCATGAATCCCCTGCAAGTGGGTTTACTGTATTCCTTCGTATGCATATATGTTGAGGAACTGAATACAGATTTATTTTTCTAGTAAAGGGCAAGAACTGGCCATACAAGATAAGGACTCGGATTTCATCACTGTTTCCTTCTTGCCCTCTTTAGGAACACGCTACCAAACGCGAACGGAAGCTTAAAATTTTAACTAGAAAGAGACCGATAGGGTAACGAGCTTATAAGAAACTCGTTCAAAAGGATTGTATTGGTTACTTTTTTAGCCTAACTCGAAGTTCAGGAAGATCATTTTAAGTTGATTAGAGCCGCCTTGTAACCCAGGGAAAAGTTGCTAAAGAGACAGGATTATCAAAGCTCCTTAGAGCTTATCCTGTTTCTCTTCAACTTAATCTAATTTGGATCGTTCTAAGGTTTGCTAAAACCGTAACTAGTTGCCTTTCGAAGGAATAGAAGCTGGTCTGAAACAATCTAAGTGGAGCCATCTTGCTTTTTGTTTGCTAGATTCGATAGGTTTGATTTGGTTGAGTCAGCCTTGTTTGTGTACGTTTAGAACCCCCTTCCTGTTAGGATTTATTTTCTTAGATTTTTTTAATATATTAAGAAGTTTTTAGAAAATGTCGAACTGGTATTATGAGGACCAATACAATGAATATCCGACTGAATTGTAAAATATACATTATCCATACTATCAACATTGTGTGGATAGTAGTCGGGATGACCACCAACCTTTTGGAGGTTATTACTCATACTAGGGTGATCCCAATTACTATTCGTACATACACCCATCTTATGAACAAGAAAGTGAGCAAAATTCTAGTTCTTTGTCTTGGAGGGAGGCCTTAAGGAAGATGCAATCTAGTACTCCCTATGATGATTCGAGTTATTTGTCTTGGAGGGATGCCCTAAAACAGATGCAACCTAGTAGTCCTTATAATGAACCTATTATTCCTCTAGAAGAATCACACGAGCAGTTGCAATCAAGCACTATTGATCTAGTTTTTTCTCTAGAGAATTCTACAAAGAAGTGCATTGAGGATACAAGAAGAATCATAAAGGAGATGACTGAGAATAGACATAGGTTCGTATTAAGTGTGAATGAAATTTCTGCAAAGAATAATATTGCTCAAAATGATGTTAATTTCCAACATAGTGCTACCCTTGATAATTATTCACCTACTCAAGAGGACGAGGATAGAATTGGGAACACTACTTATTTAGACGAGGTTCAAACATCTTCATATTATTATGATGATAAGGATAGTGTTGATGAAGAACTTGAAATATGCAGGCAGAGTGATCAAGAAATTTTCACTCCAATTGTGCTTCATAATGATAGTGTTATTTATGGTTCAAATCTAAATAATTTTAATTACTATTCACCTATTCAAAAGGAATAGGATTTGACTAAAGATACCACTGTTTTAGACGATGTAGAATTTTCTTGTTTAGAAGCCGATAATGGTTTAGAGGAACGAGTTTATCCTGAAAATCCTTTTTAGAGTCCAACAATTTAGAAACAATAGTTTTAGGTATCAAAGATAGACTCGTAGATATTTTAAATATGAGTGAAGATGCACCACCTGGTTATAACCTAGAAGAAGCAATTGACCATTTTCGGGAATCTGACGATCTAGAAATTAGGGAAATTGTGACTAGTCTATTTAAAGACACTAAAAACTCTAAGTTTGGGGGTGATTATCATTCTCCTTGTGTTTTATATTTAACTCTTAGAAAGGTACCTAACTTGGGACTTGACATATGCACCTCTACCATTTTACAAGATCATCTTCAAACTAGATTCCCTGAGCCTGTTGATATCCAGAAAGATGTTCAACTGTTAGAAACCCATCCTCTGGTCGATGTAGTTTCCTAGGCGATAATACCAAGATTGACTTTGTTTTCCCACCAAAAAATTTTCTTCCAATTATGGGAACGTTTGAATTTCAAATGTGTCAGTTATTACGTTTTGAGACTAAGCCTAATTACTTTAGGAAATTAGAATCGACACATTTATTTAAGAGTGACCACCTTCATAGTAGTCAATTATGTGAGTAAAATCTTATTGACTTTGACGATCCACAATTATTCAGGTTATTATTATGTGCTTCTATGTTCTTAGTTGAGTTATTCCAGACTTTACAACCTGATCCAATTGATCCTGCCTATGAGGAAATCCAGCCCATGAAAATATTTTATTTAGACCCTTTTATAGAGGCTGAACCTGAACCACGACTAGAAGTAGTTATCTTAAACAGAAAACTAGATAAGGGTGTGCTCGGTTTGTTCATTTTCTTGGCGTGCTGCAGTTTCCTTCTATTTTGGATATCAATATTTGATTCAGATGACCCACAATTGTTCCGACTATTGCTATATGATTTAGTGAGGTGACTAATTCTTTCCTAGTCTGGCTGAAGACGTTAAACTTAGCATTTCTTGGGAGGTAACCCATGCTCATGCGTCACGGTAATATCTTTACTTAACTCATTTCCTTCGATTGGTAACAGTTTCTCCTTGTTCATGCTTTTAATCATTCATCTTTAGAAACATTGAGAACACTGTTTGATTTAAGTTTAGGGGTAAAAGAGAAATTTTTTAATGAAATAATAAAACTCCAAAGTCTAGAAACTTGTGAACAATTCAGGATGACACTAACCATTCTAGGTAGATGGAAACTTAGCTCTTTTTCTATAGGAATTGGTGTGCCCAGTTAAATGGTCTATTCATAAAAGGACAGAGTTCAGGTGTTAGAAATAACATTATAGTTGTCACCATATCACCTTCTGTTTTTATTTTTGTAATTTTTGCGTTTCTCTAAGTGATTTGATGCGGCGCCAATATCGAATTGTTATCACCGCCAAGATGGAGTAGAATGTTTGAGATTATTTAGACTATATTAGAAAAAAAGAAAGAAAAAAAATCGAGTATTGACACTTTGATAGCAATATGTGTGTGTTCTCCCTGTCTCCGTCGCCTAAGCAAGCGTGGAACGCATGATCCATGGGAACTATCATGTATGATGCTGATAAGGAATTCAATTTGATCCAATCATGTTGTCAGTACATTTAAGAAAATAATAAATAATTGTTTTATTTTCAATAAATCGATCACTGGGACCCTTGTATATACCAGTTGAATCGATATTAGTATTACGATTAAGACCATGTATCTCAATCCATTAGGATTCATCCTTGTACTGACCTTCAGACAGATATGGGAAATACCGTTCACCTTAGTCAACATGCACAAACTTCATTTTGTCTATATCCATCTTCTAAATCTTTTCATGTGATTGAACTTTGATAGATTCTGAGTCTTGTGGTTGAACGACTATCTGAGTAGAGCTTTGTTTTCTTATATATGAATTTTAGTATGCTGGAGTAAAAACTCGTGTACATCAATTGGACTCATATAGGGTAATGATTCCCAGAGCCGAAGAATTTAGTATGCCAACTAAATAGATTAGTTTATCCTCAATCGTTCACGAGTAGTTAAAACTTGGAGTAAAGGTTTTGTGGGTATACCTCTTGTAAACCCTCATGAGACAAAACTCGTCCACTTGGGACACCTAGGGGTTTAAAGGCTTATTACATATGCTAAATGTAGTCGCGATTCCTGCGAAAGTGAGTTAGGATTATATTTTTTAGATTAGATTTGCTCGAGGACCAGCAAATAATAAGTTGGGGGTTATTTGATAGACACATTTTTGTGTCTAAATTATGCTCGATTATCTATTTTGATAGTGTTCGATTTTGTACTACTTATGTTTTTATGTCTCTATAGGTATTTTTGAGAAATAAATAATTGTGGAAAAATCGGCTCAAAAAGTTGTTAAAGGCACCCAGAAAAATTACTAAAGGCACCCGGAAAATTACTAAAGGAACCCAGCTCTTGGATTGGGGCACCCCTTCTCTTTGGTTTAAAAGTTCAAAAATGGCGGAAAATGTTCTTCACGTAAAGAAAACTCCTGGATTAGTTGGCAACCGAGATTTATGGAATAAAAATGTGTTTTTGGTATCTCAAAATCATTAAACACTCAAAAGATATCCTAACACGTCAAGTCTGAGTGTTGCATGCCGGAAAAAATGGTGGAAAATTCAAGTTACGGTCGGAAAAGGAGACACCCTGTTTCGGATTCACAATGAATTGAAGTTGGATTTGGATGAAGATTGGAGTCCTTATCGATTAAGGATGATGTATTAGGATTCCCCCAAACTTATAAATAGCAAGAGGATCGAAGAAAAATCAATCCACAGACGTGCGAAAAATTTAAGGAAAAAAACTATTCTCCTAGTGAAGAAGAAGGCTAAGAACATAAGGATCCAGAGAACAATCGCAGTTTCTGTTGCATATTCCTTTAAATTTCTGAAGCGGACAGAGTCCGTTCTTTATTGTTTCTGTTTACTTTTCTCTTCAGCCACACAGAGAACAGTTTCTGTAACGCTTATAAGCGTATCAAATTTATGTGTTACTTTTATTTCTTCATTGTAAACACTTTTTTGAGCTATGAATAATTATTTTAAGAGTGTTTCCAGCATGATGAGCTAATCACCATCACTGGGGCGGCGGAGGAAGCTATTTTTCCAATAATAAAGTGGTAATTCTTATTTTATTTCTTTTTTGCAATTGTTTTACTATTATTTGCTTTGAATTAAAATTGGAAAAAATGGTTTTTATCAATTAGTTGTGTTTTCTTTTGATGAGTCATGCTGGGCTTAGAGCTTTTGATGTCTCATGCTTTCGATTTACAACTATTATTTTGAAAACCTAACTTTGGTAATATTTTGGATAAACTGAATACACGAGTTGCAAGATTTTTATCACTTGAAAAATTGGCTAATGGTGGAATCCTTAGTCTCAGTCCTTCCTATAATTTGAAATCAATTTTACTTTAATTTTGTTTTATTTTTAGTTATTAAAAATTAGGTTTAAAAATCGAATCTTTACAAGTCTGAGTATCGAACCTTTTACCACTATTTAAAAATTACATGACCTCACACTTGTCTCATCTTTATTCTGTGATGATTTTGTAAGAATACAAAACTCTATTATTTATAGTGTTAAGATCAATGCTTGTTTGAAAAAAAAGATATACCAATTTCGAAATCTAAATGATATGCATTGAATATATTTTCCGAATTAGCATATATCTTGATATTATATAATTATATTAACATTTATAACTCATTTATAATAAATACGAATATTTAGATATCCTACAAATATATATTTACATATATCTTGAGATATCCTACAAATATAACAACCATTTTTAGCTAGTTTCAAATCAATGTACTTTGCTAAATTAGTTATATGTGCAATCTCTTGAAAAAGGAAATCACACTTATTTTAGATATTAAGTATAGTAACGAATATCAATCTCAAATACTAATCATGAGCCTTGAATACCAAAGGAATTAATATGAAAAATAATATATTAGAGTTAAATATGTGTTCAATACTTCCCAGCATACGAACTTTCCAAATCTGAACTTGTACAACCCTCGAAATATGTTAATCAAGAAAGAAACAAACAATTCGAAGTATATACAATTCAAAATCGATTCAGGGATTGGTTCTCGAACCGGGTACGTTAGATCGGTACTAGGACCATACCTGAGATCGGTTTTGAAAACAAAACTTAATTCGAATTCAAACTAGCTTAATCGTGTTTATGAAATTGCTTTCTAACATGTTTTCAAAACACGGATTCATATCAAAAGTTTAACACTAACTAGTAATTTGTTAGCATATCAGCCTCTAATCATGTTTTACTGTACACTTGAATTAGCTACTAAGCATGCTTTACATAATCATCGTTACAAGATACAACATATGCTGATATATAGAATTCGCTTGATGCCTAAGAATACATGTGATACATCTAGAAACATCAACATGATCATTAGATAGAGAGAACACGTTTTATGTTTTAACCTTATGATGTTTGACAACAACTACTTCATGCTCATACATGTTGTATACTTATTTAAAGTATTCTACAACTAATACATGATAAAGAAGGAGATAATAGAGTACATATATACCTGACTTTTTCTTTAGAAGGTTAGACAATCACTTTAGGTATATGCCTTAGTCTTTCAACTCCAACCACTGATTTTTACCAGGAAGTTCTTCCACTTCTATTTCCTTATCTTTCCAATAGCATAAATATGACTTTAAATAAGGCTAGAAGGGAGTCCACCTCCTACTACATAAACACGTGTCTTCCAAACATCCATCATGAGTCAGAAACACACCCTTAACTGCATAATATAAACTAGTATGCCACTTAATGAATTAACTTGAAGTACTTTAACTTTATGTACCCATCCACGCAAAACAAAAATGTTTTTCCTTTAGTACATGATTTAAACTTAAGCACACATACTTGATTGAGATTAGACTAATCCGGTTTTATTAAACTAAATATGATTTGTTGCTAAACCATTAAAAAGCTAACATCTCCCACTTGGTCAGCAACAAATCATTTTGTTTCTTTTAACCTAGTATCTCTATAATACAAAACAAAGCTTGGCTAAGTTAGGCTAGATAAAGAACGACCAATATTTATCCTCACAAAAAATAAATATGCGGCTGTAATTGTTTCTCATAAGTTATGGTTGTAATTGGAATTAGAAATGCATCTAACGGCCAAAATTTACTTACTATATCACTAGTGTTTTATTAATTTTCCATAATAAATGTCACATTAAAAATGATAATAAATAAATTATTCAATTAATAATGTTAATAAATACTCCCTCCATCCAAGAATAAATGGCCTATTCATTTTTAAAATCTTTCTACTAATAGGTGACCTATATCATTAAACAAGGAGATATTTCTAAACTACCCTTTTAATTGATTATTTTTAGTATAAGAAATATGTATAATTTGATAGCCATTTTTATATTCATTGCATAGTTGTTTTAAATTTTTTTTTCAATGGTATAAAGTTTAGGAATATCCGTGGTATAGTTTGAGAGATAAATCATTTCTAAATTTTACTAACTATTATTCATAAAGGTATAATTGTAGAAAATACTTAAAAATACTCATTTCTCCTGTTTGCCTTAAGAATTGTGCAAACCTGAACTAGACCACCTATTCTTAGACGGAGGGAGTATATTTTTATTAACTAATACTTAGATTGTCTAACAATTATATAAGTGGACCATAGTGGTGGTTGTGGTGGTATTAAGGAAAAAGCGATATGGTGTGGTTGGAAGTGCTGGTGGAAGTTGTCTCAATATCAACAGTAATGGTAGGTGGTGTTGCGTGAGTAATTCCGCACCGTATCACGTATTTCTTAATAAATGGTTTAGCATTATTTTTATTCAACGATGATGGATAATATAGTCTATAATTATTAGGTTAAGTGGTTAACCATTTGACTTACTAGATAATCATGACAGGGACGGAGCCAAGACTTATATGCTATGTGTCGAACAAACTTTGTTCCAACATTCACTTTCTTTTTGATTAATATGGAAGTTCACATGGTATACAAGCTTACTACTTTTGCGATAACACCATAATCCTATTCTGAATACATCGATTTCAACGAAGAAATTATGCACATTAATGCTAAGACCCGACAAGAACAACATGACATACCATAATAGTTTGAAGATTTTGTGTTTTATCCTTAACAGTGGTGGTTGCGGCACCTGAATTCCCACACTACTGTCTTATAGTCCATTATCATTTTTTTTCTTTAGTTTTCCTTAGAGAAAATTTTTCGGGTAGAAAAGAATAAAAAAGATATAAGTAGTCAGTTTACGTTTTGAACCCGTTACTCATACAATTTTCATTTTACCATTATAGTTTACACCCACAAGACATTAAAATTCCATAAAATCCAAGTATTTTATTAATGAAATTCAAAATTTAGTGGGTGCAAATGACTCCAATTGTACCTTTTTCTCCGTCCCTAAATCATGATTTTATTATTTTTATGCAGCGAATAACCCGATATTTGGAAGGTCAATGTCGTAGAATGTTTGAGAGTTTTGAAGAACTTGAGATATACCTTATGTGAGTAGAATGGTTTCCATTTATAATATAATGGCTTAAGTAAATGAATTAGTTTTTATTTGTGTTATTGAAATAATAAGAACATATAATGTGATATATATTATTGACTCCATATTATGTTTTAATCTTTTTGGACTATTTTTAAAGGGGACAAAATCAATAAGGATGTGGACATTGTTAATACCTACACAATTATTCACAAGACGAATGAGTTCAGGTGATGTAATTTTGTTATAACCTACATAGTTCAACGTTTTGGTTTTACGTGGTAACTAAAATAAGGGAAATGCAGAAGGGTAGTACCATTTCAAATGATCGATAAGATATCTTTGTAAACCATATAACATATCAAATAACAATTTTTATTTTTTTTGGAAAGAGTTTGTGAAAATTAATTCTGATATAATTCCATGGTTGGCTTGAGGATACAACTCAAGCAGAGAGAGGCCTTATTTAGAAGAAAGTCAAAGTGTCAGACTTATTATAAAGGAATCATATATGAGTACATGAGACAAGATTTGTGGACTTCTATCGGGTTTTCCTTCACTTTTGTAATGATAAGAAGGGTGAACTCGACAATTAATAAATATTAAATTTAATATTCAAATGTCAGAAAATTCATAACCAAATAAAAATTATGCTCATGCCGTTACGTCAAGGGTTAAACCCTAGCATAAGCATAAAAGATAAGTGGGATAGTCATTTGCCCCACACAGAAAAATAATAAACTCTTTTTTTAATAAGAAAGGAACATTCTATAGATATCAATTATTGTCAATACAAAGTTTTTCTCTAATGAGAATCTCCAACCAAACAGGAATATCAGACTCCCACTGAAGAGCAACACTACTTCTAGTTTCTTTTTTTGTTAAACAATGAGCTACATTATTTGTTTCTCTTGGAACATGAGAAACAAACCAATTATTAGAAGTTTTGAGAATTACAAGACAATCTCTAATTATAGTATTATTTGTCCACTTAATAGATTCTTCTTTTCATTTCAAAGCATTAACTACATTCAGGCAGTCCCTTTATAGATGAAGATTTGCAATCCCTTTTCTCTGAGCTAGAATGATTGCCTCATACGTAACTAGTGCCTCTGCCTGCTCCTCATCATATGCTAATGTCGGCATACGCCATGCTCCTTGAAATGATCTTGCATCATTGTTAATTATTAGTTCAGACCCCATACATTTACTTTTCTTATAGAAAGATGCATCAAAATTTATTTTAGTAAATGTTGATTGTGGTATAGTCCAAGGCATAATCCCAAATACACTACTGTTTAAATGACTATTATTCACCACTGTCCTTTTGATCTTTCTCCATTCTGCAATAGATTGCTTCACCTGAATAATTAATCTATTCACCTGCACATTAATATTGTCAAAGACTACAACACATCTCAAATTTCATATGTGCCATAGTGTATATCCTGCAATAACAATCATATCCTATCTTATATTCCCATTACTTATGACTTCATTTCCAACCCAAGATATAATCCAATCAGTCAAACAAACACCATTCAACATGTTTAAGAAATCAGAACATATACTATTTCAAATTTCCTTAGAGACACTACAAGACAAAAAAAGATGATCCAAAGATTCATTAGCATTATTACAAAAAGTACATTGAGGTTGAATATCAGGGACATAACTAGAAAGCTTATCTTTTAGGGACAAACATTGTTGTAAACATTTTCAAAGAAAATGTAAAATCTTAGGTGGTAAACTTAAACAACTGCTTTTATTAATAATTTTGATTGTTGACAAAATTTATCAAAACTTAATGCTATGGTAACGGAACAGATATGAGTATTTTTTTCACACATATGACAATGAGATTGTCATACCTTCCCTATTTACCATCCCTAAAGATGTCCGGTATAATGTAAGAATATAAAAAATTTGTTATTATTTTCACAATTAAATGGGCATTAGAAATTTATGGAAGTTTTTCCAGATTTTTTTTTATATTAATAAATAAATTCTAGAAACCGCAGCAAGTGCAGTGAAGCAAATAACTTTTGTGTCAAACTATAATTATTTTGCTTCTAAAAATTATTTCAAAATTTATAAGCTACCAAATTAATTTTTGAATTTTCGACTTAATTAAATTAAAAAATTACTTTTCATGTGGTATTCAAACACCTTAAGTTAAGTTGTAGTCTCATGCTTAATAGGCAAAAGGTTCTGTGTGAAAACCTAAACCATCAATTGCTTTAAAAATATATAGAAAGCTGGGATGCCACTGATTTCTATCTTCACGGAGCTCTCGTTTTTCCAATTGAAACGATATAGAGAAATGTTATTTTTGATTCCGTTGATAAATGTGGTTGGACCAGGAGTGTACAATTATATGTTAGTTATTTACTAACCCTTGGAGCATCCTTTCTCCCTAACAATAGATGGTTACGAGTTAGTATTCACCGTAAAAGTTTGGACAATGCCCCAATAATAAACTTAGGATGCATAAGAATCTACATTGAAACAATTTATTGTATAAAGTTGGACTATTTAACCTTATTTCATAAAATAATTCAAAAGTTAAATGAAATGTTTTTGTTTTTGTGTTAGTAACAAGGTGGTTCCACTGAAATAATTTGTTCATCCATGTTTAGCAAGGATATCAACACCATATATAGTTATGTATTTGTATACATGAAGGCAACACATTGGATCGGAAATCGAATGTGCACGTTACTGTAAATATCTAAGATTAAATTTTATTAGGACAGGTTTTGAATCTTCTGTTTCGAATTATGAATTCCAAAGTATAACATGGAATAATATATTATAATAAATTGCTTCAAAAAATGTGTTTCATATGTCAAAAACACAATAAATATAAACATAACAGATCTTTCGTAGTACATCTCCTATGTTTTTCATGCTTAACTAAGCATGCCTAGTTTGAGGCCTACGGGTTTTATTTAAAACCTACCATAAAAGTTAATATACAGTCATTTTTTGAAAAAAATAAAAAAAATTTATCCAACTATTTTTGTTAATATCTAATATGTCATTTGATTAATTAGGGTTAATCATTAAATTAATTATATAATAGTTTAATTATTTTATTTTATTTATTTTATTGTTTTTTATAAAAAAAATTCCTTTTTTTATTAACATTTCTATAAATATTTTCTATTTATTTTTATATTATAATTTTTATTTTAAAAAAAAATTCTTAAGATTATTTTAGTAATGCACAATGTAAAGGAATATGACACATTTTTTCATGCTCAAAATAAGAAAATCCCCCATTCCAAAAATATATTGTATCTGAGCTTCCAATTCTTTCATATCCAATACATTTGAAACCCAAGCAACCCTTTACCAAAAATTTATTGATAAAACTATGAATACTAAAAGATACATCTATCAGGGATGTATATTGAAAAAACAAACTACTAGAGTTAAAAGCAGGAAATCACCAAGTTTCTGCAGTAGAAAGAGTTTCCATCTGCTTTTCCTAAACAAAGAAGCACTCTGACTTATGCATCAGTTGAATCAGTAGATGGGACTCGATAAACTTCAACCTTATGTAATTAATCTTATTTTTTTTTTCTTTCATATGTTTAATAGAGCTCCCTATTGCAGTGGGTCTATCCTTTTCCCCTCATATGGAATTCCATTCATCTCCATTCCGAAAGTGATGTCAAATTTATTTCCTTTATCCTGGATATCCTCCTACAGTTGGTCAACTTAAGCACATAGTCTGGCATTTTCCACTTTGACATTCTCTAATAATGCATTATTGTAAAAAATCTCTTGGATGAACTGTTCCTTGTTGTTAATTTGAAACTTGTTCTCATTGGTCTTAACTCTACTTAAAGCGGTCTCCTAGGATCCATGGTTTACTTTTATGTGCTCGACCTCTTTTACAGTTTCTTCAGCAGTAACCATTATAAACTGAGACTCCTTATGCAATATGTATGGATCATAGGGACTTAAGTTTCTTTCGAGCTCTCCCATTTTTTCTCTTAAGACCTTAATCTTGGGTTCCAATTCAATCCATTCATCACTGCAGCTTGTTGATATTGTGATGTAATTACTTGTTGTACTAACTAAGAGCCCAACAATTGCTCCAGCTTTGTTGTAATCTTCTAAAAGCTTCACACATGTTCCCTTTTCTTCATTTATCATTCCCATAAGCATCAGTATCATACTCTCTTTTTAACGTAAGCCTCAAAAACAAATTTCACTTGTTCAATTCGCAAAGCAATCACAGGGATATCCATGCCCTCAAGCTCATTTGGAATACTAGATAAAACATAATCTTCTGTTATAAGTCTATCAGACCCTGATAGACACATTTTAGTGTCTAATTTGCACCTTAATTTCTAGTGAGTTAGTATTCGATTTTGTGTCTATTACGTGTTTTATTGCTTTTGTAGGGACATTAGAAGAATAAAGATTTGTGGAAAAATTGGCTCAAAAAGTGTTCAAAGCACCCGGGAAAATGGATCAAGGCACCCACACTTTGGATTGGGGCACCCTTGGATCGGGATGGGCTGGATCGGACCAACTCAGCGGGTCAACTCGGCCCAGTCAACTCGGTCAAAGTCAGTTGACCGAGTCAAACCCAGTTGACCAGGTCAAAGCTTCATCGGCAAAACAGGACTCAAATCAAATCGCAATTTTGATGGGATTTTCAGCAAATTGATAAGTACCCAATCTAATTGAAGGTTCGTATAATCGATTAGAAGCTCTAGAAGCCGAAGATAAGGGCTGGAGAATCATGAATTTGGACGGGAAAAGGAACATGTTTCGGTTTTAGATAACTATTGATTTCTCGTCAAATCACCGAGTTCTAATGGGATTAGAACATCCTAGAAGACTCACAGGGCCTATATAAAGAGTTTACAATCCTCAGAATCAAAGTACGAAGCTCCAGAACCACTTTTGCTATTTTCCGATCAAGTTCCGACATCGGCCGGTCACTGCTGCTGCTCCCGGTGATCGGTGTTCTTCATCATCGCCGCTGAAGAAGAAGACAGTGCAACAGTTTTAACTGTTGCTGTTTCAAATCTGTCTGTCACCATTTCTTCTCTCTTTTGTTGCTTGAAACTGTGCTGTAACAGTTGAACTCTGTTCCTGTGACGTTTATACCCGTTGCTGTTTGGCTGTTGCACTATTATTTCATCTTGTAATCGATATTTTGAGCAATGAAATCAACTTTTGAGCAATCTTTTTCCACCATGAGCTAAGTCTATTTACTGGGATGATGGATAAGGTAATTTTCTCAATTTTATGTGATTTAATTATTTTCTAATAATTATTTATAATTCTTTTATCATTAAAATTGCATAGTTTTGAATAGTAAAAACGGTTTTCTTTCAACAGTTGTGCTTTTGCTTGATGGATTATGCTTAGTTAATTAATTTTGATAATCCATGCTTGTGATTTACCTCTGTTTGTTAGCATAACAAAACCAATTTTGGCAATTATTTGGGCTTCAATTAATTTAAAAAGAATTATCTGATTAATCACATAGGTTGTTAGAATTACCTGATTCCTGATTCCTGGTATTTTTAAAATTATTCAAAAAATCATCTTTAGGTTATTTAGTCTTTTTCTTACTCCTGGAATTTTCTAGAGTTAGTTTAAATCATTATTTTCTAAAATCATCACCTTCACAAGTTCGAGAATCGAATCTTTATTTACCACTTCTAAAATTACATCAGACCCCGTCATTCATTTATTGTTACTACATAAATGATAAAATTAGGATGCATGAGAAACAAATTATTGTATAAATTGGAATATTTAACCTTATTCTATAAAAAAAATCAAAAATTAGATGAAATATTTTTGTTTTTGTGTTAGTATCAAGGTGGTATACTGACATGATTTGTTCATCCATGTTTAGCAAGGATATCAACACCATATATATTTTATGTATTTGTATACATGAAAACAACACACTGAATCAGAAATTGAATGTGCACGTTACTGTAAATATCACAATATATATAAGATTTAATTTTATTAGGTCAGATGTTGAATTTTCTTATCCGATTTACGAATTCCAAAGTATAACATGGAATAGTACATTACAATAAATGGCTTCCAAAAATGTGTTTCGTATGTCAAAAACACAATAAATATCAACATAAGAGATCATTTATTGTACATCGCCTATGTTTTTCTTGCTTAACTAAACGTGGCTAGTTTGAGGCCTACGGGTTTTATTTGAGACCTACCATAAAAGTTAATATATAATCCTTTTGAAGTGAAAAAAAACTCTTATCCAACAATTTTTGTTAAATGTCTATTACACATTTAATTAATTAGGGTTAATCATTGAATTAATTATTAGATTAATTTAGTTAATTTTTTTAATTTTTACTTTTATTATTTTTTAAATTTTAAAATTTTAAATTTTTTATCCTTTTTTTTATTGACATTTTTTTGACATTTTCTACGTATTTTTTATTAGTATTTTTATTATTTTTATTTTTATTATTTAATTTTTTCTTAAGATTATTTTAGTAATGCAGAATGTAAAAGAGTATGACACATTTTTTCATGCTCAAAATAAAAAAAACCCCAATTCTAAAAATATATTGCATCTGCTTTTAATTCTTTCATATTACCCAAGCAACCCTTCATTATTTGTATATCCAAATAACTATTCAACAACAACAATTATATATGTCCAGGCAACCATTCACCAAAAAATTATTGATGAAGCTATGAAAACTAAAAGATACATCTATCAAGGATGTATATTGAAAAACAAACTACTAGAGTTAAAAATAGAAAATCACCAAGTTTCTGCAATAGAAAAAGTTTCCATATGCTCTTCCTATACAGAGAAGCACTCTGACTTACGCATTAAGCGAGCATGGATCTACCCGAAGATCACCGACAACGTCATAGTAGTGGAGCTAAGTAATCAACTTTTTACTCTTAAAATTTAATTTTTAAAATCTTTGTAGTCTTACTGTCTACATCTAGTGCTTAATAAGAAATATTATTGTTTCACACTGATTAAGAGATTTAATATTGATGGTGGATTTTTTACAAAGAAAATCGTCTTGGCCCCCAACATATAATAAAATTACTCTCCAGACCAAAATCGAACGTTTCTCATCCAAATGGGAGTTAATCTAAACACATGACTAACACGTCCTAGTTTTATCCACTCTTTGAGACCATAATGCCCTTCATACCAACTTTGTGAATGCATCTCAAAAAACTAATAGTACTAGTACTGTGTTAACTTCTTCGTCTTCATCTCAAGCATGAAAACTTCTGAAATTTTAATTTTCCTAAACATTCTTTGCTCATGGTGTTCTATTAATAGGTTCAATTGATTGTTTCTTCATTTCTTAGCATCTCAATCTTTCCAAATTTATATACCGAACCACTAAAAGATTTATATTTGTTTCTATTTGAAGATATCATTAAATTAACCTGGCGTTTTTGAGGACGACTCAAAAAGAATTTGGGACGACTTATTTATACCCATTCAATAGATATGGTTATGGGTAGCCTAATAGTAGGTAAAAATACCTATATATCCTTTCACTAATAAAAGTATAAAATCTAAATCTAAATTCATTTTATTTCTAACTACCGATTATTTTTAACTAGATTATCCAAATCCAAGTATGAAAATCCAAAAGATCATCATGCGAATCAATATTTGTACACAACTAACATTTTAAGACTACCCAAATAACCAATCAACCATGAACATAATCAGTTTATTGAAGAACTAATCACATGATTTGAAATTTTGGGTTATTCTTGTTGGGAACTATTGGAGACATGGATCAAGAGGTTGGTTTTTTTATTTTGTTTTTGTGCTTCTTTGGTTAAGAATCTCAGATTTCTTGAATCAAACGGGGCAACTCAAATGAAAATATTTTTGCTCCAAATTAATACAGATAATCATGATTTTACTTATATCACTTGGGCTCCTTTTGGGTAGTTTTTGTTTGTTTGAGAATGAAAATTGTTGAATTGATGGTACAATTTGTAAGAGGAATAGCTTACCTACCATGGGTTGAACTGTTGAAGTGAGAACAACTAAAGTTGAAACTTTACTGAAATTGATTGATAACATCATTAAAATGCTACATAGCTACTGAAAACGATTTGAATCAAATTTGATTGAATGGAAGAAGATACATCTTATAGAGATAGAACAAGAGTATATATACTCCTACGCTTTACTCTTTCATTACAAGACTCAACTTTCACACATGCTTACACAACACGCTCACTCACTACACACACACTCTTTATCTATGTTATTACCGTCCCTCAATCTCAAGTGGGCTGGAAGACAACTTGAGATTGCTTACACAATACGCTTACAATGCAGCAATAGTTGGTGTAGGGGTGAGTAGGAAGTACAGTTGAGGCGGCAGGCTAGCAGTTGATGGGGAAAATGCCAGGTTGGTGTAGTAGTTGCAGTGGGTGTAGTAGTACAGAGATTAAGCAAGCAGCAGTAGTAGTAGTTAATCAGCAATAGCATAATAGACATGATATCAATTGAAGTTGTAGCAGTTGGTGTAGCAGTAGGCAAAACGAATGATTGCAGCAGTTAAATAATAGTCTGGGTAGAAAATAATACCAACAGAAGGAGCAGGCCAGAAGTCGCAGTACAAGTATAAAGTAGTAGGAGTGAAATAACCATACAAAGTATCAAAGAAGTATAAGAAGTAGCATTAACAAAGAATACCATTGAAGAGCCATATATGTTGTAGCATAGAACTTCACAGACACTCACATAGATGCACATAAGAAATACTCACTATGTGCTCCAAAAAAAGTTACGCATAGATGCGCAAAGCACACACTCACACACATTTAAATATGGCAATTATCACCAACACTTCCTTGCAAATAGGTACAATGACAAAGCTCATGAAGTAACTGAAGGTAATCTGTCCATAACCACCAGGTAATTGTGGATTCAGAATGGCAATCTGAAAAATAGTGTGCTCTTGAGGACACACTAGCACTTGAAGAATACATAAAAGAAATACCAAACTGAAGTAAATAGAACGAAGCTTGCATTCAGAGAGCCTTACTAACTCAGCACCAACACATAAATCATCCAATTAAAGAAATCACCAAACACTCACAATAATAGCTGAAAAAGGTCTATTATTAGTCCAACATGACCAAATGCAGTTCTTCATATCTGTCTGCATCATCTGATGCACACAAGATTTCAACACTGAAGAAGGGATGACTGATCTAAAGAAATATGAAGAAGAATGGTCGAAGATAAGCATTTAAGCACTTGAATCTGTGCAACAGATATCCATCAACAAACAATCTTTAAATTCTTGACACTCATCAGCATTTTGATATTATATGAATCACAGAACCAATATCCATATATGAAAAAATGTTGGAGATATGAAGCTTACGACAAACCAAATCACAAAACTGAAAACAATATAGTGAAAATATATATGAGCACCACTACCAACTAGCAAACAAAATTCCATACTTGGCACAATGAATACTATTGGAAGAATAAAGAATAAGCACCAAAGTATACTTCCTCAACATGAAACCACTTAACCAACAAACCTGAGCTGAAATAAGGAATAATATGCAAGAACTTCAACTGATTTCCATTAAGCAATAGCTGAAGCAGGTTATTTATGTACTTATGAAAGTACCCATTATTATGCGCCAACATGAAAGGGAAAGACAAAATAATCAATCTTTCCACTTATTCCATTGATGTAGTCACAATATGATCTCAGCTCGACCTTGTATTATTCATGCATAAAACAAATAAGAAAGTAAAAGATAAAGAATAATATGCCACATTCTCAATTGAATGCAGACTCATCAAAGAGAACTCCAACTTGTATGCCAGTACACACACCAACTCCAATTCGAAGTCCAAATACAGAAACATCATTAGAAACGCAATATACTTCAATACCACAGTAAGGACTGCCTTGAAATGAGAATTGAGATGGGAAGTATGAAGAATGAACCGTTAAGCACTATGTGCAACATCATTTTCACCCACAAACTCTCAACCTTCTGCTGAATCCAATCGAGTGGAACAACTTTAAGTTTTCGCCCTAACTAGACCTTGGTGTAGCAGACTAGAACATGCTCAGACCCTTTCGGCATCATGAAACAAGAACAACAAATTTTGATTAAGAAATTAGATGTAAAAACAACCTAATTATGATGAAAATCCTCGGTTTAAGATGAAACTGGATCTTTTTGAAGTAGTGACATAGAAATCGAACACATGAGATCAAATCTAAAGTAATCTAAAGATTAAGATGGAGATTACCAGCAGAGATTCAAATTTCAGCTGTTGAGGTAGAGAAATCCCAGATCCAATCACTCAAACTGAAAATCCAAAACAATCAAGAGCTCAAGTTCTAAAACCGAATTTTAGATCCAAAATACATGCTTAATCCTGTTTGAAGACGTTGCAGTAAGGCATCAGGATCAAATCGAACTTCATATAACAAATCTTCACTTCAAGAACTCCATTAATCTTCAAGAGCTACCAACTGAATTCAAAACAGATGAGGTTAGTGAAGAAATAGATGTTGAGAAGATAAATCAAAGTAGTGGAAGAAGGATCGATACCCTCAGAAATTGAAATTTCTGAGACTGATGCTTTGATACCATGATAACATCATTAAAATGCTACATAGCTACTGAAAACGATTTGAATCAAATTTGATTGAATGAAAGAAGATACATCTTACAGAGACAGAACAAGAATATATATACTCCTACACTTTACTCTCTCAATACAAGACCCAACTCTCCCACATGCTTACACAACACGCTCACACCTTTCACACACTCACTTCACACACACTCTTTATCTATGTTATTACCCTCCCTCAATCTCAAGTGGCCTGGAAGACAATTTGAGATTGCTTACACAGCACGCTTACAATCCAGCAATATTTGGTGTAGGGGTGAGTAGGAAGTACAGTTGAGGCGATCCTTAAACTTATGAATTCGATCTACTGTAGGAATATATATACTTGTTTATCTTTATTGTTGAGTTAAAAGTAGATCTACGGCTAGTACTTCTGAGAATAGTAGTTTATCTCATTCTAGGAGTTCAATATCTCTAGATTTTTTTCAACAACAAAGACAAACTTCAAAGGAGAAACCAACTTACAAACAACCACAGGTTCTTCAAGAACAACTTAAGGATCTAACTCACAAATCTGAATCTCAGATTGAAGCTATAATAGATCTAGGTTGGGTTTTCTCTTCTCTCTCTCTTGAGCTCTGATACCATGTGGAAATCAAGCGAGAGTGAATGGAAGAGTGTAAACCACTCAGAGGAGAAAGTCCTCTCTTTTATAAATTGATTATTCACAGTTACAAGTATACCGTTATTGGGTAAAATATCTAGGCTACATTGTTCAGAAACACTCCAGTCCAACATGATAAAACCAAACATGTGGAAGTGGATAGACATTTTATCAAAGAGAAATTGAATGAAGGAGTCATCAGCACTCCGTTTGTAAGAACTGAAATCACATTGCAGACATACTGACAAAAAGAGTTCCAAGTCGACCATTCAACTCTTTCCTTGACAAGCTTGGTATGCTAGATATCTATGTATCCGCTTGAGGGAGAGTGTTGGAAATATGAGTCTCATGGTCTGTTTATATGAGATAATGCAGTATAATGTGTGTGCACAAGGTTGTGCCAAGTCTAGTCTGTGTACATATGTTTGTGCATTGTAGGAATAGTGTACAGTGTTTCCTGAACAGTGTAGCCTAGATATTTTACCCAATAAAGTGTCACGGCCCACCCATTTTCCCACATATTGGGTTGGCCCATGACAA
>JAJJMC010025839.1:1046801-1156324 GCA_023531435.1 Papaver californicum
CTCTTATCTCTTTGAGTTCTTTTAGGCTTACTTGAAGAGTTCAAGTGTCGCACAGTCTAGTCCAAAATCTTAACCCGTGACAAAAGGTATACTTGTAACTGTGTATAATCAATTTATAAAAGAGAGGACTTTCTCCTCTTAGTGGTTTACACTCTTCCATTCACTCTCTCTTGATTTCCACACGAATAATGTAATTGGAGAGCGTCTAACCAACTTTTAGTAAGTGTAGCCTATGTGCTAAAATCACGTCTTAATACAGATACGCAATGCCGATAGACTTAAATAACAGATTTGTAGCTACTTGCTAATCTGTTTGGTTTTATTTAAGGCAATTTTGAGGAGCCTGAGGGGTGTTGAGTTTAACTTATCGTTGTTTAGACAATTCAGCATTAAGTTTAGGCTAAAACTTGATATGATATAAGTTTCTTTGAATCAGTCTTGAGATTAGTATATATAAGCTCCTAAAATGATTTTGATGTGGAAACGTTTGCGTATGAAATGTCCTAGGTTTTACGCATATCCAATTTCATAAATTCTTACATTGTTCGCATCCATTATTTTATCAATTTAACTTTTTTTTCTTTTGCCGTCTAAAGCAGTGAGGCAGACAGTCGTAACATTGTTTCGCCAGAGAATCTGAAGTTGTTTGCTATGAAACATCAGAAAAACAGGTACAAAAGTAGAACCACCAAATTAGCTAATTAGGGAAGAAATCATTTCATTTTGAACTCTATATCTCAGATTGTGTCAAGTTTATTATATCTTGTTTGTAGTTTTGTCTTTCAAGGCTTTAGTTGCCGTGATGTTGTTAAAGGATTTATGACTTCTATGTGTGTACGTACTGTTTTCTGTTTTCTCATTGGATTAAACTTTGGCATACTCTTACTGTAACAGAAACAATCCTTAATGGTAGTTAAATCTGTTGATAATGCTTTGGCGCCGACTCTTCCACGGCTTTAACATGCGTAGTTCAATGATCTTTTTTGGGTATCACTTAATTGTTGAAGCTATCTCAGAACGAAAAGGCGAAGATAGGTGATACCAAAGATCATGGAGTCTCGCAGAATATCACACCGACTTGGATATCTTAAACAACCTGGCATGATCTGCTACAAATGCATCCCAAGTTATGAAACAAATTGAGCTTTCTTAGAAACAGATATGCTAGCTACTAACCACGAACCTGTACTGAGGAACACACCAGAGATTGACTTTATTATTGCACATGAGTTTTCAACTGTCCCTTTAAGGGGTTGAAATTACTTGAGATTAATAGCAGCTAACATACTAATCAGCATCTTGGATATTTCTATAAATGGACGCTAATGCGACATCATTATATTGAGAAACAGCAAAGTAAAATATCTTTGGTTCTATGTGGTTCTGCTTGACATGTATCAGAATGTCCGTTTGTGTTTTCCCTGTCTATTTCTGTGTGAGTCAGCTTGACTCGTACAATACCAGATAATTTGGAGCCTAGCACTGACTAGTTCCCAGGGTTAGCATTACTAGTAGTTACATAACGGCCACTGTTTCCTCTGTACTTCTTTGTGGATTAGATAATTTGGATCCTAGCACAGCTGTGTTCCGTAGGTTAGCCACACTAGTAGATGTATTATGTCCATATATCGTTTGTTGCATATGTCCCTAAATGGGGTAAATCTTGTATTGTAAACATTGAGTCAATCCCTGATATCACATTCATTTTAACTACACGGTCACTCCTTTTTTTCTTTTTCTATTATTGGAGATATACATAGAATATTTCCTAAGAATACATAAGTAAATAAATTGTAGTGGAGGTGCTCGAAGAGTTGAATATAACAGTCATTCCTTGAATTTGAAATTCGAATAGAGGTTTGAAGTCGGATTCTAGTAGTTCTTCTTGTAGATGGTTGCTTCAACCTAGAGGATTCTCTGTCAAAGTGCTGAAATATTTGGATGAATAGCTTAGAACCTGAACTACCGCCTTTCTCCCCACTTTTCCAAGAAATTTATGTTGAACAATAACAATAGCTAAATATAGACAGAAACATGGACATTAGATGCCTCTTTGTAAATCGCAAGCCGAACACTCTCCACGTTGCTGCATTGTTCTTTACAAGTTATATATATTTGTATAAGCTGCTGCCAAATGAAGACTGGGCTTGTCATTCCCCGAGTCACTTTTACAACTTGCTTTTTGCTAGACTTCTTCAGGCCTCCCTCAGCGGAAGGTTGGTTTGGCGGTAGTTGTTGGATAAGTTGGAACAAATAACTTAAATTGGAGAGCGTCTAACCTATTTTTAGTATGTGTAACCCTCTGAACTAAAATCATGTCTTAATGCGAATGCTCAATGCCGATAGACTTTAATCACGGATTAATAAAGTACTTGCTGATCTGTTTGGTTTTATTAGCAAATTTGAAGAGCCTAAAGGGATGTTCGGTTTAACTTATCGTTCTGAAGATTATTCAGCATATAGAAGCTCCTAAACTTATTCTGGTGCGGAAACGTGTACATGTAATATGTCCTCTGTTCTATGCATATCCACTTTCATTTATATCCGACATTGCTCGCTTCTCTTTTTTATCACTTACAACTTTTTTATTTCTTGGCATCTGAAGGAGTGAGCAATGAGAACTCAGGCCAAGTAAGTCAAGCCAATGGCTTCAAGGGAGATGAAGAGGGTTTGGAGGAAGTTGAGGATGACCATGGGGGTAGTATGTGCCTAATCTGTGGTCAGAACTTTGAATTACGGATTAATATTTTTCTATTGCATTTGTCATATACACGATGCTGTGAGTAGCAAAATAATTACCTTGTATCAGAATTGAATTAAAATTTCTTCTCAACTTACATAAAATTAAACAACTGATAGTAAGTTAAGAACATAAAAGACTTCTCCTTAAGTTTCTTTTCTATGCTTTAAGCCACAATCTGATAATTAATAGTATTACCATCCAAGACACCAAGTATGGCATTTGTATGCTCTTGTACCACCTTCCATGCCCCCAGTTACATGTCTTTCCTCTGTCAGTGTTGCCCCAACAGCAAACCGAATCATATAAACCCCTCCAACAACAGCATGAATCATATATATCCTGCCAGACGCATTGACTGATTCAAGTAGTTTCACATTGAGCTCATTTGACACAGCTTCAACGTAATCATTTTTCAAACCTGTTATCCATACCGGCGAGCCCTTGAAAATGCTTAGCCATTTTAACATGACTCCTAAGGAAAGTTCTCAAGTTAGCGATTCTGTAGCTGTGAAGTACTAACCAAAGTTTCGTTGATCGAAATCTTCTACTTAGAGCTATTTGCCCATCCTTGTAATCGATAACTTGTTTTGATTCAGTTGCTTTGTTCTTTAGATACTCTGGATTTGTTGATAATGCCTTCCCAAGGGAATTAGAGTCTTTAACCCACAAACAACAATCCAAAGTAGTGTAGAACCACTTGTGTGCATTTGGACTAAATGAGTCTGCCTCCTCCACACCGTCAATGAAGTGCCTGAACTCTGGGCAGATACAAGCACTTCCAGCATACACTGCATCCACGTGAACCCAAATCCCATACATTTTTGCAACCTCGTAAAGTGGACCAATAGGATCTACTGCTGTTGATGAAGTTGTACCGACGGTAGCACATAGAAATAATGGAACTAACCCGGATTCAATATCAGCGAGAATTGTAGATTGAAGCAAACTGGGAGAGAGTCCAAAGTTTGTAGCCTTTGAGGTAGAGATTGCACGGAAGTTTTTTGGGTTTCTACCGGCAATCTGAGCAGCTTTTTGTAGTGCACAATGAGTTTGATCAGAAGCATATACACTAGCTTATTAATATTTTCTCTTCCAATTTTATTCAACATTTTATCTCTTGCTGCAGTTAGTGTACATAAAATGGCTTCACAAGTAGTTCCTTGTAAAACCCCTCCGCCTCCTGAACTTCCATCTGACGAGAAGAGAAATGATTTTGGAAGTGTAAGCATTTGACCAAGCCAATTCATAACAATACTCTCTAACTCTGTTGCAGCTGGTGAAGACATCCAATTGAATCCACTCGAAAAAAATTTAATGGTCTAAATAATACAATAATGGGGCTTGACCTCAAACATTCTATTTCATCCTGACGGTGATAACAATTCGATATTGGTACCCCATCAAATCACTTAGAGAAACACAAAATTGTAAAAATAAAAACATAAGGTGATATGGTCGAGATAGACTCCGAGATATGGTGACAACTATCATGTTATTTCTAACACCTGAGCTAGGCATTCTTTTATGAATAGACCATTTAGCTGGGCACACCAATTCCTATAGAAAAAGAGCTAAGTTCTCATCTACCTAGAATGGTTAGTGTCATCCTTAATTGTTCACAAGTTTCTAGACTTTGGAGTTTCATATTTCATTAAAAGTTTCTCCCTTACCCCCAAACTTAAATCTAACATTGTCCTCAATGTTCTAAAGATGAATTATTAAAAGAATAAACAAGGAAAAACAGTTACCAATCGAAGGAAAGGAGTTAAGGAAAGATATTACCGTGTCGCATGAGCATGGGTTACCTCCCAAGAAGTGCTTAGTTTAAAGTCTTCAGCCAGACTAAGAAATAATTAGTCACCTCATAAAATCATATAGCAATAGCCGGAACAACTGTGGTTCATCTGAATACAATAATGTTATCCAAAATAGAAGAAAATTGCAGCAGACCCAGAAAGTGAACAAACCGAGCACACCCTCTAGTTTTCTGTTTAAGACAACTACATCTAGTTGTGGTTCAGGTTCAGGCTCTATGAAAGGGTCTAGATAAATCTGTTTAGGCTGAATTTCCTCATAGGCAGGATCAGAAGGATCAGGTTGTAGAATCTGGAAAGATTCAACTAAGAACTTAGAAGCACGTAATAATAACCTGAATAATTGTAGATCCTCAAAGTCAATCATATTTGACCCACACAGTTGACTACTATGAAAATGGTGGTTATTCTTAAGCAAATATGTCGATTCTAATCTCCTAAAGTAATTAGGCTTAGTCTTAAAACTTAATAACTGACATATTTGAAATTCAAACGTTCCCATAATTGGAAGAAATTTTTTTGGTGGGAAAACAAAGTCAATCTTGGTATTATTTCCTAGGTGAACCATATCGACCAAAGGATGGGTTTCTAACAACTGAACTTCTTTCTAGACATCACCAGGCTCAGGAAATCTAGTTTGAAGATGATCTTGTAAAATGGTAGAGGTTCATATGTCAAGTCCCAAGTTAGGGAACTTTCTAAGAGTTAAATATAAAACACAGGGAGAATGATAATCACCCCCAAACTTAGAGTTTTCAGTGTATTTAGATAGACTAGTCACAATTTCCCTAATTTCTAGATCGTCAGATTCCCGAAAATGGTCAATTGCTTCTTCTAGGTTATAATCAGGTGGTGCATCTTCACTCATATTTAAAATCTCTACGAGTCTATCTTTGTTACCTAAGACTATTGTTTCTAAATTGTTGGAATCTAAAACAGTATTCTCAGGATAAACTCGTTCCTCTAAACCATTATCGGCTTCTAAACAAGAAAATTCTACATCGTCTAAAACAGTGGTATCTTTAGTCAAATCATATTCCTTTGAATAGGTGAATAGTAATTAAAATTATTTGGATTTGAACCATAAATAACACTATCATCATGAAGCAAAATTGGAGTGACAATTTCTTGATCATTCTGCCTGTGTATTTCAAGTTCTTCACCAATACTATCCTCATCATCATAATAATACGAAGATGTTTGAACCTCGTCTAAATAAGTAGTGTTACCAATTCTATCCTCGTCCTCTTGACTAGGCGAATAATTATCAAGGGTATCACTATACTGAAAATTAAGATCATTTTGAGCAATATTATTCTTTGCAAGACTTTCATTCACACTTAATGCAAATCTATTTGTATTCTCAGTCAAATATATAATAAGAATTTCCTAATACAATTTTCTAAAAAGAAAAATAAAAAAACTAAAAAAAATTAACTAAAACAAATAAAAATCTTGTCTTCCTTTTCCGTTCTTTTCGATTTATCTTTGAATCCAAGTCTTTGATCAATCAATATAATCTTTGGATCCAATTTCTTTTTGATCCAAAACCTGTAATACAAAAAAAAAACCTAAAAACGTAAAATTAAGCAAATAAAAATAAAAATCTAACTAAACGAACTAATCAAAAAAAAACTAGAAACAAATCTAAAAACAAATCCGCGTCGACGGCGCCAAAAACTGATGTAGATTTTATAGTTGTGGTAAATAAAATATCGTTCGCTCGGACTTGTGAAGACTGATTTTAGACTTAAAAACTAATTTTAAGCTAGAAAATATACACAAAAGATGAAAATAATATTCATAAATACTGAGGTTATGGATTTCACCATTAACCACCTTTAATTGATTCCAAAAATAATAATTCTACACGATTCTACCTCAAATAGGTGACTCTAATTTTTTTACCAAAGGTAGATTTTTATAATATCAATTGTAAATCACAAGCATGGCTCATTAAAAGCTCTAGGTCCCAGCATGAACCATCAAATAAAATCATAATCAATTAAGAAAAATCGTAATTTCAATTAAAAACAAATGCAAAAGTCATAAAAGAATTATTAAAAGTTACCAATTAATCATGGAAAAATGGCTTCCTCCTTACCTCAGTGATGGGGTTTAGCTCACTTTTCTCAAAACACCCTCAAAAGATTGGTCCGTAGCTCAAAAAGTGCTTGAAAGATGAAAAAAAACTAAAAGTAATGTAACAGGAAATCTGCAACGTTTTATGGACTTTACAGATTAATTGTTGCAATAGAGCTTGAAGATAAACGTTGCAGATGTTAAGATATCCGTTGCAGATGTGTTGAAGAAACTGTTGCATCTGAAGATAAATGTTGCAAAGACGAAGATATCCGTTGTAAACGGATGAAGAAACCGTGGCTGAGAGGTTGAAGAAACCGTTGTCGTAGCTTCTATTTTTCGTATTCTTCAGCAACAGTAATAATAAAATTTTCTGGATCTTTTTCTCGAGCTTCTGGCCTCTGCCATCCCCCCGTGTGATGCTTCCTCAACCTCTATTTATACTATGTCAGAAACCCAGCTCCTTCAAATCTTCTCATTCAATGAAAAATCTTCTCGAGATATTTTTTTCTTTAATGGAGATGGCTCGGAAATAATTTTCTTTTCCTCGAACATGCTTTCGATGATTCTGTTGCCTCTTCTCAAATTGATATGCTCTCGATAT
Source organism: Papaver californicum (assembly GCA_023531435.1). NCBI lineage: Eukaryota > Viridiplantae > Streptophyta > Magnoliopsida > Ranunculales > Papaveraceae > Papaver > Papaver californicum. The sequence goes on from JAJJMC010025839.1 coordinate 1,054,045, forward strand.
GGTAAGTAAGAAGATTAGAATCCAACTCCTCTTTATAAGGAAACAAGATAACCCTTATCTTAAAATCCCAAAATTTTCTCAAAATCACCTTCACCAAATCCACAAATGGAGAAGATTGATTTCCGCTAATTTTTTTGTTTGAACTTAAAAAAAAGGTGGGTGCCCTGAACCAAAATATGGGTGCTTTTATAAGTGGGGTGCCCTTATCCAATCCTTGGGTGCCTTTAACACTTTTTCGAGCCAATTTTTCTATAATTTTTTATTCTTCCAAAAATACCTACAAACACTTAAAACAACACAATTAGTACACAATCGAGCACTATCAATATAAAGAATTGAGACAAAAAAAACATAAAAATGTGTCTATCATATTTACCTTGACAGGAGGTCCAGTTAGTTGGAGATCAATTTTGCAGTCTATTGTGGCTCTCTTAACTACTGAAGCAGAGTATCGGTAGAGACATAGGCATTTAAGGAGGTTATATGGTTACGAAGTTTGTTAGATGACTTGGGTGTTGTGCATGAACAGTTGCATGTGCATTGTGATAGTCTTAGTGCAATTTACTTGGCTAAGAATCAAGTGCATCATGCGAGAACCAAACATATAGATGTGTGATTTCACTTTGTCAGAGAAATTCTTGAAGAAGAAGACATTCTACTTGTGAAGATTGATACCAAAGACAAGCCAGCTGATATGTTGACAAAAGTAGTATCTGGGGTCAAGTTTCGTCATTGCTCGAAGTTGATCCACATTCTTCCGGTTTGGTGAGACCCTTTTGGGTAGAGGTTCTTAGGGACCAGGTGGAGTCCTTCTAGCAAGGACGTTAAGTGAACTACGTTCGGTTTGATTCCTCGCAGAGGATACATAGGCAGCCTTTGGTGCAATCGACGTTGGAAGATGGAGGAGATTTTGCTATTGATCATCTCATGCATAATTGCATGATCCGAGGTGGAGAATTGTTGGATAGGTCGGTGGTTTTTTAGAGTTTTGATAACTCAAAGAACCTATTCAGTGGAGAGATTTTTGGATCTCCCAAAAATTAATCGGTTAGGAGTTAGATAACTCTTGATTTGTTTGCTTCTTCTTAAAGTCTAGGAAACTTGCTGGCTAAGTTAGGAAACCCTATTCTTGTATAAAAAGTAAAGTTCCCTACCTATGCCTCTATAAATATCCAAGTAGAGAACCCTAGATTTCACACTAAAATTTCCTCTTCTCTTCTTGGTTTTATATGTTTTCTCCCTCTACGATAATATATAAAATCTCTTATTTTTCCTGAGGATTCAACCACGTTAAATTCTTGTTCTCGTTTATGTTCTTTTGCAATTATTAGAATAATATTATGTAGTTGTGCAAATCGTTTCCGTGGTTTTTAGCGCAACACTAACTACAGAGGTTATTGAACATTTAACTCATGTAGATATATTTTAGCTAGAAAAAATTGAAACTTAAAAAAACTAAACCGGACGATTTGTTTTTTCCTTTTATTTTACTTTATAGAAAGCTGGCCGACTCGTTGACTAGATTGGAATCATTGGATTTATATGTTTTTTCCTTAAAATATTTTTATAAAATAAACTAAAATGAAAAGTGATAGTAACACTTTTACTAAAACAGAAGAAGTACTATTTATAATTATATTTTTTTTCTAACAAAATAATTATGTGAGAGTATAAGACAAACAACATAAAAAAATAAACCCATCATGAACTTGATAAAAAGAGAAACAATATCTTCGTTAATTGATACTCCTAATCAAACTAAAGAAACTCCATCTCAGACTTACAGGGGGTAGTCAAATGAGATTTATATAGACTTTCATAGATTTTTATTTTTAGTGACTCCCGGAGACTCTATGGAAATATAGAGGTTTCCAGTGATTTTAAAGAGTGTTATAGAGAGTCTCTGCGACTTGTAGATACAAATCTAGTGGATTTCTAGAGAGTCTTTGTGATTTGTAGGGTTGCATCCGTAGGGCTACAAGCCACCGTGTATAATTTCACCTATCTCATATTAACAAACACTACACTTAAGAATGCGAAAAACAAAACACTAGGAGAGTATTAAACAGAAATTAAATCAGAACAGCCTATCAAAATGCCTGATTCAGCACTCAGATTGTCAAATTGTCAACCATAACAACAAACCAACAGTAAAACACCTAATTCAAGTTCAAATCAAAACAATGAATATCAACAAAATTATTCGAAATTAACCTTAACCTAGTTGATAGTAGTATCTAAATTAACCTAACTAACCCTTATTTTGAAAAATCCCCAAATTTTATTGATTTTATAAAACCCAAATTTTTAAAATTTAATCATTCTAACACATAATATCAAAATCAAAGAAGAATAAAGAGACAATATGATACATGATACATATTTATTCAAAAATATTCACTGATTTCTTCAGTTCAAGCTTCTAGAGTGTGCTGTTGAAGCTTCCGACTTCTAACTTGTAAATCATGATGAATAAGAAAAATAATAATAATAAGAAGAATGTGGTATTAAGATGCAGTAGGGTGGAGTGGTGGTGGAAATCCTGGCCGTGGTATAAAATCAAGCAGGAAGGGAGAGAGGGGGAAGGAGTGGCAGAAGAAGACAAAGGGGGAAGGAAGAAAAATGGCTGAGGAATGAAGAAGAAGAAGAAGAAGAAGATAGGCAGGAGGGAGTTAAGGATGGATTTTGGTCATTCGATAAGGCTGAGAAATGAGGACCTTTGGATTATATCTGTTCTACCCAAATTTCAAGTCTCTCCAAATATCACCTGTAAGGGAGAGATTTTGCTCATGCATATTTTCATCAAAAAAGTCTCTCAAAATCCCAATAAGTAACAAATCAGTAATTTTAAAGTCTATATCTAATAACAAGAGTGTTTGAGTGACTTTTAACAAATATTAATCCAACAACATGTATACTTAGAGAATTTAAAAGACTTGGAAAAAATCTCTATCCAATAAGAAAAGAGTTTGGGAGACTCTCCTATAATCTCAATTGATTAACAACATATTTGAAAATTCTCTACAATCTTTATAAATCACATTTGACTACCCCTTGTTTGATAGGTGGTTGGTTTTCCAAGATTCTTCGTCTCATTAGAACATCAATAGTGGGCGTTTGTCAAATTTTTTATATGGATTTGAAATTGGTTATGACAGATCTTAGTATCTCAGAACCCCTGCACACCTTCCAATCGAGCATAGCTATAAATGGTGATTGCCATCTTCGATCGGTAGGGTGTTTTACTACCATATTTTTGTAAAGGAACCGTCCTAAATAAGAAAAATACACGTTCATCAAAAGGTCCACTATGACCACCAATTTAGTCACCGTAAAATTTGGTCCCTTCCTACATAACAGTAAACATCTAGCTAGGGAGATTTAACACTTACTAAGTGCATGATGATGAATTTGTTGGATGCCTTGGCTGACATGGTACGCCACATTCTACAATGGTGTGCTTATTCCGGCCGGCATAACTCAAATACAGTATTGTATGTCTGTATCTGTATAAGGTGTGTGTATTTCACTTTTCATTCATGGACCGCATGATGCTCATGAGAGAGAGCAACACTTTGGATTATTATTATCAATGGCAAAAAAATCCAAGTTCATTGGCTATGTTTGGCTGCTCTAGTGTTTCATATTTTTTTCCTTAGCTGGTTAATTAGTCGTTTATAAACTTGGTTTTGGTGTTATTAGAGATGCTGCTACCTTGAATGTTTCATGGTGGATTATAGATTTGGTAGTTTTTCAAACTCCCTGTGGCTTCTTCCGTCATATCTAGTGTCGGAGGTCTCAGGTGTTATCTTTTTTTTCAAAGACAATCAATACAAATATTATACTGTGTATTAAGAATAAAATTTGAAATCCGTGTTTTTGTTGAATCTGCAACAATAAAAAACACTAAACAGAAGAAATTGTTAAGGTTAAGAAATCTCTGATTGATACACACAATGGACAGAGCCACCTACTCAGCAAATTGTCCTTAACACAGTAGCCCTCGGGTACTCCTTAATAATGAGAGATGTTATACCCCAACAAAGGAGATGTGTCCAGGATAGAACTACCTGTCATGACTTGTATAAGCACAATACAAGTCACCCTCAAGAACTTAACAACAAGATAGTGGAAGGGAAATAAACAAGCAATGTGCGCAAAACAAAGCAAGAAGAGGGGAAAAGAAGACAGGATAGTAGCTGCTTCTGGAGTAAGTTCAAATGGTGAAATTCGTTTTCTTTTATAGGTAGAAGAAGAGAATGTGTCAATCAATTTCGTGCATGAATCACAAACATTATGGTTGAAATTCAATTCCACGCATGAAGCATGGAGAAAGTGGTTAAAACGGATTTAAAAAGGTTAAGAATAATTCTCTCCTAAAGTCTCGCCGGGTCATACGCCCCCACATTTAAAACAAATTTGACTTAGTCTTAAATTCTTTTAGGAAAATATATTTTTTTCAAAAAAGGTAAGTCTTGGTTGGCCCGCAGCCTCAGCTACGCCCGCACCCGCAACCATACTCATTCCCGCAGCAGTAGCCACAGTCACAACCGCAACCGCAGCCACAGCCACAGCTGTAAGTCCGCAAGCACACAAGCTCGCAAGCACCCAAAACGCAAGACGCAAGCGCACCCGAGCCCGATCCCGTGCGTGCTTCGGTGTGAAGCACCGTGTATGTGTGAAAAGCATGGTTGCACCAACTAGCCCACAATCTTAGTCCTCCCCCAACCACAAAAGTGCCTAAACCCCTAAGGTCCCTCCCTTAGAAGCAACTTTCTAAGTAATAAGGAGAGGAATCATCTTTAGTTTCTCCAATGTGGGAATAAGGTTCATTCACAAAAGTGAAAAATGAGCTAGTGTTCCTTAGTGACATCTAGGTCCTAATATCCATTCCCACTAAGACCAAAAACATTTTAAGTTCATTTTTCTCCAACAATCCCCCACATGAATGAAAACCCGATTGAAAATCCGAAATCAGAAAGCGAGAAATACCACTTAGGCAATAGGTGTTCATAAGGTTTTGAACCTTTGCTTTGTGAGAAATTACCGGAACTACTTGATGGACAGTGAACCCGATGTCTTGAACTGTCATCGTTTGGTGTAGTTCATCAATAACTTCCAGGTGTGATATCTCTCTAGGTGTTGTTAAGTTCGTGTCGTTGTGTCCATTTTGGCCCTGGACGTATCCCGTTTCTCAGAATGCTCTAGAGAATCAGCTCAATTCTCATAGGAAGCGGCCCACTTCCTCATTCAGATAGGTGAGTTCTATCAAGAGTGTTTACTGCTACACCCCACTTCAATCTTAAATTGAAACTATAAAACTCATTAAGACTTAATAAAAAGTCATTCTTCACATGCAGTCATACTAACACGTCTACACCATAGGGAAGGGACAGAGAATGAAATTCTCTGATAGTGTTTCCTTTAACCCATCATAAATTAGTTGTCTCATTTGAAACCTTGATCTTGGGATCTCCAGTCAGCAAGGTTTAGTATCCTTCATGGAAAGTTTAATAGATGAGCTTAAGCCCCATCCCCCTCGATGCATTACTAACTATCTCCTTGGACAAACCTTTCGTCAAATGATCTGCGATATTCTCCTTAGACCTCACAAAGTCAACAGAAATAACGCCAGTTGAGATTAGTTGTTTTAGGGAATTGTGTCTTCTACGAATGTCTATAGACTTCCATTATAGTTGTCGTTTTTAGCATTAGCTATTGCAGCTTAATGTATAGATATAGCTGGCACAAGCCTATGCCAAAGAGGAATGTCTTCTAAAAAGCATCTTAGCCAAGCGGCTTCCTCTCCTGCTTTATCTAACGCAATAAACTCCGATTTTATAGTGGATCGAGCTATACATGTCTGTTTGGAACTCTTCCAAGATACAGACCCGCATGCTAGAGTGAAAATATATCCACTCGTAGAGTTAGACTCCTCTGAGTCCGATATCTAATTTGCGTCACAAAATCCTTCAAGGACCGGAGGGTATCTCTCATAATTTAAACAAAAGTTTAAAGTGTACCTTAAGTACCTTAACACTCTAATAAGTGCATCCCAATGCTCCTGTCCCGGATTATATGTATACCTACTCAACCTACCCACAGCAAAAGCAATGTCTGGTCTCGTACAATTCATCAAATACATCAGACTTCCTATAACACGTGAATATTCAAGTTGCGAAACTCGATTACCCTTATTCTTTTTGAGTCTACAACAAGGATCATAAGGAGTACAAGCAGGTCTACAATCAAACTGGTTATATTTTCTAAGCACAGATTCAACATAATGAGATTGAATAAGACCATATCCATTAGAATTTCTTCTAATCTTCATCCCTAAGATCACATCAGCGGGGCCTAAGTATTTCATGTCAAAATTCTCATTTAGCATGCTCTTTGTGGAATTAATTACATCCATGTTTGTACCAAGTATAAGCATATCATCAACATACAAGCATACAATCACACATGCATCATTCACAAGTTTAGTATAAACACACTTGTCAGATTCATTTATTTTAAAACCACTAGAAACCATCACATGATCAAATTTTGCATGACACTGTTTAGGTGCTTGTTTCAAACCATACAAAGAGTTTTTCAGTTTACATACTTTGTTTTTATAACCTTTCACTACAAAGCCCTCAGGTTGGTCCATCTAAATTTCTTCATCTAATTCACCATTTAGAAAAGCTGGTTTTACATCCATTTGATGTATCTCTAAGTTATGAATGGCAGCAATAGCAATTAACATCCTAATGGAAGTAATTCTCATAACAGGTGAATAAGTATCAAAGAAATCTACACCTTCTATTTGTTTATAGCCTTTATCTACTAGTCTAGCTTTGTGTTTTTCCACAGTTCCATCTACCTTACGTTTCCTTTTGAAGATCCATTTACAACCTATGGGTTTACACCCTAGAGGTAAATCTACAATCTCTCAAGTATCATTCTGTATTATGGAATCCATTTCACTAATGGCAGATTCTTTCCACCATGGAGCTTTAGAAGAAGTCATGGATTCTCTGTAAGTCTATGGATCAGTCTCAGCTAAGCATGTTATGAAGTCTGGCCCAAAAGATTTTTCAGTTCTAAGTCTTTTACCTCTTCTAGGATCAAATTCATCTTCCTCTAAAGGTAATTTCTGACTAATGGAAGAAACATCTAGGGGATCAACACATATCATGCGAGATTCAGTTTTCAATGGAAAAACATTTTCAAAAAACACATCATCCCTAGATTCCATAATAGTATTCACACCAATTTCAGAAATTTCAAAACTTACAACCATAAATCTATACGCAGTAGTATGTTCAGGATACCCTATGAAGACACAGTCAACAGTTTTGGGTCCTATCTTGGTTCTCTTAGGTGGAGGAATGGACACCTTAGCCAAACACCCCCACACTTTAAAGTATGCATAAGAATGTTGTCTACCTTTCCATAACTCATATGGAGTTTTGTATGATCCTTTAAAGGGTACTTTGTTCAAGACATAGTAAGCTGAGAGGACGGCATCCCCCCACAAGTTTGCTGGTAATCCTGAACTAATTAACATGGCATTCATCATCTCCTTAAAGGTTCGGTTTTTCCGTTCAGCCACACCATTAGATTGTGGTGAATAAGGAGGGGTTAATTCATCTATAATGCCATGTTCTATGCAAAAATCTCATATAGGGAGTACATACTCACCACCACAGTCAGACCTAACTGTTTTAATGGTAGTACTGATTTGATTTTCAACTTCTAGTTTATATATCTTAAAGGCTTCTAAGGCATCATCCTTCCCTTTAAGTAAATATATGTGACAGTACCTCGTACAATCATCTATAAAAGTGACAAACCTTTTATTACCACCTCTAGTTTGAATTGATTTCATGTCAACTAGGTCTGAATGAATTAATTCTAAGGGTTTAGAATTTCTCTAAATATTTTTCTTATAAGATTTTTTAGCATATTTTGATTCAACACATATTTCGCATTTATGTTCAATATCCAAACTAAATTTTGGTATGCAGCCTATGCTAGCCAGTTTATTCATTGACTTATAGTTTACATGTCCAAGCCTACCATGCCAAACATTCAATGACACAAACATAAACAGAAGAATCAAATTTATTCATTTCAACAGAGGTTACATTAAGTTTGTAAAGACCCCCAGTCTTATAACCCTTTCCTACATAATCCTTACCCTTAGTGACAATAACTTTCCCAGATTCAAAAACAAGTTTAAAACCCTTATCATCTAAAATATCACAAGATACAAGATTTTTGCAGATGTCCGGAACATGAAGAACTTCATTCAATGTGAGAGTTTTGCCAGAAGTGAGCTTTATCCCAACCTTGCCTTTTCCCGCAACCTTTGCTGTGGACGAGTTACCTATGTAGAGTTTTTCTCCTTCCCCTACCTTCTGATAGGAGGTGAACATATCTCTGTTTCCACATACATGCTTGGTAGCCCCATAGTCTACCCACCAATCTTTCACATTGGTTACCAAATTGACTTCAGACACCGTGCTAGAAAACTCGTTCTTGTTGTTTTCAACCAAATTAGCATTGTTTTTCTTATTATTAAAGTCCTTACGTTTTCTACAATTCATTGCCATATGGCCAGGAATTCCGCAAACATAACACGCACCTTTAATTTTACCAATGCCAGATTTGGGTTTCGGGAATGTACCTTTCTTGTGATGACCAGGCTTGTGGTTGCGCTTGCTGCTATCGCTTGCGGAATACTTGTGTTCAATTATATGAGCCTTGTTGGACATGTCCCTTGCGGAAGATACATTTTTGTCTTTTGAACACATCAAGTCTTCCACTTGAATCTTTTTACCCAATTCAACCATACTGAATTCACCAGTTTCATGTCTCAATCTTCGTTTGTATTCATACCATGAAAACGGTAATTTCTCAAGCACATCAGACACTTGAAACATTTCATTTATCAACATACCTTCAACAATAATTTCATTGATAATGCGCTGAAGTTCAAGGAATTGATCAACCATTGATTTGTCATTTGACATTTTGTATTCCAGGAATCTAGCTACTAAAATATTCTTACTTCCAGCAGTTTCCGCTTGGTATTTTACTTCTAAAGAGCCCATAAATCATAAGCAGGGAAGTTTTCTTTTGCATTATAGAAGTCATACAATGCATCTTCTAAACAGTTCAAAATATGATTTTTTTCCATATAGTTTTGTCTACCCCAACTTTCCAACTTTCTTTCATTTCCAGCTTCATTCAAAGTTTCATCAAAGGATTTCAGAACTAATTCATCTAACATATGGAAACTCAGAAAGAACAGCATCTTGGATTGCCATCTTTTAAAATCTTTTCCACTGAATTTTTCTGGTTTGTCTACATCATTCTTACCCATTGTTACAGAAGAAATATATATTGTGTTAAGATTGTTGAATCTGCAACAGTAGAAAGCATTAAACAGAAGAAATTGTTAAGGTTAAGAAATCTCTGATTGATACACACAATGGACAGAGCCGCCTACTCAGCAAATTGTCCTTAACACAATAGTCCTCGGGTACTCCTCAATAATGAGATTTTATACCCCAACAAAGGAGATGTGTGACCATGATAGAACTGCCCGTTATGACTTGTATAAGCACAATACAAGTCACCCTCAAGAACTTAACAGCAAGATAGTGGAAGGGAAATAAACAAGCAATGTGCGTAAAACAAAGCAAGAAGAGGGGAAAAGAAGACAGGAAAGTAGCTTCTTCTGGATTAAGTTCAAATGGTGAAATTCGTTTTCTTTTATAGGTAGAAGAAGAGAATGTGTCAATCAATTCCGTGCATGAATCACGAACATTATGGTTGAAATTCAATTCCACGCATGAAGCACGGAGATAATGGTTAAAACGGATTTAAAACGGTTAAGAATAATTATCTCCTAAAGTCTCACCGGGTCATACGCCCCCACATTTAAAACAATTTTGATTTAGTCTTAAATTCTTTTAGGAAAATATATTTTGTTCAAAAAAGGTAAGTCTTGGTTGGCCCGCAGCCTCAGCTACGCCCGCACCCGTAACCATACTCATTCCCACAGCAGTAGCCACAGTCACACCCGCAACCAGCTCGCAAGCACGCAAAACGCACCTGCACCCGTGTATGTGTGAAAAGTATGGTTGCACCAACTAGCCCATAATCTTAGTCCTCCCCCAACCACAAAAGTGCCTAAACCCCTAAGGGCCCTCCCTTAGAAGCAACTTTCTAGGTAATAAGGAGAGGAATCATCTTTAGTTTCTCCAATTTGGGACTAAAGGTTCGATCACAAAAATAAAAAATGAACTAGTGTTCCTTAGTGACATCTAGGTCCTAAGATCCATTCCCACCAAGACCAAAAACATTTTAAGTTCATTTTTCTTCAACAGTTTTCCCCTAAAGCTACTATAATGACAGAATAACATAAAATAGCAGCATTTTGTATTTGTACTCGTATTCCTATCCGGAAAAGGAAACCCACAGTTCGTACTCATATGGTGTTAAATGCAATTTGTATTAGGTTAGAGTTTGTATTAGATTAGGATTTTATAAAATAATAAATTAGAAATTATTCTTTAAATTAATATATTATTAATATATTTGTAAAATAATAAATTATTATATTATCGATTACATAATATCTTTTTAAAATAAGAAGATTAAGTGGTCTCGAACCTATTATTTTATAGAAGTTTTGTTGTACCTAAAAACCAGAGGCAGAATCAGTCTAACATGGTAGGTAAAAAAAACATATATTAAAAATATTAATTACCAAAAAAAATTGTTTTACTTTCTTGTATATCCTTAAAAAAATTAGCTCTTTGTAGAAGATTTTTTGTCTCCCCTCCTGCTAAATACCTAACCTCTTAATAATTGGCTCGGTTAGCAGTAAGAGCTAGCCTAGTTAGTGTTGAACCATTTGGACTGTAGCTAAAAATGGTTGGGTCAGCTCAGATAAAAGTGAGTGAATTTTATCTCAAGAAAAGAAAAGAATTGAAGAAGAAGACAATGCATGTTCTTGTTGTTGGCCGTGTACCATTTCAGATATGCGTTGTTTTGCTTAATATCTGTCGCTTTAGTAAAAGTAACTCCCACTAAGAAAACAAAAATACCCACTTCATGATTTATTCTCTCAAATTTAGTGGTACATTCCCTTCACGTTGTATGTTTCTGTGAGGTAAAGAGTCTTTAGACATGAACTGATATCATCACTAGTCTTATGTTGGACATTGTGTTTGGTATGTCACCAAACCCTCCTAATTTCTTGTACTTGCAGTGTGCCAAACTCTTTGATGTCACCAAACTTTCTCCAAATTCCTCCTTATATAAGTATAAGTTCCACCCCTCCACTACATCCATCTCAAAATTCACAACAACGTTTCTCCCTCTCTAAACTCTTTTGTTTTCTTCAAATTTATCCATCCAGGCTTAGCAGAAGCAATCATTCTGTAAACCATTTTATCTTTAATATTTACTTCCTTCCTCAAATAAATCCTATTTCTAGCTAGTTCTCAGAGTTCTAAATCTATTTCTCAATGGTCCAGTCAAATTCAGACAAACCATATCTTCTCACCAAGATTCGCTTTTATGTTTCTGTCAATCTCCACCACATTTTTTGTTGTGATTCAACTTGCTTGTATCCAAGTCTTCGGCCAAATAACGATTAACCCGATGTTCGGGCATTCCAAGCCAGTTGAATTGCAACAAAAATATGGTGGTGTTATTGTCGATATGGAGTTAATCAATTGGTATTGGGTAGCATTTCTGCCCGAAGGAGCTAACATGGACAATCATGCCTACAACCCTTTGGTCCAAATTGATAGTGGTCGTGAATTGGGGGCTGGGGGCTGTTAGAGTGTCTTATTTTACCTGGCGTTTTTAAGGGCTACTCAAAACTAATTTGGGACAACTAATTTAAACCCATCCAATAAATGTAGCTATGGGATAGACTAATGGTATGTAAAAATACATATATACCCTTTCACTAAATCTAAAAAATACCTTTAATCCTTTTCACTAATCTAAAAAAATAAAATAAAATAACTCTATTTTTTTAAAAAAAAATTTGATAATTTTTTATTAAAATCATTGTATAATCGGTAGTCTTGACAATTTCGATTACTACTGATTATTCAATAAGCCCAAATGGAATTTTTCTACTATCATAATCGGTAGTTTCGGAAAATTAGTTATCTACCGATTATGAATTTTTTCAACTTGATAATATTGTTGAAAATGTTGGAATTTTGATAATTTTTTCGATTTTCAATTTGGGGCAACACATTATAATCGGTAGTTTAAAAAATTCTTAGACTACCGATATGCATGTTCAAAATGTTGGAATTTTGATAATTTTTTCGATTTTCAATTTGGGGCAACACATTATAATCGGTAGTTTAAAAAATTCTTAGACTACCGATTTTGCATATTCAAAATGTTGGAATTTTGATAATTTTTTCGATTTTTAATTTGGGGCAACACATTATAATCGGTAGTTTAAAAAATTCTTAGACTACCGATTATGCATGTTCAAAATGTTGGAATTTTGATAATTTTTTCGATTTTCAATTTGGGGCAACATACATAATCTGTAGTTTAAAAAATTCTTAGACTACCGATTATGCATGTTCAAAATGTTGGAATTTTGATAATTTTTTCGATTTTCAATTTGGGGCAACACATTATAATCGGTAGTTTAAAAAATTCTTAGACTACCGATTATGCATGTTCAAAATGTTGGAGTTTGATAATTTTTTCGATTTTCAATTTGGGGCAACACATTATAATCGGTAGTTTAAAAAATTCTTAGACTACCGATTTTGCATGTTCAAAATGTTGGAATTTTGATAATTTTTTCGATTTTCAATTTGGGGCAACACATTAAAATCGGTAGTTTAAAAAAATCTTAGACTACCGATTATGCATGTTCAAAATGTTGGAATTTTGATAATTTTTTCGATTTTCAATTTGGGGCAACACATTATAATCGGTAGTTTAAGAAATTCTTAGGCTACCGATTATGCATGTACAAAATGTTGGAATTTTGATAATTTTTTCGATTTTCAATTTGGGGCAACATACATAATCGGTAATTTAAAAAATTCTTAGACTACCGATTATGCATGTTCAAAATGTTGGAATTTTAATAATTTTTTCGATTTTCAATTTGGGGCAACACATTATAATCGGTATTAAAAAATTCTTAGACTACTGATTATGCATGTTCAAAATGTTGGAATTTTGATAATTTTTTCGATTTTCATTTTGGGGCAACATAAATAATCGCTAAGTTTAAAAAATTCTTAGACTACCGATTATGCATGTTCAAAATGTTGAAATTTTAATAATTTTTTCGATTTTCAATTTGGGGCAACACATTATAATCGGTATTAAAAAATTCTTAGACTACCGATTATGCATGTTCAAAATGTTGGAATTTTGATAATTTTTTCGATTTTCAATTTGGGGCAACACATTATTATCGGTAGTTTAAAAAATTCTTAGACTACCGATTATGCATGTTCAAAATGTTAGAATTTTGATAATTTTTTCGATTTTCAATTTGGGGCAACACATTATAATCGGTAGTTTAAAAAATTCTTAGGCTATCGATTATGCATGTTCAAAAAGTTGGAATTTTGGTAATTTTTTCGATTTTCAATTTGGGGAAACATACATAATCGGTAATTTAAAAAATTCTTAGACTACCGATTATGCATGTTCAAAATGTTGAAATTTTAATAGTTTTTTCGATTTTCAATTTCGGGCAACACATTATAATCGGTATTAAAAAATTCTTAGACTACCGATTATGCATGTTCAAAATGTTTGAATTTTGATAATTTTTTCGATTTTCAATTTGGGGCAACATAAATAATCGATAGTTTAAAAAATTCTTAGACTACCGATTATGCATGCTCAAAATGTTAAAATTTTGATAATTTTTTCGATTTTCAATTTGGGGCAACATATACAATCGGTAGTTTGAAAAATTCTTAGACTACCGATATTGCATAAATAACATTAATCGGTACTTAACCATGTTCCTGTAAATTATTTATCTACCGATTATTTATCTTAGTTTTTTTTTTACAAAAAAATTAATTAATTTTTAAATAAAAAATAATAAAAATCTATCAAAAGAAAGTAAAAAGAAATTTTTTTTTAAAAAAAATGAAAAAACAATAATTAAATTTTTAAAAAAAAATTGAAAAAGAAATTGAAAACAAAAATTATTTAAAAAAATATTGAAAAAGATATTATTTTTTGAGAAAAATAATTAATTAATTTTTAATACTAATTAAACAAGAAAAGATTAGCCATTAAAGAAATTTCATGGATAAGGGGTGTGCTGATTTTACTTCATAATGACCTTATTTTGTTTTATTACTTGTCCCAATTTAATTTTTAGTAGTCCTCAAAAACGCTAACTTATTTTAGTCCTTATTAACTTTATGCAATGGTTTTGCTAACTTATTTTAGTCCTTATTAACTTTATGCAATGGTTTTTTATTTTAACTATTACAATACGTTTGGTTGGAAGAATCGGGATCTAAGAAATTTAGTTATAGGATAATCCAATTTTTAAAATTAAATTTAAAAATTAATGTTTGGTTAAAGTAATCCAGCAACACCATCCATAATTCATACCACCACCCGTTCCTCCTCCTCCTACTACCATACACAAATCGATAATTCATACCACCAGCAGCAACACTGCCGAGTCTCATACCACAAATTTAAACCAGTAACAACATCGATAATTTTCATACCACTACTACGAACAAAAATCCTTCCAAAATGCAATCAAAGTTAAACCCTTATGATCCGTTGATGGTTTGGGTTACTTATTTATACGTGTTTACATAAATTACATGAAATGAATTGAAAAATACTAACCGAATAAAAATTTCCTCTCTCAAGATACGAAATTTAACTAAAATTATGTTCTACATATCAGATCCGATCAAATCTGATGCTGCAAACGTGTATTTATCCACCAAATTTTCAATAGTTGTACATGTTGAAAAACATGTTGTGTTTAAACTTTAAACTAGAAAATGAATCATAAAACACCATCCCATAACCATAAGTAAGGAATTAACAACACAAGCTTTATTGTTTCCTCGAACCAGTCAGTCACGCCACCAACAAGCGTTATTCTTCTGCGGTTGGTTTATCACCATCAAATGTTCAACCTCGTTACATCTAAAGATAACAAAAAGTTTTTAACAAAGAGAAACGCCCACCGTGGGGCTCGAACCCACGACCACAAGGTTAAGAGCCTTGCGCTCTACCAACTGAGCTAGACGGGCTTCTTGTTCACTCAAGCATAAAACTCTTTTACTTTCATTCTTCGCGCTGCCCCAAACTTTAAGCAAATCTTAAAAAGTATTCTGGAGGTACTCTCAGACTCTCAGTACATTGACTAGAAAAGGACAAACGAAAGTAAATTTGCAATTCAGATGGTCACCCTGTTACCCTCCTTGTGCAGAAGTTCTAAGAAAATGTTGGTACTTGGTACCTTGCTAGTTCTCGGTAAGGTACCAAATACCAATAATAGACTTGTTCATAGATTTTATTTTAATTTTTACAATTCCGACGTGTGACCCGACCATGAAATAATAACTAAAGAGTCTAAGACCAACTTTTAGCCCTGCCATACCCTCCTTCCATGACTGCAGAAATGGGGAAAATGGACACATCTTAAACTGGCTGGTTAGTTCTACTTCTTGCAATAAATCCTTTGTCTTCATCCTGCAAATTTCATTTGCCACTAAGAAGGATTGCAAATTCGATAAACCCTCTGGATGAAAGTCAAGCTCTAAAACCAAATATCAGAGCGGTTCCCATGGGGTTTCACTCAATGTGCCATAAAATACATGCATAAGTACATGTTCAGGGATCCCTTTATAAGCCTAAAGTTGGCAACCACTTCGACTGAGGAAAAATCATTGTAGTTCAATTCCCTACATTGGCCGTAAAAATTGTGAACCCATAATGTCTCGCTGTAAGAATAGCCTCTAATATATTTTGTTGACGAGTACTTTAACCAGCATCAGGCATCCCAACAAGACCCCCATCAGCAATATGCCTTAGTTTTGACACAAGCATAGTCAAAAACCATATGATGTTACAGACTTCTGAGGTTCCAAACTCGAGGAGAGCATTCTAGAATCACATTACCACTTTCACACCAGTTCCACCTGGAAAATCATAAAAGAGAATATAAAGCTATTAAAGAGAAATTAGAGAATATCATTCAGTGAAATATCCAAACAGACATGCCCACAAACAATAGTAACCCACAAATGCAGAGTCCACAGTACATCTAAGAATGAAAAACAGTATAGCAATCAAGTTATGCAGAATATGCTACTATTCAGTGCTGTCATATTCTCCCCCAAACAGAGGTAACAGGAATGAAAACTACAAACTGCTCTAACAAATTCAGGAATGATGAAACAACTGAACATGGCGAATGCTAGAAATTCAGAGCCTCTGGAGGTAACAAGAAGAGCTGCAGTAGTACTATAACACAAACATACCTTTCCTACTATATACACGGATACCAGAAAGTTACATATGAGGACATACACAAAGTTGCACTGCTCAATATTAACAACCAGACCATGACTTAAACTACACAAAGCATTAGAACTGCACAGCAGCAATAATCTAGGCTGAACAACCAAATCAATGATGAATTAGAGATTAATCAAATGATCATCTTTTTGGGAATGTTGTATCGCAGTTCAAAGAAGACAAATATTAATAAGGAACCCCATTGCACGACAGTTAAGATATGCACAAGACTGCTGAGAGTTCTATTACACAACCCATCCTCATAAAACCAAACTAAGCAACATAGAGATGTCATATGAAAACGAGGAAGTCATCATATCAGCAAAATTCCCATACTGGGACATCCTCTAAAAATCTTATAACTCGTCATATCAGCAAGAAGAATAAAACTTGAACCTCCGCTTACGTATTATGTACGTCTGAATTTTACAACTTTAAGACTTAAAAATGATATATTACTTTGCACAGATAATGAATAGAAGAATGATTAAGAGAACAATAAGATATCAACACAAAAACATCACCAGGCCTGGTTTTCCTCAAAGGTAACAGAAGGGCAACTTAAGAAAACATACGACTACATAACCACAGTGTATTTTTTACAATAATGATGCTTCTTTATCGACCTTTCATTGTCTATCTGACATAAGACAACTTACTTCCTTAGCATCCAAAAACTCTTTACTACAACGAATTTGAAAATAAATTCTACATTTCTATCCCAAGACTATTAAAAAAATGTAAGCAAAAATATCAGCGTTCAAAATGGTGAATTAATGAGATTCACGCCAAAATTTTGAACAGGCTTAGCACCAGGCACCAAATTCCTGGTAGAAGTTTAAATACCATTCAAGCAGAAAATGCAAAATTGTCATTTTGCCGGTAAGTTCATCTCCTAGACCACTTCTTTATGAGCATTACTATTTCACCTGTTCTGGAGAAAGGCCTCGTTAAACAAAATCGAGAGCAATCCATTATACTACCTTAAACTTCTCAATTCTGAAATAATGATAAGCCATACATCCTTCTCTCTTTTCTTAAAGTTTAGCATCATTTTCAGTGTTAACCAAAAGCAGATAGTTCTTAATGAAATTTCTTTGTGTGCAGTGACAGAAAAGGATTTTCTATTGTGCAAATTCTTTCTGCATGTAACCTGCTCATATTGGTCCTGAATCAACCGTAACTTTACTTATTCATACTCTTACAGAAAATTAAAACAAGAATAAATCATCAAACGAAGCTAATCAATGAGCTAACTTCCATTATGACAAAAATTCATATAACAAACAACAACATAAAAAATCAATTAGACAGAAAACTGGATACCTAGGGAAGCAGGGAATACAACTGGACTTCAATGACCACTACTGACTTATGAATCGGAATCAATGGTGGAGTGGGGTGGATTGCGGTAGACTTTGGGGATTACTTCTTTGCCATATTTCTTAATAAGATGTGCTCTGAGGAGATCACTTCGAGCTTTAGTTCGCGCTTGTTGAGGCGCCACATATTTGTACGAGTAATGAACACCAATTGTCATGAGAGTAATACCCATTACGAAGCAGCCAAGGTTGGATACTGTCAACCCATGGTGAGGCGATGGAGTGACCAGCATCGTGTAAGAACAGAATTAAGTTTGAATTGGAATAAGGTCTTAGAAGGATTCGATGTCTATGCACTAATTTGGGTGAAAGATTTACACATCGGTCCTGAAATTGTGATCTACAAGTGATGATTTGTAGATTAAAAGTCTTTCTTTTGAGTGATTGAATCAGAAACAGATTCTAAAACTGAGTAAAAATCTAGCTTTTATTGCCGATTGGATTTCGGCCGAAATAAGAAGAAAGAATTTTAAGGAATGAGACAGGAAAAGCTTGAACTGGAATAGAGGAAAAAAAATCGAATAAAGAACATGTCTCTAATTTAGAAAGCACATCCACAAATCAGGGGATGCTCAGAATTATCCCAGTCGGGATCTATCGATAAGGGGTGTCTTAATTAATTGGAAAGCTAAAATTATCCTTTTAAAGTCAGTACGGTTTCCATAGATGAAAACTATGTCGGTTTTTTCTACTTTACAAAATGCATTTTGATTTAAAATCACTAAAATGTTTTCTTTTTTTCAATTACTTTGTCGTTTAATTATTTAACTACCTTGAAATGTTTTGAGTGGAATTTAAGTAGATGCAACAAATTATAGTCGGCATCAAACACCAAAATGGATAGTTTAAGTTAGATAAACATCATGTCGACTCTCTCTATTTTATTATAAATATTCCTTTTGTTTTGAGAACTATGTTATCTTCTACATTAAATCGATCTAAAATCTAATAATGTTTACATGCAATCACCATTGAACCAAAACTTGTTCTTCAGCAACAAGATAATATTCATAGAATCACATTAAAACCAAATCTTCCGCACATGTTGAGCTTTAACAATACAAAACACACAAATAGCACCCCCAAAGTCCCATTATCTAAATTAGCATTCACAATATAGGTGTTGTCCAAACAGCCTAGTACAAGGTCATTAATAAAATGTTGTAGATACCATAACATATTTGATAACCTGGACTACCCAACGAGCTACCCTTTGTATTGAATTTTATCCATCCATATAAAGGTGAAGGATGCAATTTCACCAAAAATTTGGCAATTAACCATATTCTTTATGGATAATTTAGATAAATGAGAATTTAGAAATTGACCGTCCTTTCTCTGTAGGCTTTAGTGGAATGATCTGATAATCGGGCATCACTACAAGAATTTTAACCCAGTTTATTAAAATAAATTTGACAAAGATTCTTAATTTGGGGACTACCCAAACTCGATTAAGGTACTACTATGTTATATCAATCTGGGGTGGTATGATACAGGACAACCTAATGCTAGAGAAAGACTAAGTTACTTTTAAAATACGTACAAAACTACTCAAATATTCTTCATTTAAAAGAAAACTTAGCCAAACTTATATCTGGATTGAAAAATAAATTATATTACCTTAGATTTAGTTTTTTGTTTTGTTTTATAAAATAACGTCTCTACCTCGGGTTTGGCTGGGTTATAAAAAAAAACTAACCGAATTTAAATAAAAATATTTAGTACGAGTAAAAAAAAAAAACTTGCCAAACCTGGTTTGACTGGGTTAAAAAATCAACAACATAAGTTTATTGGGTTTTTAAGTAGTATAGTTCTCAATACCTTTATCAGAAATCAGGTGTGTTTGGTACTCCAAGGGAGGAAAAACTTGTACGCTATTTAGAAGACTCAAGCGTGCAAGCTTGAGAAAGTAAGTATCCCCAATCCCAAGACTAGGTGTCGGTCAATAAAAGATTGTTTATCAAACTCCAAGGATTTACTGGCACCTCGTAAGGCATTGGTATGTCAAGTATGTTGTCAAATTTAGTTGTCAAAACTATTTCTTGA
The DNA here is from genome assembly GCA_023531435.1 of Papaver californicum. Lineage (NCBI taxonomy): Eukaryota > Viridiplantae > Streptophyta > Magnoliopsida > Ranunculales > Papaveraceae > Papaver > Papaver californicum. Next base: position 1,074,057 of record JAJJMC010025839.1, read on the forward strand.
TTTATAACCTATTAAAGCCAGTTTTGGACTAGATTATATTATGTTGTAGAGTTTTTGGATTCATCCAAGTTACTCTTGAAGACTGAAGATCACACGAAAACATCATTTGAAGAACTTCATCAAAGATAAGTAGTGAAACTGATTTTCCTTTAGACTGATTTCCTTATATCTATCTCTCTTTCATAGCAAGTTAAAAACTTTAGTATTGATCGAAATGCAAAGAAGGTTCTTATCAAAGATTAGCTTCTAGGATATATCTAGTGATGTTTCATTGACAGGTTCTTGCTTATCACTTTTCGAAACTAGAATCAAGTAAGTATTCTCATGAGTTTTGAAAGTTTATGTTCGCAAACCTACATGCTAAGTTTCCAAACCTATTCAAGAATTTTTCTTAAAAGTTCAATTTTTTACTCATCGAGTTCATGAACCTAAGTATTGAGTTTGCAAACTTAAAAGATAACGAAAGGTTCTTGAATTCTGGCTTTTAATTGAGTTCGCGAACATACATTTTAAGCTCGTGAACCTAAAAGAAAGAGGAAGGTTCATGGACACTTTTCTACTTGAGTACACGAACCTAAATTAAAAAAGTTTTTATGGACACTTTTTTCTAGTTGAGTTCACAAACCTAAAATCTTAAATTCGCGAACCTAAAGGTATAAAACTTTCCAAAGCTCGTTTTGGAAATTCTTGTACTTTCCTTCTTTGTTTTTCAAGGAAAACATTGTACACGCTTACGAATTTTTATTCTTAGCTTAATTCCTTTGCAGTAAAATTTATTTTGTTATTTCCAATAATTGATCAAACTTGAGATGCAAGTTTGAATCTTGATTCAAGCACTTGCAACTTCGTATGCACGCGCCTAATTATAGCAGTTTGAAGTTATCTCTGGATGTAACTTACTTATGGTATTTACTTGATGCTAAATTGTTTCAATACTTCAAACTATGAAAATAACTTCAATGCAAGATAAGTTCTAACTAGAGAAACAAACCTTTTGTATTCGAGGTTAGCTTATTGCAATTATGAGATTAGACATTTAGAAGAACCCAAGATTTTGTTTCAGAGCGCAAGCTTGGAGAAAAAGGCTCGCTTCAATTTTATTATTCTAATTGACATCTTTAAACACAATACAAGCAGATATTAATTAATATTAATCTTATAAAACAATATGCCTGGTGATTAAGGGGACAAATACTAAATGCTAGCTTATAAGTTTTCTCTATTAAATTAGGACAGCAGTTTACTCTCTTAATTAACAAAATCCTAATAATTATAAACCAATTAATATTAAATTTGCGCTCAGATTTGAAAATTTCGTTGTACCAATATAATATTCTGGCTAGGAGAAAAAAAAAAACATAAATCTTATGATATCTCTTTTATAACAATCATTCTTAAATAAACTCAAGGGCAATTAAGATTAGTCCATACTTCCACATGGTATTGTCGCGGTTGTTGTCCATTTATGGAACAACATTAAATTGGACTAAATTAGATAACTTATCTTTTTAGTGATATATCAACTTGCTTGCTTTTTAGTGCCTAATAAAATATAGGGCAATTAATAGAATAATTATGTATACTTTTATTCCACAAAAATGATGATTCGACAAATATTAGGAAACATTAATTGTGAAAACACTCATAGTTTAGTTTGGAAAAAAATAATATAATACGGGAAAGGTCCTCTATGAAATTGCACAAAGTTATTTATTAAGAAATATATAATAGTATGATGTGTTATTTTAATTATCATGTGCTAGATGTGTTTAATTACTATTAAGTTTTTAAGCAGAATATGACCAATATTGGTACATTTAGGGTTCTGGTGAAAATTCAAACTCAATATAACATGTCATTAAGAAGAATATGACATCGTTATATTTAGGGGTTCTAGTGAATGTTCGGACTCAATCAAATATGTCATTAAACAGAATATGACTAACATTAAGGTTTTTAATATAGATGACCAGAATACCCTTGCAAGTAATTGGAACATGATGTATTATACATTTTTTAGCATAAATGACCAATAAATCATTATAAGCATTTGGAGTATGAAGTAATATACTTTTTTTTAGCATAAATAACCAAAATACCCTTATAAGTAATTGGATGAATGAAAAATATATGGTTTGTAAAACAATATAGGATCCACTTTATCAAGTATTGAATAAGCTCTTCAGATCTTCTAAATCTAGAGGATCTAACCGTCGGAAAATTGCATCATGAAGTAGTGGAGAAAAAACATGACAATTAGGCTTAATAGGGTATTATTACTCTTCAGAGTAGGGTACAATTACAAATTGATTTGAAAAGATGTCAATTTTAACCGCTGCATACCAATAGATACGCTAGTAAGCAAGATGTGTTAATTAAAGACGTTTTTCTCAGGAATAGGAGTGAGGAAAAAAATACAGTAAACAATTATAAAGGGGGAATTAGGGTGAGAATATCAATACAACTCTCAATCAAGCACTAATTTTTTTTCCTTACATCTAGTCCAAACTAATGTCAAATGATGTAAGCACTCATCAAAAGATGAACCAAAAACTGAAAAATCATCCATAAAGACCTCTAAAAACCGTTCTACCATGTCAGAAAATATGCTCATCATGCAGCGTTGAAAATTAGCGGGCGCATTACACAACCCGAAAGGCATACGTCTATACGCAAAGGTACCAAAGGGAAAGGGAAAAGTAGTTTTCTCTTGGTCTTTTGGGGAAATAACAATCTGATTATAACCAGAGTAGCCATCTAACAAGCAACAATGACAATGTCCAAATAATCGCTCTAACATTTAGTCGATGAAAGGAAGGGGAAAGTGGTCCTTCATTGTGACCTTGTTCAATGTTCAATAGTAAGTAAAAACAAGCCACCGCGTGGGTACTCGGGTTGGGATTAACTCATTGTTTTCATTCTGAACTAAAGTGATACCTGATTTCTTGGGAACAACCTGAACGGGGCTGACCCACTTACTGTCTGAAATGGGGTAGATAATACCTGCATCTAACAACTTAAGCACCTCAGTTAGAACTACTTCTTTCAAGTTAGGGTTCAATCGATGTTGTATCTCCCTAGAAGGTTTGGTGTCGTCCTCTAAATGAATCTGATGCATACAAACAATAGGACTTATACCCTTAATGTCTTCTAAGGTCCACCCTAAATCTTCCTTGTTGTCTTGAAGTATGGTCACCAGCCTACTTTCTTGATCACTATCCAACTCGGATGCTACAATTACAGGCAAAGTCTCAGATGAGCCTAAAAACACATATTTCAGGGTATCTGGCAATGGTTTGAGGTCCAACTTAGGAGGCTCTTACAGTAGAATTAGAAACTGGTAGTGGTTCGAACTTAGCTTTCCATCTATTAGTACACAGGGTAGAGTCTAACAGAGCATTCACTTGATCAATGGAGCTATCATCGTCAAAATCTAAGCCAAAATGGGATAGACAACTCTCTAATGGATATTCAAATAAGTTTGGTAATGACACCTGAACTAATGTTCCTATCATGTTCACCTCTTCAATGCACGTGGCATCTAGCTCAAGGGGTTGCTTACTAATATTGAAAGTATTCAGCTCAATAGTCATATTACCAAAAGATAAATTCATAATACCATTTCGACAGTTAATGATTACATTAGATGTAGCTAAAAAAGGGTGACCTAATATTACAGGTATCTGATTTTATGGGTCAGGAACAGGTTGGATATCTAGGATAACAAAATCCACAGGATAAATAAACCTATCGACCTCAATAAGAACATCCTCGACAATACCACGAGGAATTTTCACAGACCTATCAACTAACTGAATTGTTATCTGGGTAGGTTTTAAGTCACCAAGTCCTAGATGGAGGTACACATGGTACGAAAGTAAGTTCACACTAGCTCCTAAGTCAAATAACGCTTTCTCTACAGGGTAGTTAACTATTGTGCAAGAAATGGTAGGGGAACCTGGGTCTTTGTACTTAGGAGTTGTGTTGTTCTAGATAATTGAACTCATATGACTAGATATAAAGGCTTTTTTCTTTACACTAAGCTTTCGCTTTCGCGTACAAAGATCTTTAAGGAACTTGGCATAAGCAGGAATCTGTTTAATTGCATCTAATAAAGGAATATTGATGTTGACTTGCTTAAAAATATCCAATATATCACTAAAGTTGGATTCCTTCCTAGTTGGTGCTAGAAATTGTGGGAATGGGGCTCTGGGCTCAAAATCGGGCTTAGCGGGAACCGCATTGGACTCTTTAGAGACTTTATCAGTTTCTTCAGCTAGAGGCTCAGAAGGGTGAACTACAACATGTTCACTATTGGGCAAGGTTACCTTATTGTCTACCAATCTACCACTCCTAAGGGTTTTAATTGAATTCACATGATTTGATGATTTCTCACCAGAAGATAACCCATGAACTCCTCTAGGGTTGGGTTGTGTTTGACTAGGAAACTTACCTTTTTCTCTCAAAGACTCATTTATCTGACTAACCTGGATTCGACGATCGGAAATAGTCTGTTTGTTTTCCTGTGCAATCCTATTATTATCCTATAAACTTTTTCAACCGATTGATGAAACTTAGTAGTGTGTTCTGAGATAATATGGTGAGAGACTCTTCTAAACTCATGATCTTCTTATTTAAAGGGCTCTGAAATTGTGCTGGTCCAGAAGGATTCTTTGTATAACCAAAACCTAGGGGAACCTGAGGGTTACTAGACTGACCTTGATTCTGGCCCTTAGACCAAGAAAGGTTTGGATGGTTTCTTCAACCAGGGTTGTAGATTTTTGAATATGGGTCAAACTTCAGATGGTTATCATATATAGTGTTATTGTAAAGAGCATGGGCTTGCTCTTCAACAGTATGTCTTGGGCTCTATTCCATAATTAGATTGACTCAATTCTAAGGCTTCTAACCTTTTTGATATGGATGCAATTTTGGCATCTGATTCAAGAATTCCATCTAACCTATTGACATTACCTCTGTTCAGTAAAATTTTTCTTTGGGGTTCCTTACTACATACCCATTGCTGGGTTTTTTTCGGTAATTTCATTCAAAAATGTCATTGCATCATCAACAATTTTACTACCAGAACTCCATGTACACAATGACTCGACCATGGTCGTCGTTGGATAATCCAGCCCATAAAGGATCTATACTAGTCTAACCTTTTCTAAACCGTGATGGGGACATTGTATCAATAAATTATTGAACCTTTCCAAATACCTATACAAAGATTCTCCCTTTGCTGCACAAATATGGAAATCTCATGCCTAATAAATGATGTTTTGTGCCTAGAGAAGAATTTAGATAAAAAGGCAGCGGTAAGCTGTTCATATGTTTCGATGGATTCAGATGGCAAACTATTGTCTCTCAGGGAAAAAGGAAACAACCTAAGTTTCAAAGCTTCATCAGACAGGTTGTGAATTCTTAGGGTACTACGTATTTCTTCAAATTCCCTAATGTGAAGGTAGGGGTTTTCATTTTCTTTTCCTAAGAAGATTGGGAGCATCTGTATGGTCCCAGGTTTTAACTCATAGTTTGCTTGAGTTGCAACTAACTTGATACATGATGGACGAGAAGTCCTAGTGGGATTCAACAAATCTTTTAAAGTTGCCATTTCTGGCACAACTGGAAACCTAGGAATAACTTTCTCTCTAAGAGACAAATTCTAAAAGATAAAGTTTCCAAAAATCGGGCTCTCAAAAGAAAGGTTTTCTAAATTCTCAATTTCAAAGACAGAGTTTCTATTCTCGTCATTGATCAAACGACCAATAAAATCTCTTCCCGAGGCACGCTTACTCAAGGCTTTAGGCGGCCTGGGCATGCAATAAAATAACTCCTAAAAAATGGAAGGGAATTCTAAACAAACACAAGCAAGGTTGACTCGATCAAGCAAACTTATTTAATCTAGCAAACAAAAATCATGATAGCTCCACTTAGATTGTTTCTAGACCATCTTTTATTATTCAAAAAGGCAATTAGTTACAATTTTAGCAAACCTCATGAACCGATCTGAATTAGATTAAGTTGATCGAAGAGAAGCAAGATAAGCTCTATGGAGCTTGGTAATCCTACCTCTTTGGAAAACGTTTCCTTGGGTTACAAAGCGACACAAATCAACTTAAAATAATCATCCTGATCCTTGAGTTGAGCTAACAAAGTAACCAATACAATCATTCCAAAAGATTTTCCTATAATCTCGTTACCTTATCGGTCTTCTTTCTAGTCAAATTTTAAGGATTAGGTTCGTGTTAGGTAACGTGTTCCTAAGGCGGGCAAGAAGGAAACAGTGATGAAATCCGAGTCCTTATCTTATATGGCCGGTCCTTGCCCTTTACTAGAAAATAAATCCGTATTCAGTTCCTCAACATATATGCATACGAAAGAATACAATAAACCCATTTGCAGGGGATTCGTTGATTGATCGAATCTTACCTCCCGTACCAGATGGGGGATGAGTCGGTTGCAGTTGACTCGGGCCACCGACTCCTGTATCGTGTACGAACCGGAGGGGCCGAGGCAATATCGTAATTGTCGTCCTTTCATGTTGCAGTTTATATTTAAATTACACTTCTGTAGGGTTTAAAAATTATAATAATTTCCAAAGTCCAAAAATAAAGTCTAAAAATATCCAAAAATAAAAGAAAAATTATAGAAATAATAAAATGTCTTGGTACATCTTGGTACATTTTCCGGCTTTCATTTCACGTCCGGCTTTTAAGTTTTACCCACCAAAAAGAAAAAAAAATGTCTGGTTTTACATTTTGCCTCAATTCATATATCCTTTTTCAACTTTAAAAAAATAAAAATGAATATCCTTTTTAACTTAATACCAAGACCCTTAATTTAAGCTGAACCCTCACTAAAGCCAACCTCCATTTAGATCCTGGTCTTCAATTTAAGAGTCCCATAAACTACTTTTACGTCAGATCTCTTTCGATTTCTGTAGTATTGAGGATTTATCAGATCCAACAACAACCTGCTAAATGTTCACTAAAATGACTACATCAAAACACACTTTCAAGATCATCACTTTCTCTCTAACCCTTTTGATTTTACTGGGTTTAATTACTTCAATTGCTTCAGAATCATCTATTACAGATGATAGTATTAATAATGATGAAGATGATGTTAAGGATTTCGAAGAATTATTAGCGTTGGATGAAGAAGAAGAAGCAGCAGAAGATTCTCAAGTAAAATCAGCTGAAGCTGAGGTTTTAACAAAGGCACAAAGAATTGTTCCTGAACTCAATATGGATAACTATAAAAGAGTCATTTTTGATGGAAATGAGTTTGTTATGGTTTTGGGTTATGCTCCTTGGTGCTTTAGAAGTGCAGAGTTAATGCCTAGATTTGCAGAAGCTGCAAATGTTCTTAATAAAATGGGAAATCCTATTGTGTTGGCAAAGATTGATGCTGAGAGGTATCCAAAAGCTGCTTCTGGTCTTGGAATTAGTGGGTTTCCAACTTTGCTTCTATTTGTTAATGGAAGCTCTCAGGTTTATACTGGTGGATTTTCAACGTAATATTTGTGTTCTTTTCGTAACTATTGTTTTGGATTACTGTTTGAGGAACTATATTGTGAAATTTGATTTGTGCTGCTGGGATTGATTTTGTTATGCACACAGAGAGGAGCTAGTGATCTGGGCAAGGAAGAAGACTGGTGTGCCTATCATTAGACTCGATTCCGTCACCGAAGCGGAAGATTTTCTTTCAAAAAACCGGATGTTCGTTATTGGTCTGTTTGAGAAATTTGAGGTATAGAATTTGGGATTTTACTGAAAGTCAATATAACCATTTGATTATGGAATTAATTGTTTAGCCTTCTTTATTTTTTGTTGCTGTGAAAGTGAACTTATCAGTCATCACTATGCTTCCATTGTTAACTAGTTGGGATAATTAGGTGGGTGTGGCATACTCATTCAACTTGGCTCTCACAGCCGATAAGATTTTGATTGTTTGTGGAGCTTAAACTAGACTGTCACCCAAAATTTATGATAGATTTTGTAAATTGATATTGCCAAGTTGTTTACTTTGTTAATTTTACTGCTGGATTGTTTTTATGATTAAATGTTTATGTTTGTAGGGAAAAGACTACGAAGAATTTGCAAAAGCAGCAGTTGCTGACAATGAGATCCAGTTTGCTGAAACTAGCAGCTCACAAGTTGCTGAAGCTCTCTTTCCGGATGTTAAAACTAAGGGTCTTTTCCTTGGCCTCGTCAAAAATGAGCCAGAAACCCATGTGGCATTTGGTAAGTCTTGATTTATATTTACAGCTCATTTACAACAGCTAGCCAAACACTAAATCTGCTCAACAGTTGTGGGTGATTAAACATTTGGTTTTCTGTTTATCTTATATTTGTATATGGTGTATATTCTGTTGTTATGACCTTGACCATTTGGGTAAGTCGAATGGCTAATTTGCATTATTCATTTTCTTGCTTTGCAGTGGACACTTTAACAATGGGAAAGATATTACAGTTTCTAGAGTATAACAAGTTCCCATTAGTTACTACACTGACTGAACAAAATTCCATCAGAGTTTACGCCAGCCCTGTAAAACTCCAGGTTGGTATCTCGCTTCCAAAGCCTGGTTTCTTTGAACATTCATTTTTTTCCTCTTTCATCATTTTCAACTTTTGAATAAGTAAGCAAACCTTATCTAGTATGGATTGGTTATCCCCTCATGATGAAGCGACAAAAAATACGTACTGGTGGAGTGTGCTACTTAGCTGAATCATGGGCGTGACTGGTGCTATATATATTCTAGTGTATGCCGCTGGTCAAATAACCTTTCACCATGGAATGTAATGCACATAGTAAAACCAGTGTTGCATGATTCGCGACTCGTTAGTCAAATTATCTCCTTGTGTGATTTTTTCAACCTAATTAGTAATTACCTTAAAACTGAGCTGTGTTGATTAAACAAAATTTGACTCATTGGTCCTTGAACACTTATCCAGGTTTTTGTCTTCGGAAATGCTGATGACTTCAAAAACCTTTTGCCTCCTCTTCAAGATGTTGCGAGAAAGTTTAAATCTAAGGTAACATAGTTGGGCCATTTTTATTACTCATTAGTAGTTTGAATCATTTTGAAGTAATTGGAGTGGTTAGTATTCTGATAGAAGCTTTGACAGTTCTAGTGTTGGTTGTTTTCTTCCAGATATTATTCGTGTATGTTGATATCGCAGATGATAACCTAGCAAAACCCTTTTTGACTTTGTTTGGATACGAAGATTCAAAAAAAGCCGTTGTGAGTATTCTTGCTTGTTTTTTTATACCGTCTGTCCAGTCCGGTCCCATTCATTTACCAATGCCTGCAGCAGCTTGATTGACTAAGTGATGCTGGTTATATTTCTATGTGTGCCTGACAGGTAACTGCTTTTGATAACAAAGTAAATGCAAAATACATGTTAGAATCAGATCCAACAGTACACAGTTTGGAGGTAACATCTTATGCTCATTTACTATCAACTTCTCCAAGAAATGTCACGCGGAGAGCTGATCTGGCTTTTTATAAAATTTCGTAGGAGTTCTGCTCTGGACTACTTCATGGTACCCTGTCACCATATTCCAAGTCACAACCAATACCAAATAATGTAAGTAACCCAAATTAATCGGCATTACAGAGTGAAGTTTGAGAATATTTTCTCCATAACCACTTGAAACTTCCCTTATTACTACTATGGAATACTATCTTCTTCTGTTTTTTCCTACATTTTTACTGTCAAACTTTGTAGATCTTGCCACTCCACTTCAATGTTTCTATTATTCAGGATCGCATTTCCACCTAATTATTAGATTTCGTTTTATTTCCAACTGGAACTGGTTATACTGAGATTTTTGTCTGCACATAAATTACAGGAAAATGCAACAGTTCTAACTGTAGTAGGGAGGACTTTCGAAAATTTGGTTTTGACCAGTCCTCAGAATGTTCTACTAGAGGTTTGTGCTCTCCTTGATTGTACTCTTCAATTAGCACTGCTGTCCTGCATTTTTTGCTACTTCGCTAGGGTTTAACACCATTTGATCATTCAACCAAGTTATCTAGTTGAATATACTTAATCAATATTTTTCCTCAAATTGAAGGTATATGCACCATGGTGCGTCGACTGTGAGGACATGAGCAAGCAAATGGTGAAGTTGGCCAAGCATTTTAAAGGGTTTCATAATCTAATCATCGCAAGAATAGATGCCTCTACAAATGAACACCCAAAATTGCAGGTATTATAATTGACTAGTATCTTATTCTAATTACAACAAATTTCATAAGCCTTTCAGCTTAACTTTATATTGTTAGTAATTCTCATGATTTAGATGCTTAAATTTCGATCTCGTGCTAGCATCACTATCTTAAATTGAACTTTATTTGGCTAGAATAATCAATATTTTTAAGAAGATAGGCTAAATTTCCAAGTTACACTAAAATAATGTCGGCAATTAGTCCGAGAAAAGATTTTTCTGATAGTTTATTCCTCATTTGTTGTTTTTGCAGATAAGCGAATACCCAATGCTTTTTTTTTACCCATCTGCTGACAAATCTAATCCGGTAAGTCTACCATTACATTTGTTCACTTCAATTCTTCTTTTCACCTTATACTTTCAGTTCTGAAATCACAATTAACACTGCAGATCAAACTATCTGCCAAGTCAACCTTGAAGGATTTGGCAATATTCATTAACAAAAATGCTAAAGTAGTAAAGCATAATCAGGAAGCAACAGCCAAAGACGAACTATAAAAATGATTAAGGAAATGGAAATGAAAAACAAAAACCACAGTAAATATATATTCCTCTCCAGTTATGAGGACATGTCAAATTTCTGACAACCATTGAGTTAGTAAAGCATAGAAATTTTTTCATGTCCTTTTCTGCAAAGATAGAGAAAAGAGCAATATAAATCCTTTTATTCAACAGTAAGTAGAATAATTTCTATGGATACTTATAGCAGTCTTGTTCTTCCAATTGTAACTTTGTACCAGGTTAATTTTTTTTGATGATTACTAATTATTACTTTAGGAGTTATTTTTTGGCTTCTGTAAATTTATGTTCTATTTCTTTCCTTATTACTCTTCAAAGCTGTTCTGTGATCACCTGGATTAAATGGTGGATACCAATAAGCTGATTGTTGGTGTGTTAAAGGGTTGATGTCGAATCCATGGCTGTAACCTTGACCATAAAACCAACTTATATAGAGCACTTCCCATATTCCCAAGTTTGGCATTTGAGGCTGGAGACCAAAAAAAGGGATTCTGACTAGGGGCTGATAAACTTCCACTGCATACTTCCTAAAACATCCAGATGCTCTGCCAGAATTGCCTTCTATAACAGCAAATAGCATTAGTGAGAACTGCCATTCTAAAAGTAATGCAGCATTTCTTTAGAAGGATAAAAGAAATTGACAGTGTTTCACATTTCTTTAGAATATCAACAATTTATACATGCAGTGTAACAGATATTGACAAATACAGATTGGAATGCACAAACAAAGGGGTCTAATTTTTGAATGAAGATGACCTGTTTTGCTATCTACAATATTGAAGGAAGTGTATTGAATCAAAACAACCCCGTGCTTCCACGAGAAATCGAATAGAATTGCAATGTAACCCGAAAAGATTCCAGAGTTGGGTCACTTGGAAATACTGACAGCTTCAATTCAGGAAGACCAAACTAGAAGAATTTACAAGATGCCCATACATTCCAAGCTGCAGATGAGACTGCTTCTGGCATATGATTGGGGATTTCGCCACATACCTACATGTGCGACTAAGAAACCTGCATTTTGTTGCTGTCCATAGGCTTTCCGATGAGATCTCAGTGTCTCCCAATAACATCCTACTTCTTTTGGAAGCAACAGATGAGTTTTGCTGATCACTTACAGCTAATCCAGAAACAGAAAACATGTTCGAATATGAAGCAGTGGGGTTTTGTTTCTGATAGATTCTTTCCAAACTTTCTTTCGGTATCTCATTGCCTTTCTCCATTTCCAACGTGTTTATCCCGTTCATTTCCTTTCCAGTCCCAATTATTCTGCTTGCCTTGTTTGCTAAACCGATATACAGCCAAGCATCTGCAACAAGCTGAATAGTACTTTCCTTGGGAGGAACACCCACTTCTTCCATGGTTTGGAGCAACTCTTCTGCTTTAATTGGCTGCCTTGCTTCACTGTATCCCCATATCAGGGTTTCAAATGTCTTCAGATTGGGAGAAACACCTAAATCACACATCTTTTTATACACCCTGATTGCATTATCCATATTGGCTGCAGTGCACCACCCACTGATGATGGTGGTAAAGATTACAACATTGGGATGAACACCCGATTCAGCCATTATTAACAGGAGGGCTTCAGCCTTTTCAGTCTCTCGTGCTCTGACATACCCTTTTGCGAGAATACTGTATGCCTGAGTATCAGGTTTTATACCAGCTTCCACCATGTCTTCAAAGGTCTCCCTGCATCTTTCCATGAGTCCCTGTGCACTCCACGAATTCATGATGGTGCTGAAAGTAATTACATCAGGTTTCACTCTGAATTCTTCCATCAGCTCTAGAACCTGTAAGACAGAGACTATATGAGTACTTATTTCCTAGTGAGCCATCACCTTGAGTAAAGATAAGGCTTACGTAAACTAACGGCAGGAGTAGAACAGAAAATTCAATTTTTTTCACTGAATAAAACTCAATAGCTGCCAGTGAACCCTCACAAGTGAAGCACTTAAGATCGTATCATGAATTCCTAGTGAGAAAAGGGAACTGCCCAAAATTAAGGTATACTTGGTAAGAAGGGATAAAACAGAAAATTCACCAAACAACATAAGAGAATTATGTTTACCATAATTTAGATTGTAGACATTGGATGCTCCAAGTGTTAAATAACACATTTATGAAAAAGGTGAATCATACTGCATAGTAATCAGGTCCAAAACTTACCTCATCAACCCCATCCATGTCTGTAATGTCCAGAAAGCCTTTGATTAGAGAGTTGAAAACGACAAGATTAGGGTACACCCTAAGATCCTTCATCCTATACACAAACCTCAAAGCATCCCTCATGTTCCCTTCTTTGCAATACCCACTAATTATAATGCCACAAGTTCGTTCATTCGGCCTCACGTTACTGCTACGCATTTCCAGTATCACCCCTTCGGCCATGCTCGTCTTGCCATCAAGGGCATAAGCTCTTGCTATGGTGTTGAAAGTGACAGCATCAGGCTGCATACCAGATCCCACCATTTTATATACCACATTCCATGCTTCAGTGGTGTTGTTTTGATTGCACCAAGCTCTGATAAGAATGTTATATGTTCTCAGATTTGGTTTTGCATTCTCCTCCTGTGACATCAGCTCAAGTAATTTTAGGGATTCTTCAGGCTTACCCACAATTCCATAACCTTTAATTAAGGTATTGAAGGTGCTGGCTGTGGGTTCGCATCCGCTTTCCTTCATCTTCCAGAAGGTGTTCATGGCTTCCTCTATGTTTCCGGACTCAGAGAAAGCATTGATGATGGCATTGAAGAATATCGAGTCTGGTTTCATTCCATGTTCTTCCACTTGAGATAGTACTGAAGGAATCAACTTAAAATGCTTCTGAGCTGTTAGTGACGCTAAGAGGGTTGTGTAAGTTATCAAGGTTGGCTTGTGTCCCTCTTCAATTAAAGTGTTGAAAATAGTTTGTGCTTCTTTGGGTGTCCCTTTATCAATCAAAATGTTCATCAGCTTGGTTCTTGAGCGAACTGTTTGGCAACTACCTTTGATCGAACAAATCATGCATTTCAATTGGATTGGAGAAATTGAAAAGCGTGAAATTGGGTTTAGTTGGTTCTTCAGCTCTCGATGTTGTTCCTGCGAATTGTAAGTCCTCAAATTAAACAATTGGAACAAAATGCAATCAATGGATTCTGTACTATAAAAATTAGCTCGGAAAGCACATTACCTAATAAAGAGAAGCAGTTCTAACCAATACACATTACATGTCAGGTTTGAGCAAAAAATATTCATAAGATTTACATGCTTCGAAAACGCCTGATAAGTGGGAGAGACTTTATACATTACTATTTGAAGCTTGAACCCTCTCTATATTGGAGCTGTAACTAGGCTTCTCCCTCTGGGGTTCTTCCATTCCTATATACAAGCCTGGAGTCTCAGTTTGCGGATATTACTGCTGGGTTGGTAGATGGCAGAAATCTGACGAACAGAAAAGGAAAGGAATCATGTTGTTGTTCTCTGAAATATACAAATAAATAAGCTTACTCATGCAAGTTGTTCAGTTTTAGATGGGCAACACCGAAAGTTGGAATTGAATATGGATAGATAAATGGATCTACCACAGAAAGACCGCGAAAACGAGAGAAACACAACAAGTCTAACAGTTCATTAAGTTTTTGGTTGGAGGCTAGAAATACAGCATTAAAAGTATGATAATTTGTACGGGTGTGTAGGGCTTTAAGGTTTAAACCATCTGCTTTAGGCCTTAGCCCTGCATTAAAAATCATCAATACTGTATTTCCTTAACCTCAACAACACTGAAGCAGATAATGCTCACCTAGATGAACTTACATGGGCAACAATTAAGCGCCACAAAAGTAAATGAACCGCGGTATAAATGATGTGCACAATTAGATGCGGTTTATAGTTGCTTATGTGTGAATCTAGTTTGATTATATCGACACAAGACACAAGATTCAATCAATGTTTAAGATTTTCCACAAGAACAGTGAAAATTTTCCATGAAACAAACAGAAAAAACTGAACTTGTGTAATTAACCTCAAGCATAAAGACCCGCAGTGCTAAATAACTGAAAATATGACAACTTAACGTGAATTTCAAGTGGGTTAACTTCAGGAAAGCAACAAAGAAGCAAGAAAATGAACAATAAGCAAGAAATTACATGTGTTTTTTCTTTTAGCTGCATGAAAAAATGAAACAAAATCTCATTTTGGGCGAGAGAGAGAGAGAGTAGTGAAGTCGTTTGGTGTACCTGTTGGTGTGTGTTCAGAAAGGAGTGGAGACAAAGTCAAGATGGGAATGCAGTGATCCATGCAATACCCATTGCTACATTTTGGATTTAACGTATGGAAATCTCAATGAAAATCTTATCCAATACTATTATCAAGAAGAAAAAATTAGGAAAAGAGAAAAAGAGAAAAAAAAAAAAAAAGGTGAGGCTGAAA
This sequence comes from Papaver californicum, assembly GCA_023531435.1. Taxonomy (NCBI): domain Eukaryota; kingdom Viridiplantae; phylum Streptophyta; class Magnoliopsida; order Ranunculales; family Papaveraceae; genus Papaver; species Papaver californicum. The sequence continues at coordinate 1,089,225 of JAJJMC010025839.1, forward strand.
ATGATACTTACAAAATAACGAAATAATAAGAAAACAAAAAGGTCTGGTGAGTGCGTGTGGGCAGTGGGTACCATTTTCACAATACTCCCTCGGGTGAATTCATTTCTCGTTTCAGATTACAAATTAGGAGTACTTTTTAATAATGTCAGTTAGAATACACGTGCGATCCATATATTTGTATTTGGACTACTTTAAAAATATAAAATTAAAAAATAATGAAATCTGTTTTGTTTAAAATAAAAAATTAATATTTTTATTTATATTAATTACGTATATAATTATAAACTTTACAAATATACAAATTTTATAAAAATCAAATTTATATTTTAAAAGATATAAAAGTTTAAAATTTTACAATTTATTTTAAAATAATAATATTTTTAGAAATATGTAATGTAAAGATAGTTAAACATACAATGTTCAATAATTTTTTCAGTCTATTTTGTATTCCACTGTCAATTCCATCGATGACATCTGTGGCGCTAACCGTGAGAAAATTTTTAGGTTTAGTTTTTTCCCTGGTGTGTGTGGCAGGTTTATCGATAGTTGTGTATAAGAGGAATGCCTTAATTATAGAAGCAATGGATCGGGCGATAATGCTGAGTTGACTCTGTCCCTATTTTCCTATCATTTTCTTCTGATGTTTTTAAATTTTTTTTTCAAGAACAATATTGGTTTTAACAGTTTTCTGATAAGTGAAGTTCTTATAAAGATTATTTATATATTCTGAATTTATCTTGGTTTACTTTTCAAACTTTTTTCAAAATTTATTTGTTTGATTTTTACATAATGTGTAACTAACTCAATCTATTTCTCCAATATGTCTTTGTAGTTTGTATTACCTTTAATGTTGTAGCGTTTATTGAGTATGTAGATAAGCATTTGCTGGAAATTATCTGTGTTGGTATTGGTGGTTTGCAGTAGAGGATATTCTATTTTTGCTTCAACTCAGTGAGTCAGATTATCATTGATTCCCGCTTCAAGTTAAATTAATTATTTTTTTCAAATTTCGAAAAATCGGTTATTATCAGTGAGTCTGTTTCCTTTCTTTTCTCTATTGGTCTATAGTCAGCTATATTACTTTCCATCCTACCGGTAAATCTTCTGCAAGTTGTCTCCTATATTTCAGATATAATTTAGGTAAAAATATCCCTCTAAGTGATATTCATAATCCTATCTTCCATATTAACCCGGAAAAAACCACAAACACTTCCATTTACTTTTACCCCAAGAATACAGAATCTAGAACCTTAGTTACCAGCAAAATGGAACCGGGAAGTTCTAGTCAAATGGTTGAACTTGTGAACAAGTTTAAACATACAACTTTGGAGTTAAATGATACTAATGAAGTTTTAGTTCTTCAATAATCCAGCAACAATGAAGAAGAAGAAGAATCTTTATGGGAAGCAAGTGCCATTGGAAAAGTTATTATTGAAGAAAGAATGAGTCGCCAATCTGTGGAAACATTTATCAAATTTGCATGGCCTTTTATGAATCAGGAAGAACTATAGGTTGTGGAAATCAAACCAAACATTATGATATTCAAGTTCAGCAACTGGATTCTCCTAAACAAAGTAATCGAGGAAAGACCATGGTATATCAACAAACATTTCTAATGGTGCATGATTATATTTCGTATATGATTTACATTAATAAACACTGGGGTTTTCATCAATTCTGGATCCAGCTCAAAACTCTTTTACCTGAACATATGAATGTGGATGCTGTAACAAAAATGGGTGAAATCATGGGGGAAGGGACTGGCATAGAGCCCAAAGATACAATACCAGATGGAAATGACCCGGTGAAAGTTTTTGTCAATATCGATCTCTCATATCCTTTGAGAATATGGGTTAATACAATCACTAATGCAGGTATCACTCGTTGGATCAATTTTTTTTATGGACGACAACCTAATAATATTTGTCCTGAATGCTATGTTATACAATACGAAGCTTACAAATATGATGTAGAATTTCTGGCAAAAGCTCATGAGAAGCCATATTTCTTTGGTAACATTAGCACTTTAAGAAAAAATCTTACCTCAATATCAAATGTAAGTGCTCATGTATCTACAATGAATTAAAAAAAGATGGTCAAGTCAATTGTTTTTATCCCACCTAAGGACGGAGTATCCATTAACATGGATTTTTTACTGAAAAATACTGAAGAAGGAAATGTTGTTGGTGCCAGATTAGGTAAAAGACACAAATCATCTATTGAATCAAATACCTTGCCAATCAATAATGAGAATATCTCTGATAGCATATCATCTGGTAACAACACAGGCAACTATACATCTCAAAGGGTTACAACCGAAGATAATCAAACTTTCAACACACAAAAGGAGAATCAGGTACTTTCTACTATCTTTACTCTTTTATATTTAAAATATTATGGCATACAATACAATTTTTCTACTAGTTTTCTCTTTTCTTACTCTGTCATATACCATATTTTCCTCTAAGAATTCTTCAATATTCTTTTAATAATATTTGCATTGGATATTCTTATCTGTTCAGTCTTTAAAAAATACTGTAATAGTTATTATCGATTTATCTATCAAAAGAAAGAGTGGTTTGATCAACATGAAGATTATTTCTTGGAATGTTCAAGGTTTTAAAAACTCCACCGCTAGAAACCATCTTAGTGATTTGATAAGAACTCAAAACCCAAATATAATATGCTTGTGTGAAACTAAAATCATCCAAGTCAAATGTAAACCTCTCTTAAACCAATTCCAATATCCTAACAGTGCTTTTATTGAACCTGAAGGGCTATCTGGTGGATTAATGTTACTTTGGAAAAATGGTTTTTCCTGTGATATTGTAGGTGATTGTAACAATATGTTCAATGTGTTCATCCAAGATGACCCGAGTAAGCCATAATTCTCCTCACCTGTATGTATGGTTACAACCATTATACTGAGAAAAAAGAAATGGTATTACATTCATCAAATTAGTGAAGTTAATTGCAACCCCTGGATTCTTTTAGGAGATCTTAATTTTCATTTACTTGATAATGATAACAATGCATCATCTTCTACAGATGGTTGGGTTAACAGTTTAGTCACAAATTACGGTCTAGAGGACATTGGTTTTGTTGGTAAAGATTACACTTGGACTAGTAACAACTTGGGTACTGGTTCTAGAAGATCTAGGTTAGACATGGGTCTAGGAAATGACAATTGGAATACTAACTTCCCTAATTCTAAGCTCATGCACCTAGTTCAGATTGGTAGTGACCACATCACTGTTATGCTTGTGAATGATGCCACTATTCCTAATTGTTGGAAGCCTTTTAAATTTTTTCTTACTTGGTTAAATGATGATGCTTGTATTTATGTTATTGCTAATGCTTGGAAAACTAGTGTTATTGACTCTCTTGCTTATCAACTTGTTAAAAAGATTCAAACCAAAAGGAAAGAGTTATCTTTATGGAATAGAGAGTATTTTGGCAATGTTAATCAAAAAGTTGTCAATCTTAAAAAGGAGTTAAACTTGCTGCAAAATCAAGTTCCAGATAATAATATTCACAATCAGATTGTCTCAATCAACAAAGAGCTAAGCAGATGGCATAAAGTGAAAAGTGAATTCTATCAGCAAAAGTCTAGAGATCATTTCATCAAAGATTTGGATAACAATAACAAGTACATTCATACCAAGACCAACATGATTTTTTTTATAAATAATATTGATTCCATCAAAAACCATGACAACAACTGGATGCAGACTAAAAAACAAATTGCTCAACATCTTACATTCTATTTCAGAAATATAAGTACTTCATTGAGCTTAGTCTAGAGGATGGTCTTTATAATTTTCTGCCTAGCATAGTCACTGCAACAGAAAATGCACTTCTTATAAAGCTTCCTTCTCAACAATAAATCTATTTCACTCTCAAGAGTATGGAAAACTGGAGTGCTCCTGGTCCAGAAGGTTTCTAAGCTTGTTTTTATAGGAGTCAATGAAATATGGTAGGAGAATATGTTTGTATAATGGTGAACAGGTTCTTTCTAACCAAGCACATCCTCAAACAAATCAATAATACTTACATTTCTCTCATTCATAAGAAGAAGAAGTCCGTATGTGATGTTGATTACATACCAATTGGCTTGTGTAATACTTCTTACAAAATTATCTCCAAGATTCTAGTTAACAGAATGAAGCCTCTAATTGAGAAGATTGTCTCACCTTATCAAGCTTCCTATGTCTCTGGCAGGTTAATCAGTGACAATACTATCATTGCTCAAGAAATCATTCACTCTATGAAGAAGAAAAGTGGACAGATTGGATGGATGGCCTTAAAATTGGATATGTCAAAAGCTTTTGACAGTTTAGAATAGGTTTTCTTAATAAAAGTTCGTAAGTATTTTGGTTTTTATGATAATTTTTGTGATCTTATCTACCAATGCATCAATACTACTTATTTATCTGTCTTGTTGAATGTTTCTCCTTTGTCACCTTATCTATTTATTCTTGCAATGGAATTCCCATCAAGACATCTTATCCATGCTCAAAATAACAACACTATCAAAGGAATTAAAATGGCTCCACAATCTCCAGCCATCAACCATTTTCTTTTTGCATATGACTGCTTGACTGTTACTCAAGCAAACCTTACTTCAGTTAACAATCTTTTGGAATTACTTCACATGATCAGCTCTCAATCAGGAGAAATCATAAATTTTGAGAAGTCTGTAGTCCATTTCAGTAATTATACTAAACCATAGGTTGCTATTACTTTAACTTAAATTTTGGGGGTCAAAACAATGAATTCTAAAGAGAAGTATCTTGGTTCTCCTCTTATCCTAGGTAACTCAAAACAAGAATCTTTCAGGGCCATCAAGGAAAATTTTGAAAACAGGTTATCTACTTGAACTTCTACTTCTCTTTCTCAGGCAGGGATATCCACTATGATTAAGCATGTTCTTAACTCCATTCCTGTGTATCAAATGGGGAGCTTCAAGCTACCAAATAATCTTATCAATCAACTCACTACTGTTGAAAGGAAGTTCTTCTGGGGTCATAACTCTAATAGATGTCTTAACCATATTGCTTGGCACAAGTTATGAAAACCTAAGATATGCGAGGTCTATCTTTCAGGGATTTAGAAAATCTTAACTTAGATTTACTCACTAAGTTAGCTTGGAGAGTATGTAATGATCCAAACCAACTTATGGTTCAAGTTCTTGGTGGAAAATATTTCAAAAATGGAGATTTCATTCATCAAAATTTTGATACTAAGAATTGTTCTTACACTTGGAATGATATCACTAAAGGGCTTCAATTAGTGCAATAAAATTTTTCCATGGAGATTAATAATGGCAAGAAAACCAAAATTTGGTTGGACAAATGGATCCCTGGTATGAATCAGCCTCCCATCCCCATTAATGATCTTTTCAGGTTCTATGTTGATGTTGCAGAACTTTTTATTCCTAATACTAATAATTGGAATGTTCATCTCTTAAACCAATTGTTTGATGCTGATACTTCTCGTAAAATTAAAAATTTGTTTATTGATACTTGTAAGGAAGATGTTATGATTTGGATGCCTGCTAAGGATGGGAAGTTTCCAGTCAAGAGTGCTTATAATCTGTTAACCACTTGCAATAGAGAAGTGCAAATAAATGGGATAACTATTGCTTCATCAGTTTGGAAAAATATTTGGAATGCAGTACTGTGCACAGAATGAAACTCTTTGCTTGGATATGCATTTGAAACCTGAATACTACAAGAAGTATATTGGATATATATATAATGATAGCATTGATAATCAATGTGTTATTTGTGGAAGCATAGAAGAAACCACAAAGCATTTAATCTTTGACTGTCGTCATGTTAAAGCAGTGTGGAGAGGTATTAATATTGATATTGATACAATTAGAAGCAACTGCAATAATGTTTCTGAGTAGGTTATCAGTTGGTTCTCTACTTATAACTATATCACTGAAGAAAGATTACTCTATACTTTGATGGTTGGCGCCTGGGTTTTATGGAAAGATAGATAAAAAAAAATCAATTTTTTTTTTCCAAAATAAAATAAATTCCTTATCATTGTTCTAGGGTTTTCAATTATTAATCATGTTTTTTATGGCATTTTAGAAAAATGAGTACTAGTTTTATATCTTAATAGGTCCAATATGGAAAAAAAGTTTGATATAATAATTATAGGTATAAAATATGTGGACCGATATTTCACCGATATTTGAAATCGAAATAGGTATAAAATATGTGGACCGATATTTCTCCGATATTTGAAATCGAAATAGGTATAAAATATGTGGACCGATATTTCTCCGATATTTAAAATCGAAATTTCCCCGGTATAAAGGCGTACCAGTGTATCGCTCTCGACCGGTACGAACCGAAATCCGGTATGGACTACATTGTGTAGGAGTAGTAGAATTGCTACTGTTCTTCCTAACATAAATACCACCCGCAATTAATATAGTAGGAAACATTGAAGGAATTATTTCCATTTCAACAGTACAGTATGTAATAGATCGACGAACAGAAACTATTGGATCTGACAGAGCCTTATCCAGCTGCAAAATGTGATGACGTTTTAGTGGTCAGAGATGCTTCCATTTTTTCTATTTTGTTGAGTTACAACAACTAATTCAATACAAGCAAACAAGCACCTGTTGAACCATATGGTCAGAAGAGCAAATATGAGATGACCAAGCAGGAACAAACTGATAACTATGGCAACTCCTAGTCTTTAGGATTTGTTACAGTTTGTTATAATCTGTTATAGATTTTTGCTTAGACTTTGACTCTGATGTAAACACTCTCTTCTATATAAGAGAGTTGTCATTCACGTTAATAAACAAGCGTAGAAGCAATAAAAAGCAACTGAATCATTGTCTTCACTTGGTATCAGCCAAAAAGATCCAACATCCACGCATCAATGGCTGCACACACCAATACCCTGCAACAGTTGCACATCAACCATTTAGTAAACATCAAACTGACAGAAACCAATTACTTACTATGGAAAACACAGTTCAAACCTTTGTTGAAGGGTTACAATCTCTCAGGCTATGTTGATGGGTCATTTAAAAAACCACCCAAACATTTGCCAAATCAAACAGATATAAACCCTGAATTTATTAAATTTGAGGAGCAAGACAACATATTTATGGGCTGGCTTCTATCTTCACTCACAGAAGGAGTCATGACTGGAGTAGTAGGTCTGTCATCATCTCAAGAAGTCTGGGAAGCCCTGGAAGAAAGGTTTGCTCCAAACAGAGAGGAGGAAAAATAGAGAATGTAGTTCCTGCAGGAACATTGAATTCTGGAAGTGTGATGCCTGTATTAGGTATGGGCACTGCTGCATACCCATTTGTTGAATCAGAAGAAGCGAAATTGGGGATTTTGAATGCTACCAAGACTGGTTACAGACATTTAGATACCGCTGCTCTGTACCAGTCTGAAGAATCTCTTGGTGAAGCTATAGCTAAGCAATTCAACTTGGTTTAATAAAATCTCGAGACGAACTCTTTGTCACTTCTAAGCTCTGGACCTGTGATGCGCACCCTGACCGAGTCGTCCCCGCACTTCAGAACTCTCTAAGGTATTTACTTGTTTCCGGAATGATTTAAAGAGATACAGAGGACATATAGATAGATTCGCATGTTATCTTTGAAATCTTTCCAACTACAGATAAAATTTTCTAGTAAAACACTCATAACATTGTTATAGATAGATGTCGAATGGTAAAACGTTGCAATGGTGTTAATCACTAGCTTGCCATAAGCATCAAACTTCCCTCTAAAAAGTCTACTATTCTGTTCTTCCCATATAGCAGTTTGAATCGTTAAGGGGAGTCAGAAGTTAAAAAAGGGAGTGGTTTCATACTCAATTTCAGCTCTCAATAGGAGAACTTCAAACAAAGTGTTTGCAGCCTGGAGGGGTCCAATTTAATCGAGTAGACCTACAAAAAAAAAAAATTCGTGTATCCACAATGAACTTAATCAATGATTAAGTGTGATTGATCATAAGTTCTTTTTTTTTGTAGGAATCTAAAGTTGGAGTACCTTGATCTATATCTAATACATTGGCCAGTAAGCTCGAACCCAGCTGCAGGGCTTGCGTTTCCGCTGCCAAAGGATGCTTTGCTTACAATGGATTACAAGTCTGTATGGGCAGCTATGGAAGAGTGCCAAAAACTTGGTCTTACAAAGTCAATTGGTGTCAGCAACTTCTCTTGTAAGAAGCTTCATGCCATTTTGGACACTGCTAAAATCCCTCCAGCTGTTAACCAAGTGAGCTCTCATTTCTGTTTTTCCTGTTTCTTTAACCATGTTGTAACATGAAACAAAGTTTTGATTAATCGTTCGTTCAATTTGATTCAAAAGGTGGAGATGAACCCAGTTTGGCAGAACTTGAAATTGAGGGACTTCTGCAAGGCTAACAGTATCATTCTCACTGCCTACTCACCTTTAGGAGCCAAGGGAACCCCATGGGGGTCCAATGCAGTCCACGAGGAGCGAGTTCTGCATGAAATTGCTGAGGCTAAAGGGAAAACTCATGCACAGATCTTGAATTGGATCTTCCTTAATGTCTCCATAGTATAAATTTTTGGTTCGACGAGTATCTTATGATCTAACATGACTAGATGGTAACTAAATTTTGATTGAGTGAGTTTCAGGTGTGTCTGAGATGGGTATACGAGCAAGGAGTGAGTCTTCTTGTGAAGAGCTATAATGAGCAGAGGATGAAGGAAAACATGATGATTTTCCAATGGGAACTGACTGAAGATGAACTGGAAAAGATAAGCAAAATCCCACAGAAAAGAGGACTCCCAGGTGATATTTTTGTCTCGGAACTTGAAGCGGCACCTTTCAAGAATATCGAAGAACTCTGGGATGGAGAGGTTTGATTCGATACGGTTTTTCGGTAGGTGCCTCTTCAATCAGATTATGCAACGCAATGCTCAGATAGGAGAGTACATTTGCCTCACTGGTTCAAACATATAGCAAGACAACGAAAATGTGAACTGTGCGAAATAGCTCTATTGAGAAGAGAGGGGCCGGTCCATGACTCCATCTATCTATTGTTACGGTAGTTTTACACCATCCAGTTGAATCATGGATGCTGGTCTTTCATGAGAGATGCATGATATATCTGTCATGAGTTCAAGTTTTTATAAACTGTCTTCACATTATTCGAAACGATTTACGATTCTTCTTCAGGTCTTTTTCTTAAGGGATATTATCGAAAATGCCCCAATTTGGGGGTTATCTTGGACTTCTGCCCCGCGATTTAAAATTAATAAAAATACTCCAATCTGTTAGATTTTCCGTTAACTATGAGCATGCGAGTCCTTACGTGTGAAAAAAGATATAAATACCCCCATACTTCATCTTTGAGAAATCCCGGGACAGAAGTCCAAGATGACCCCCCAAATTGGGGCATTTCTATAATTTTTCATTTTCTTAAATAGGATCAGCTAAGATTGTAAAAAGCAAAGAGTTGTGGAGGTAGAATCCGAACATGGGATAGAGCAGGCAATTTTTTCTTTATAAAGTAGTACTAGAAATGCTGCTGTCTGTTCTTCCACCATCCGCAGTGAAAAGTAGGAAACATTGAAGGAGTTCACTTCAACATTACACTATGTAATAGATCGACGAACAGAAGTCAAGACTGGACAAGACAGAGCCTGCTGCGCATAGACCTGTTGATTCACAAAACCATACCACATTTCTGTATGCATTGGCGATGAATAGCTATGTTAAAGTGTTCTATTATTTCCGTTTGCAATCCATAAAATGTATTATTATTATTACACTAATATCACTCTTATGTACAACTATGTACGATATATGGTTTTCTCAATCAAATATAGCAATATGTATAATCTTCTTCTCCTTCTTCTATTTGAGGAAGTACCCAAAGATACCCTTAATCATCACTAAAATTGTTTTATCGGTAACCATGACACTGAATTCTAAGTAATACAGATGACAAATGACCAAAAATTGTTATCTACTTATACTATTTTCTTTGGAACCCAACACCCATGTAACCCGTATGGCAGACCATACGGAAACTTTGCCCGAGAAATCTCTTGGAACGTAACCCCATCCAACACTAATGCATATCCTTCACCATTTTTATCACTTATTATTGAAATCACCACACCTACATGTACAAACAGAAGTTTCGGATTCAAAACTCAAATTGAGCAACCAAAATGAAAAGGTTAAAGGTTCATCTTTAATCAAAATTTGATATCAAATGGTATGTGTCTTACCGTCATCTTCTTCAATAGCACCTGGTCTAGCTACAAAGAAAGGTTCTGATGGAACGGCACCTTCTTCGTGCCAATTCTTTGCAGTACCCGTGAATAAATCAATCTAAAATGCAGAGATGATCAAAATTAGTTTAGGCTACTCAGAAACTTCCTATGTACATGTGCCGAAAGGAAAAAAAGGGTTACCTTTGTGAGAGTGTTGGGGAAATTGCATGGACGTTGTGCTCCACAAGCATAAGCATATCTGTATTTCTTTCCCAAGTATAATGGATTGATGCTGCACATATCCATCCCTCTTCCATGTTGGTTTGGGTCCAAGGCTGCCACTAGTTCTCCCTTTGGGCTTCCATCTAGAGGAATTATAAACCTTCCAACCCTGAAGTACAAGCAATTTTATTTAGACAAATGTTTCTGCATTCTTTGCAGAAATAATGAAATGGGACTAACATTGATTATGTAGTACAGTACCTGGCATCTGGCAAGACATCTTCAGTGGAAAATTTCCGAAGGTTTTCTAGTTTTAGTTTGTCAAGAATAGACGTATCCGCATTATGTTCACAACAATCAGCAATAACTGACGTGACCCTTCCATCTTCATCTTTCTCTTCGTAGGCATTTATGAAATGAAATGTCACAAACAAAGGAACCTCCACACTTGCCACCTAAATAAAGATAGAAATGTACAAATTTGTTAACCAAAAATCTCATCTAGAGGTTCATGTCAAAATTAGAAAACTAAGTGTTCTCGTGTTGCTATTGCATTGATGATCTAAAAGATGCATTTCTGGTTGGAGATAGTAGCCCGAGAACAAAAAGAATAAAATAAATTTTAAAAATTGAGTTGAAACTGAAATAAGTAATAAGTTGTTTGTTTTTTTTTTACTCAACTGATTCGTTTGGATGTGACTTATCTAAATCTGATTTATTATATCTGACTCAAAATAATAAAATTATAAAATTATAGAAAAAAATAATAAAACAATAAAATCACATATTAGAAAAATAAAAAAATAAACGATTTGACATCTGATAATTCAAATCAAATGCCAAGTTAGATTCAGATCGTGAGTCAGATCTAAAAGAACACGGCGGGAGAGTAAAATTTATAAAAAGCACGCATAACTCATGGACCCATAGCTGAATGTCAAAATTGGCCAAACTGAATTCCTCCAATCAAATTGTACCTTTGGGCTTTAGAACCATTATACTACCTAGTACATACTATTTTAGGTTCTTCACAAAAGTTCCATAATAGCACATTTGATATTTCCTAGCGGTATAATTATCGCCTAGAAAATCATAAATCAGCATCGTCCAAAATCTTAACTATGAACAAAAACAAAAGAGAAGATGAACTTACAATTTTACCACTAGCTTTACACATTACATGCATGAAGGCTTTAGAATCAGGATACCAGTGAAACTTATAGAGTGGTGTTGGCTCCGCTTTTAGTAAATTTCCGGCACTATATCTCAAAGGCATTTCCGGAACAATAATGTAATGTTCAGTCACCGGAAAAGAATGGACCCACCCCGGCGCTGGCCCACCGGAACATTCAACTCTACCAATTACTTTCCTTTCGTTTGAACCCGGTTCCATTCTAACAACAACATATCCCGGCCTTATCAGATCAGGCAGTAGAGTCAAAAATTCTGTATCGGTCACGATAGGGTGAGCCGAATGAATTAACCCATTGCAGGAATCAGTGTATTCGAATTTCCCGACAGTATCCAAGGTATCAGGATCAATCACAATTGATCCTTTGATAGTCTCCGTTAAACAAACAACTCGGCCATCTCCTAATTTGATCACACCTGTGTTGGCGTTATCCGTCAGTGATGCGCCAGAGAAAAGTCCAGCAAGCTCTCCTACGTATGATAAGAAACTCTCTTGTTTTGGTACTTCGGAAAACTCGCGGTAACATATTTTTTTGTTTGATTGTGCTGATTTATATGCTTCAGATTCTACGTGACGGTGACCTGCCATTAATCTGCCATCTTCAAAGTGGAGGCGTACAAGAGTTGCATAGCCGTCGAATAGGTGCCGGAATTTGTAATCCTCTATGTCCCATAGTCCTGGTCCATTCCTCAAGTATGTACCACTCTGTGAATGCAAATATATCGTTTAAGTATCACTTTTTATAGAAGGAAGAAAATACTATTCAGAACATTAAGGTAAACTTGGTGATGCTATAGCCTCTGTGAATTAAGACTCCCTAGTATAACAAAAACACGAAAAACCAAAATCATATATGTTGAGAACAAATACCAGCCATAACGGGATTTTGCCATCCACGAATAGCTCCCCTTCCCACCGTTCTTGTCGAATACTAGTCCATGCTACTGATTTATTATGTTCATCTTCATCAGTAGATTCAATATCTGGAGCTAGAGAAATAGACTGAGGAGGCGGTCTAGTCACGACATTCGTAACTTTTACACCTCGGTTACACCCTTTTTTCAATGCAACCGTGAGACCTCCTCTTATATGAACTCCTGACACTCCAAAGTCTGCTAGACCTGAAGGAAAAGTATTACTTCCAATGGTTCTGAATGTTAAAGAAGCCATGTAAGGTAAAGAGAGAGTGATAAGGAGTTTCAACTTTCAGGAATCTTGATGTGAATTGCATATAATTTAAGGGGGATCTAATCTTATACTATAAAAAACTCAATTATAAAGAGTGGTAGTGATGAAAGGTTAGTGGGAATCTTTAATCGGTGAAATTCCTTAAACACTAATGGACAAATTTATTAATTTATTATCTATGGTACTAGAACTAGTTTGAAAAAGTACATATTTGTTTGAGTTTTACAACAATTATTAACTAACACCAACAAAAACATTTCAAATTTTATTTCACATGGAGTGAGCTCCACCCCATGTGGATTAGCAGGGGACTGGATTTCTCCTTGTGGGAGCAATTTGAATTTGATTTTTTGTTTTAGTTTTTTTTATGTATCCGTCAATCATTTTTATAAGTTTTATTATAAGCAAAGCCTTTTATATCGAGGCATCCAATGATATCAGATTTCTCCTGCCATGCCTATTTAGGTGTTAGAAGAATCTTTTTCTTTTTAATAAAATTTAAACGATTTAAAATTTGTAACTAAGATTTTTATGATATGTTTTTCTTAAAATCTCTATATTCTTATAAAAAAATTTGTGCATCATGAAATAACAAGTCTCACCATCTACCTGTATTAATTTCAGTTATTAACTATTAAAGGTTGATTTTTAAAGTGGTAGAAGGTGGTTTTCTATTTCTCAGATTGTACTCATTTTTTAGTAGGGATATAGAACTTCGTAAAAATAACATATCACTCAAAAAAAATGATTGAAAATAGGGATTTTATTCATGCACAAAGAATTTATAAAAAGTAAATAATAAGTATGCAAATAAAATAGAAAGAAAGGATAATAGTAAAAAAAATAAAAAGCAATTAAAAAACCCCAAATCAAATAAGCTGGTGGTTCCCTAATTCAGCTTCGAGCTTCGTTTTACCAGGATCACATCAACGCCACTCCCACCAATAGCCATGTAAAATCCATCATCAATGAGCCTCTGAAACAAACACCATGAGTAACATTAAAGAAACATTACCAAGCCCATTATACCAAATAGAAAAACCATCATCATCATGACCAAAAAATTTATGCAATACCATTACCACATGAAGCAAATCCCGAAATGAACAATATTCATCATTGTTCAACTACCTTAGTAAAATTGAAGAAGACCTAACGTCTAAAAACCATCAAAGAGGACCTGACGTCTTCAACACCCAAAAACCAAAAGCAGACATACCTTGGCCGTCGTCACCAAAATCAAAATCACCAACTCAATACCAAAAGAAACCCTACCAAAATCACGAATATTACTGGCATGCCACCTTTAACATAACTAAGTTGTTGAAGAAAAGTACCATAAAACTACAACATCCTTCATCACGATACCCTGCCGTAAATATCAACATTTTCTTGGCACCACAGCTCATCGCCTTCAACAAGTTAGCCCTAAAAAAAAAATTAATACCCTAATCAATTTGAGTTTTGAAACCACACCATAGGATAATGAAAAATCCATTGCTTTTCCACCACCAGCTTTGAATCTAAATCGGTCACCACCATCAACCTCTTTCATCCACCTAAACAAAACGAAACAAAACCCTAGTTACCTCATCTCCGTCACCGTAGCGATGATCTAGCCATCATATGGAAGTTTATCAAGACCATTTCTCCCACGGCTGATAAAGCAGGTTCGATGCCTAGTACCACCACTGATAACCTGGACAAGAAAAATAAAAAACTGACCTAGATCTAATAAAAGCTAAAAGAAAGGCTAGCACTAAGAAAGAAAAAGTCTCTCGTCGGATCTAATCCGAGAACGGATCAGAGCCGAAGAGAGATAGCAGAAATTTTAGGTTAGGTTTGGAAATGGGAGGATAGGGGAGAAAGGAGAAAGAAAATTTGAATTTTGTAATGCTGTGATATCCTTGAACGTCTCATTTGTAAGCATATCTCTAAAAGTTATTTTATTACGCTCTCTTCATAATTACTAACTTATCACCAAAATATTAGCTTCCAATTTATTTTCAATTAAAATTTATTTTAAAATTATCGGTAAATATGTGAGACAATGTGTGAATAATATTATTAACGAATATTCTCTCGGTATGTAATTTTAATATTTTATTAGATGCCTATTTCTGAGTATAGTAAAATTGGTGGTTGCCAATGATATTAAAGTTTTGAATTTGAAACTCCACTTAATCTTCCTTGCTATATTAGGGCCTACGAGATTTATTTTTCCCCTACCACTAAAAGTTAAAATAGTTAAAATAGGGACATTATGAAGAAAAAAAAACTCCTTATCCAACTATTTACATTATTAACTAATATGCTTGATTTGTATTAATTAATTCAAATGTTAGTTAAATTAGTTTATGATTAAAACTAGATTATAGTTAGTGTTAGATGGTAAGAATTAGAGTAGATTTTTTTTTTAAAATTTGAAGAAGAAGGAGAAGAACTTGAGGAAAACTAGGGTTTTGGGGTTTTGGTAGCAAAAATGAAATTTGATAGTATTGACGTATATTCTAGTAGTAAAAAAGAAGTGGGTGCATCTACATATCGTAAATCAGACTATCGTGCTTTCGACTCTACCGATTTGGATTTTTTGTTGGACGAACAAGAACGTATAAACCAAAGCATAGAAGAGGATTTTTATCAAGAAAATGAAGATTTAACCAGGAAAACGGACATCTTAATGCTTCCAAACGTCATGTATATGTTCTTAGGATCTCCAAACATGTAATTGTAGTCTACAATCTCCAAAAAGTGATTTTCTTTTTTGCAAATTTGACCTATTTTCTAGCCTCCGTATAACCCAGAATTGACGGTTACAATGACATCATAACCAACAATTCTACCTCCTTTCAGAAGTTACGAACCATAATCGGTAGTTATGGTCATGAACAACGATCGATTTTGGTTCAGTTTTGGGGGAATTGGTGGGTGAAATAATGGGTCGATATGTGTTGATATATGTAACAATTCTAGTCGAAAAAGTTTAAAGAAGAACTGCGCTTTGCTGAATTCTAGAATCGTTACATAAATTATTTCACTTATGACGATTATATCATTTAGGGATTTTCCCCCCAAAATCACGACTAGTTTGAATCGGTGGATATGAGAGGACCTAAAGACCGATTCCGTAGAATCGTTCGGAACGATTGTTACCTATCCTCCAATTCCCTTGGCCTAATTTTTGATTTACATTGTAGATTATTCAAGCGGTCGACCACCAACTTGAACCCGTGTCTCAGATGGGGCCTGATACTTCTTCCCACTATTACACTGATTTGTTATGGAAAAAGAAGGAAGATGCAAATTAATGGTTTGTGGAGAAAGGCATGGAGATCAAATGCGCATTAGTCCTAGGTAGTTGTTCGAGGCGTGATCGTTTGAAAATTATTTGCTAGAGAAGTGGCAAGCATGAAAGTCACCAAGCAAAGGACAAATCGTATGCGAAGAGGACGTCGAGGGTCTACACGAGTAAGTCGAAGTCAAAGAAGCATGATTGCCCGTTTACGATTATAGTGAATAGAGTCAACGGTGTATATAAGCTTTCTAAGAGAAAAGACAGTGGGGTTGGTATATTGGCTAATTTGCCAATAACCATCCCACAGTAGGATGGTCAAACCCAAAAAACGAATTGGAAAATGGGTATATTGGGGGGTTTTCCCATCGAAGCTCAGAGAAAGTCGATCGTCTATGTTTGAGACGATCAACTCAAATTGAGCCACTCGGACCATGCTAGGTTGAGGCTCAGTGCTAGTTGTACCGAGCATCGTCCTAGCAAGGACCGAGCGGCTCAATGAGATTCGAAAACGGTCGAATCTCAATGGCTCTCATCCAACGACTCTCAATTCTTCCCTATAAATTCAAACATTTTCAACTCCAAAATCACACCTTCTCCACTTAAAAATTCTTTTATTCAAACTTTTCTTCTCAACTTGTGTTCAAAAAATTCTGAAGAAAATGAACGCCAGAGTTCGTGCTCAAAAATATACTCGAGAAAAGGATTTAGATCTTTGTAAAGCTTATGTTTTTAATAGAAGAAGAAATGTTCCTACAGGCCAACTCATGTCACACACGTCTTTTTGGCAGAATGTTTTCACTCTGTTTGTTGCAGAAACCGGGAACCCGAGAAACCGTCATGCTCTTGGGTTGTCGAGTCGTTTTCAAGCAATTAGTCATTCAGTCACGCGATTCCTTGTTCAAGTAAGGGTAATTGATCGAGAAAAATTTAACAGTGTAACTGAAGATGAAGTGATTCAATTAGATTTAGATGTATGGAAGGAAAATCACGTCAAACCTTTTTTGCACGAAGCTTGTTTCAACATCCTTAGAGATCTTTACAAATTCAACTCTTTTATGTAATGATGTAGTTTCCTTTTAACCTTATGTAGTTTGCTCTAAGAAAAGACGTTGTTAAAATTTAATTGAATGTGAAATAAAATTAGTAGTTTTTTATAGATTTATTCTGAATACAAAAATAGTTAGTTTCTTAATCTCAATTTAAATTGCAAATATTAAATAAAACGAAACTACTCATTCCTAGATAATTAGGTGGATAATAATCGTCTTGGTACTGGCCCCGGTTAAGAAAATCCCCAAAGCCTTGGTTTTCCCCTGGTTGAGATCCTTCAGATCCAATGAATGCACAAGGCTGAACTAGAGATGCGCCAAAGTCTATGTCTTCTGCAATCTTGATTTTGATCTTGTGGACTGCCACGACGAGACCTTGGTTATGGAGGTTGCACATGATATGGAGACTGGTTTTGTGTATCTCGTATTATTTTCTCCTAGTGAGAAGGTGTTTCTCCAAAAAGTCCTGCAAGATAGGGACTGAGGCTTGTGGTCTGCGTCAATGCCCGCAAACATTCGTTGTACATACGCCTAGTCAACTAGTCTCTTAATTCCATCTGATTCATAATTATATACATTGTTAAACAGCTGCCGTTGTACTTGTATAAGAATTAGTTCGCTTCATACCTAGCGAGATAATTGGAACTATCTCAGGCTTTCCTTGTAGATTATAGGTCTCGATCTCTCAACTCAATTATGGCAAATCGGACCCAACCGATGAAGAACAAGGTGCAGAACGTCCTCTTGGGTGGGTTGATGAAGTAGAAGATTATGCCGAAGGATAAACGACTAAAGTTGGAACTGATGGTGCGGGTTATGTCGGTACAGGCAAGCCCGAGCTTCGTCTTCCTATTGGGGCAATATCAATCTCAGATGTTCATAACAAATACATTAATTACCGGTTTTGTGATTGATTTGTATCATTGGTCGTATGCATCTTCATCAAAGTGCACAATAACGATAATACCTTCTTTATCCCCGATCCCTTTGACTTGCATATTTCGTTCCAAGGACGGTTGCGGCGAAAGATTTTTGGGAATACCATATGCACGCACCAACTGTCTAGTACATCTCTCCCCAAAAAAATAGACACCAATATCTTTGAACTGACTGTAGAACAACACGCGCTGTAGTGAATATTGTTTGACCTCATTGGCTACATCAGAATTGAAATCCTCAAACTCCTCATAGGGGTTCCAAATAACATTGTATCTCCTCCTAAGATCCATTTGGATGCTCCGCGTATGTATACGATCTCGCTCAGCGGTGTTTTGATTCTTCTTTTCTCATTTATTGGCTTCAAACTTTACCACAATTGGGAAAAAAGTTTCTATCGGACACCTTTAGTCTTGGTAAACAAATATTGGTATATGTATACCACCACAGCTGAAGTAAACAATGTACAATTAGTTTAACTAGCAATAAATATTTGAAAACTTATATAAACTTGTACGATTAGTTTATCATATTTACCTCAACAATTCCCCAAAAACCTTCGATGCTTGGCCCACCCAAGCAGGCCACATCGAGACTGATGTATCACTCGTACAATATAACGGACCCCCAATCATAATTGACAGTCTTTTCCAAATCTTGCGATGCCTCTAGCCATCCTGGTAGTACACTACTATTTGCGTTGGGGAAAAAACACACACCAATTACTCATAAAATAAAAACCTTTACAATATCGGTAACGTATTCCTGATATGGATTTTCTCCTACAAATTCTTTATATAATTAATTGGATATAAATGTCTTTAAACCAGCATTAGGAATCCACATACCTTTTAGATCTGTATGCTTGTGTGTCGTTACTTGAAAATACAAAGGAAGTTCATCTTTATATCGATCATTTGACAACAAACCTTGCTCGTCAAATGGAGTATTCTGTCCCTGACCGGAAAGTATCCCAAGCAGGAAATACAAATCTAACGGTGTTATTCCTGAAAAAATATTAAAATTGTTAATTTCATATATAGATCGTATTTTCGCATAAAAACTATAAATCAAAATATATGACGCACCTATTTCGAAGTTATCAAAATGGAACGTGTGTGTAGTATGCCACAAACGTTCTAGCATCATCGAAATGAATTTGACTGAATGTCTCTTCGCTGTCGATATGGTACAAAGTTCTCCAAGGAAATCTATTCACAATAATTTTAGTACTTTCGAGGAATTTATCATAAACCGGTTTTATTTCATGCCAACAACCTCTTATTTTTTGACCTTTGGCATCTCGGTCTGCTACTGGAGATACATGACCTTGACTCGTGGTTGTTTCTCGACTAGAAACTACATTAGGATTCTTTTCATCCGAAAATTCTTGTTGAGTCGGTAGAGGTTGAGTATACCTATTTTTGGGTGGTTTTCTATTTCTATTTCGACTAATATTTTGAGATTTGAAAAAAATATTTAGAGAAGCGGAATATGAAGAGTTTTTAGAGAATATTGTATAGAAGACTGTAGAGAAGAATATTATAGAGAAGATTGGTTTAGGTGTGAGTAGAAAAGAATGATTTTGAATTGAATTTATAGGGGATGATGCTATAGCCGTTGGATTAAATCCTTTGGGATATGACCGTTGTCGAGGCATTAAGAGCTGCTCGGCCTATGTTGTTCCCAGGATCGTTCCAACATTTACCGAGCCTCGGCTCAATATAGGCCGAGTGGATCTTGTTAGCTCGGTCGATTCATATTGCGCCTTTTAGCCCATTCCCCACTGCCCTAAAACCGAGTTTACCCATCCACCTGGCTTGGAATTTTGAAAATTTACCAATGCACACTGGAATTGCTCTAAAGTAAACAATGGTTGTCATAATCACGATTGATGTTAATCGAATTATTCGACACTCTCTTTATGCTTTCTATAGTAATACATTTTTTCATTAATAGATAAAGACTTAAAATTATATATTTATTTAAAATTAGGAGATATTTATTTCCGGTGTGAGACGCATCTATCATGGAAGCTTCGAAATGATAAAAAGTCTTTCTTCTCCATTTGGTAAATGCATCTTGTGCCGCAAACTTATCCCCTTTGTGCCTAGCGAGAAACTAGTTGTACTTGATGCACAACTTCTTAACATGTTTGGTCCTTGAACAAACATAGTCGGCCATGGACCCTACCACTTCGCGTCCGGCTTGGGAACGTAAGGTTCTGTTTTTACCAGATTCCAAAATATACGCTCATCTCGATGTTCTTCGGGAAGATCCATGACGATGTAATAATTCTTAATTCATTCTGTCTCATCCATAACGGACTTTAACCTTTCCCTTCGTTGGAATTGGTCGTAACCTCGTTTCTTGAGTTCCTCTTTTTCCATGGAAATCATTGGTTTGCTTCTTTTGTGTATCTCTTCTTCCATAGCCCTTATCGATTTTGTAGTTGATGATGATGAAGGAGTAGTTCGTTTGCATCTTCTGAGTATCTCTTCAGTTGAATTGGTAGTTGAGGATGGACTTGCTATTGCAAAAGACTTCTACTTTGAAGGAAGCAATAAATGTTGAAGAAGAATTTGTTTGAATGAAGTAGTGTATGATGGAGAATGGATTATCCTATTTAGATGCATAAAGGGGGAAACGGCTATATTTTCAAAAAAATTCAAAAAACTAGCCGTTGAGCCTAAGTTTGACCATGTGCAATGAAAAGTGACACATAAAATGTAATATTAAAACCTAAGTTCAAAGACCAATTAAACCTTATAGTAGCTATGATCCAAACATAACAAGCCATTTTAAATACACATAAATATTGTTTTAGATAAACATCATAAATTAAATAATTTTCAGCATCCTCTCACTGATCAGATTCATCAGCTTTAGCAGCTTCATTAACAACATTTTGCCACTTCAAACTCCCTCCACATATCAATGGCTTCGGTTCTGAGTGTTGCAATTCTAATGACCTCGTCAAGTTCTTCCAAAGAGAGATCTCCAAGAAGCCTCTTGACTTGCTCCAACTTTGTCTCTCTTCCAAACGGAAAACTTAACTGATATAGGTTCCGCACAATGGGTGGCTCCGGCTTTTTAAACACATCACACTCACGGATTTCTGTATAATAGCTAGTACTCTTGCCTTTGTTTTCCATGCCTGTACAAAATAAATTGAAGAAAAAAATATAAGTATGGTTAAAGAGAAACAAAAATCAACAATCACTAATTCATTTAACAACAAAATCAGTAAGGAAATAGAATGAACTCAATAGAATCGGTGGTTAATATAATATGTATCCACCGATTCTAACCATAAAAGTGTACAGAAACCGTGTAAGAATGAATCGTTTCCGGAATCGTTGGATTAGACAATTCTTATCCAACAATTCCAATCTCAAAGAAGTAAAAAAAATGACAAAGTAGAATCGTTGGATATAGCAGGTTCTTATCCAATGATTCCAATCTCAGAAAAGCTGAAAAAAATGACAAGGTAGAAGATACAGCAGATCGTATCCAACGATTCCCTTATGAGGAAAAGTAAAAAAAATAAAAAGGTAGAATCGTTGGATATAAAAGATCTCATCTAACGATTCTGGATATGGTAATCATCAGCGAGTAATATAGATTAAAATCGTTCGATGTGGATCTATCGTATCCAATGATTTTGATGCATGTTCTTCATGTTCATGAAGAACATACCGGAATTGTTGGAAACGATACATCAACGTCGAACGATTCTAGAAAAAATTCAGGATTTTGATTTACTAAAAGTAAGATTTAAACACTAATATCAATCAAAAATGATATTAGAAGTATGAATTTATAAAGATTTACCTTGTAGATCGAGTGAGATAGGAGATCCAAGATTTTTTTTGGGGATCATACTGGAATCGTTGGATACGATACATCAACATCGAACGACTCTGAATTTTTTTTTAGGAATTTGATTCACTAAAAGTAAGATTTAAACACTAATATCAATCAAATATGCTATTAGAAGTATGGATTTATATAGATATACCTTATAGATCGAGTGAGATGGGAGATCCAAGATTTTTTATTTTTGAAGAGTTAGGGTTAGGGTTTTTAGAATTTGGAAAGTTTGATGAAAATAATTTTTTTTTTTTGTTTAGAGTTTTGTTAGATTTGGAATGTAGTGAAAAATGGAAAGATTTTTTTGTATTTTATATTTTTATTTAAGTATTAGGTTTAATTAATGAGTTGGGGATAGTTTAATACTTTTGATAATATTTAATTGGACACCTCTTATCCTTCTATCTAGTTGGTTATAAAATTGTGTAGGGGTAAAATAAATCTTGTAGACTCTAATATATCCAAGTTAATCTTGTTGGAGAATGTTCATAAAATTATTTATTAATACCTATATCATGAAATAAGGAGGTTCAGGAGAAAGTTAATGTGTTACTTAATGGACATGATGACGAGGGTGAAGTCATGAATAAAAGTAAAAAGAGTCAAAAAGAAAAAATAAAATAAAATAAATAATCCACCATGTGGCCGTAAAATACAAAGGAAAGCCATAATTCAAGGGATTTTGTGTAAAACCACCCATAATTAACTCTTCAAACCTAATTCGCAACAAATCTAATTATGTGCGCATGCATTTAAAAAGTGTATATTTGACATGTTTATTTGATTGGTTAATTAATTAACTGATAACCGTATTACTTTTTATGTTTAAAATCTCGACTCTCGTTACATAACTTTCTAAATTAAATCAATGGTGGAGATTAAAATATTACGTCTACACTTGTTAAGAAGTGTGCACAAAACCGGACTCGCTGGTAACACCAACTTTCCCTAAGCTGCTCCCGCCTATACATTTTGGTTCACTCAACGTAGAGACGGTAGGTCACCCAGCCGGAACTTCTAAGTCAGTCCGTCCTATCTTTTCGTTTGTCCACGAGCATTTTAAAATGGTTTTTTTGCTATATTGCTAAAATATATACGGAACGACAATAAACTTCTGTGATTAGATATTATTGCATGAACAAATATAATATTAAATACTGATTTATTTATTTATGTTATTTTATTATATTTAAATGTTGATTACTAATTATGTTTAACTATATCAATTTCTTTAGAAAAGAAATTAAAGAAATTATATTTTAGAAGTATATCTGTTTCGGACGAATACTCCGACAATTTCTTCCTGGTGTACGATTAGTTTATATACTTTCACTTAAATAATTCGACACGAAAACTAAAAAAGAATGGTACAACAAAACCTTATAAAAAATGATACTACTATTTTGTTAATATGATAGACAATGAAATGGTGATATTGGAACTCTTCCTCAACAAAAACAAATCCTATGCTTCAAAAAAAAAAAAGAAAAAAAAGAAGAAAAAAAAGAAACAAATCCTTGGTTTCTTTGATTAGGTCGTAATTTGCATGAAGACGCATATTCTTTTTTTAGCTCAACTCTGGCTCTTGTTCTTGTTTTCTCTTTATTAAATACGCGGCACAACATTTGCATAGTCAAAATAATTAATGTGCTACCTACAAATAGCTAGGTGCATTAAGGGCATCCACAATGGGACGATCAAACTCATCGATCAAAGGTCAAAAATTTTAATCTTTGATCGGGGGTAAGAACAGCGGGAGATGATCAGGCGAGTTTGTAGCACGGCGTTTGGTGGCAAACGAGGTACTATTTTCTCGCTTGAAAAAACGGACGAGACAATAACCCATCGTCTGGTACAAGCGAAATTGTATCCTCCCGTCCCCCCATAAAAAAAGGCGTTATCCAAGAACCCCGCCCAACACCCAAGCGGAATCCCATTCTTTCGGCTGTTGAAGCGACGTACCAAACACCCGCTTACCACCCGTGCGAAGAAACCGTGTTATGAAATGATCCGGGCGAGAGAGTATAGGGTCGTCCCTTGCACGTGCCAGTGATTTGTGTGGGATAATGACGGGCGAGTGGGTAGGAAGTCGTCCGACTGCAGGAGGCGAGAATTGAAGCTCTCGCCTGCCAAAATCAGCCGTTTTTATAACCCTAAAATCCACATTTTCTGTTCTTCATCTTCTTCGCCTCCTATAGTCTTCTACTCGCCCAGCCGCAACCCTACCACAACCCCATTTTTTCCAACAATTCCTTCCGTTGACGAGAACCCATAACCTCGTTTCCATTTTCATACTAAATCTTAAACAAAATCCAAGCGAAATCAAGGTATATCTTTTACCCTAAAAAATTTAAATTTAATTGTTTTAATTTCATATATAATTTAGATGATTTTTTTATTAAATTAGTTGTAGATGTTGTTTAATTACTATATTATAAACCCATAATTGAAATATGAATTTGTGTTATAATTATAAAATTGGAAATTTATTTAGGGTTTATGTACATGTTATGAATCAGGGTTTAAAATTTGTTGTTATTTGTTAAATTGAACATACAATACGAAATTGTTGTAGCTTAATTTTAGTGGGTTTATGTTTAATTTTTGGTTGAATGTAGTATGTTGTGTAGAAATCAAAGGAATTAATTTTGATTTAATTTAAAAACAAATGTGTATGGAAATATTTGCAATTGTGTAATTTGATAATGATGTATGTATTTTTTGAATGTTTGATGTATAATTCTTTGTACAAATGTATATTGAAATTTTGCTTTTCCTACATGTTTAGGTGGTGTTTAATTAATTTTGAATGTTTATGCATTGTGGTGATAGATTGAGTATATTGACAATGTTCTATTATTTGTTTCGGCAGATGTCTAGCAATGTTGTTTCGAGATGGGTTGGCAGAAAGAAAACCAGCAAAAAAGCTAAATTCACAGAGGATTCTGAAGCACAATCCATGGTCCCCGAGTCGGTAGATGTTCCGGGGTTGGAACATTACACCGTTGTCGAATATACGGAGGAACATGTTTCTACAAATAATACATATTCCTCTGAAGCCAACTTCAGGTTTGACCATCGTGGTTCTCTTAAATCAGTTTTACAAGTCTACAAGAGAATTACTAAGGAGTCTAATAGGGTCCAATATATAATAGAAAGGGGAGGTTGGGGCAGATTACTATCCCTACTTGTAGTAGATTCATCCCACGCTCTAACTGATTTTATTATCGAGCAGTTTTGGGATACTACCAACACATTTCATTTTTCTTTTGGGGAGCTTGGATTCACTTCCCTCGATTGGGTTATGTTGATCGGGCTTAGTATCGGTGTCGGGAGATCAGTTCCTTATGAGCCATAAAAGTTTAAATTTGAATATGTTCGTGCGAATATCTTTCCTGAACTGAAAGATAATGCGGTATGCAAAAGAGAAGGTGTTCCACAACAGTGGGTTTCAGATGCAATAACTCTCAAGTTTTTGACCACCTATTTTGATAACTCTACATTGAACGCGGCAAACGATGATAGTGTCCTTGCTGATAGAGTTGCGAGGGCGTTCTATATGTATGTTCTGGGGAATTTCTTTTACCCAAATGCAAAAACATACATTGATGCAGGATGGTTGGATGCTTTTGAAAATCTAAATGAAGTTGATCAGTACGACTGGGGTAGTCCTGCATTCTCAAAATTGTATTCGGGTCTCGCCACGGCTTCTAGGGGACAGAAATCAGTATCCTGCCCATTCCAAATTTTGGAGGCAATTTATTTAACGTTAGATGAATTAAATTTTCTTACAATTTAATCGCTATGTTGTTAAATCATTTTGCAACGAATTTATGTTGTAGTTTTTGGGATACGAATATCTTGGGATATTTCGTCCAAACAAGACTACGGCTGAAAGTGAACATGAATGGCCAAGATATCGTAGGTGGTTCTCCCCCCGGAAGAAGGGTGTTGATATCGTGAGGTCAAGGACTGAACTGAATCAGTTATCTGCAGAGTCCGTGACTTGGCAACCATGGCTTACTGCAGTTATACCGGAAGAAATTGGTTGCAAGGCAATAGAACTTTCAGGACAACGGGTTACATTCTCCTGGCTCGGCACTGTAAGTTCTCTAGTTCTTTTCTCTTACAATGTTACATTTTCCAACTCGTACTGTTGTGACATGGTTGGTATTTATTTATTGTCATTTTATTGGATAAAGCACAATATGTATCTCGGAGACCGTTGTTGGAGGCAGAACAACCCAACTTGGGGTATTCCTGCAAACCCCCCTAGTTGCATTTCCAACTTCGGTGACTATGAAATTAAGGACATGATAGCCAGAGCTCATGACAATGCAGTGAATACGTACGTGTCGTGGAATATGATGTTTATTATGAATATTGGCGACATGTTACCAACCTCTACAAATATGTGACGGCAGTTGATTGGGAGGTTGAAACGTATAGATATGCGGGTGACCGTATCAGACACAACATCCCACGGCGCCGTGATCATGTACCCATTCCTCCTCCCCAACAACTACCATATGTAAGTGTTGAACAAAGTCGTGAAAAAATTGATTACGGTTTATGAAATGTTGTGTTTCTAATGCTTACACTTATTTTTTTCCATCCCAGGTGGCGGCTTATGATTTAGTGCAAGACTTTGCTGATTTTACGCAAGAGTTGCGGGATTTTACCTTATCTGAAACTAAGGATAGTATGGACTACATCATAGATAAGGAAGTTGAGTTCAACACTTATCGAACTAAGACAGACGCTGAAAACCTCCTCCTACAAGATCAAGTTTCGTTGCTGACCAGACAGCTAACCCAATCCCGTCAAGAACAACCCTTAGGTTTTGCCTCATATGCCACAACACCACCTCCCGGATATTCATCAACAGTTCGCCCAATGCAGAACGTCAGACCATCTTTCCCGCCATTTATTCCACCAAGATCGAACTCCGGTTAAATAAATCATTTTTAAAATTTGGATTGTATTTAAAAAGAACTTCTTTGGTTATTTTTATTGTTGATTTAGTGTTAATTGAAATGTTTTTTTTTTACTAGGCCGTTTATGTTATATGATAATTTTACACCACACTACTATAGTTATATGACCGTTTTATTACCGTTATATTACCTTTTTTTTTCCTTGCATAACGACTATATTTTGTATTTGAGACAACTATAAATATAATTCTATAGCTACCTTCCTCGTTTCATTATTCCCACATTTTAGTTTTCAATGTCTGGGTACGAAAATTTTACCCTTAATGCAAGCAATTTTACTTTAGATGAAGATTTATCCATATGTCGAAACGTAGTATTACATTATCCAGCAAGCGGCCAGGAACGTGATATCAATGGTTGTATGACCATGCAATGGTTGGAACACACACATGTAAACTTTTGCGATGAAACCGGTAATCCCAACAACCGGAACAGAACAGGCCTTTTTTGTCGATATGTGCAAATTACTAAGGAAGTATTAGAATTTTCTTCTTTAACTGCTCGGGTCAATGAATTTTGTCTTAGGAATGAAATTGATGATGAATTTGTTGCCCGATCACCGGAGGAATGGACAAGATGGAAACAAATTGATTTCCGGTACAAACCTCATTTTGAGATCTTAAGGGTAATGGATGAATTCAATCCTTTTGTGTTGATCTTACTACCTAGTAGGCGAGAACGTCGTCAACGTCGTCCGACAAGCCAAGCCTTACGGTTTCACTTATAGGTTTATTTCTTACTTGATTTTCCTATTTCGGTAGTTTATTTTTATTTCCCTTTCATATATGTCTTTTTTGATTTAATAAAAGTATTATACTAGCATAAGGTGTTCATCCGTTGACGACGATTCAGGCGCTATTATTAGGTCACTAGCATAAATAATAATTCAAACTCTATAAAAGAGATTGATTAAACTTTAACTTCAATTGATAAATTTAGGAGTTAATTCCGATTACATTTTGGACTTCATGAACTCGTAGCTTGCTACAAATATGAATTCTTCCCCCATTTCCTGAAAGTAGTGCATTTTAGCGATCTCCTCCTATACAAGCGGACGAAACAGTTAAATAATTTGTTATTTGACATTGTTGTTATTGATAAAGGAGACAACTTTTCTAATGGTATGCATACTTACAAATTGTTGGATCGATAATCCTAAAAGGGTGTGGTTAAAGATCCGTTGTTGTATAGATACATAATCAGCTATTCCCTTTCGAATAACTTGGTATCTATCATAAATTTGTACAAAAGATTTTTGGGTTGAATTTCCATATTCGTCACCAAAATGTGTGTGGATCCTCCCCCATAAGGTTTCTGGATCAACGATTCCGACTATAACATCTTGACGTAAGGTTTCGTAATACCAGGATTTTGTTATAGCCAAGTCTTCAGCTGAATGAAATGTTGACCTGGGTGGAGGTAAGTTTTGAAGTGAACAAAAAAAAAAGATGATTAAATAGAGAAAAATAATCTATTTCATTTCATTGCCTTTTCAAGTTACATAAAATATCATTGACAAATCATATCATAGCCTTGTCAAGTTACATAAAATATGTCTGACAAATCTGAAAAATAATCTTGGCATTGAAATGTGGTCGGTGTCAGGTCAATTCATCACATTGGGTGGTCGACTTACATAAAATATCTCTGACAAATTTGAAAAATAATCTTTGCATTGAAATATGGTTGGTGTATTGTCAATTCATCGCATAACCTTGTCAAGTAACATAAAATATGTCTGACAAATCTGAAAAATAATCTTTGCATTGAAATGTGGTTGGTGTATTGTCAATTCATCTCATAGCCTTGTCAAGTAACATAAAATATCTCTGACAAATTAGAAAAATAATCTTTGCATTGAAATGTGGTTGGTGTATTGTCAATTCATCTCATAGCCTTGTCAAGTAACATAAAATATCTCTGACAAATCTGAAAAATAATCTTTGCATTGAAATGTGGTTGGTGTATTGTCAATTCATCTCATTGCCTTGTCAAGTAACATAAAATATCTCTGACAAATCTGAAAAATAATCTTTGCATTGAAATGTGGTCGGTGTCAGGTCAATTCATCTCATAGACTTGTCAATATCAATATTCAAAATTCAGTTTTACTCTTCTTTTATAAATAACCACACTGGCTTATCCATCAATACAAACCGAGTTTATCATTAACTCTTGCTCAAAAAATTGCAAAAAAAAAAAAAAAGGAAAACTATCTAAATCATATAGACAACTATGGTTACTCTTCTAGTTTTCCTCAGTATATTTCTTATACTTCTTCTTCTTCTGGTTCATTAAACGATGATGATAACAGTAGTTACTACTCGTCAGATGAAAGTTTACTTGAAGCAAACAGTAATAACCTAGCAGTTACTGTTGGTTTAATGTTGTCAAATATGAAAGCTCCACATACACGTACAAAAATAGCAAGACAACGTGACGTAGGTGCCAAAGGTCTATGGAGAGACTATTTCTGCAACAACCGACGTTTCCGCCGAGTGTATTTCATAGAAGATTCAGAATGCGTCGAGAGTTATTCAACCGTATATTGGGTGATGTTGTTGCGGTAAATAGTTATTTTATGCAAAAAAATGATGCTTGTGGTGTTCTAGGATTAACCCCCCACACAAAAATTACTGCAGCAATTAGAATGTTAGCTTACGGTTGTGCGGCTGATGCAATCGATGAGTATTTACGTATTGAGGAAACTACAGTTTTGGAAGCAACCCGCATATTTTGCAGGGTGATAGTCCAACTATACGAAAAAGAATATTTGCGGACACCAACTCAGCGTGATGTTGAACTCCTCCTCGATGAAAACCAAAAAAGGGGATTTCCAGGGATACTTGGTAGTGGATTGCATGCATTGGAAATGGGACAAATACCCTTCCGCTGAATCCGGGGCTTATACCGCTTACAAGGGTAGCGAAAGTATTATTTTGGAGGCAGTGGTGTCGCATGATCTTTGGTTTTGGCATGCATTTTTTGGTATGCCGGGTTCAAACAATGATATCAATGTGATGAACCGGTCGTATATTTTCAAAAAACTTATCAACGTTAAAGCACCGGAAGTTAACTTTGAGGTCAATGGAAATCAATATAATATGGGGTACTATCTTGGGGATGGAATATACCCAGAGACAACAACTATTGTGATTACCATAAAACATCCTGATTCCCAAAAGAAACAGAAATTTTCAGCTATGCAGGAAGGTTGTTGAAAGGATGTTGAACGGGGGTTCGGGGTATTATAAAGTCAATTTGCAATTATCAAACAACCCGCAAGAATGTGGAATCCTGACGTGTTAGCCTATATAATGAAAACTGTCATTATTCTACATAATATGATAGTGGAGGATGAACGTATTCCCGGTGACTGGCCGCACGATTATGAACAACGAAGCCATGGTGCTCCATGTGTCATTTCAAGGGACAACACTGCTCAACTTTCAAGAATGGTGAAGGACCAACGCAGACGTGCAGTATTCGATAAACAAACTGGGGTTCGTTTGAGAAATGACTTGATCGAACACATATGGTCATCTGTTGGGGATGAGTGAATTCTTTAATGGGCTTTTTGGCTGAATGTGTTGTTAGGACTACACTTATTAGTTACGTTTATATTTAAAGTGATCTTTCAAGTGCATCTAGTTTCTGAAGTAATTTTAAAAAATAATTCCAAAAAATTAGGAGCTGTTAAAAACATAAAAATCATTTGGTATTAAAACTAAAATGAAAATTCTAAATAAATGCATGAAACTAAATAAAAAATATGACAATAGTAAATAATAATGGCCTCTATGATTGGGTTAATCTTTTCCTCAAACTTTCACCCTTCCTCAGTTCGATGTACTGTCTTGATACAGCATCCATTTGTGACAGATCCATCGTCATTATACGGAATTCCTCTTCTGCTTCTTGCCTATCTTGTATTGCCGTAAACTTTGCATTTGAATCAGCTAATTTAGCTTTATCATTATCTAATTTTTGCTGCAAACTCAGCATCTCTTTGTGCCATCTTCATATCTCTTTGTTCCGTACATTTGGCGTTGAAGCTTTGTTGCTCTCTATAAATATTTTTCATCAATTCCTGTTGTTCAGTAAATTTTGCTTTCCCTTTTGTCTTTTGTCGTTTCGCCTCTTTTTTCCCCATTGGACGGATTACTGTGTTTTGGATATCTCCTAGGTCGTCAAAGGCGCTTGGACCATCTAGGCTTAAGTCTGGTGTGTCCTGTACGTCCTGAGATTCATTGTCGTAATCAGACTCTGCTTGTGATGAATCGAAAACAAATTTCGACCTTCTTGAATATTTAATATTTTCTAGCATAATTGTGTAGCAATTTTCATGCTTAAAACTTCGACCAGTGGCTTCCCTGAAAAGCCTACGGACTTCTGCGAACTGGTGTTTCAATTCAATATGTTAAAGGATATACATTCATATGGATTAATGTAATAAGCATAATTAAACGAGTTGTTACCTTATTTTCAGGGCCCCAGCCAGTATGATGTTCCCTTTCTACTTCAGCCTCCTTTGCAGACAATAGCGCAACATCTTTACTTATAATTTGAAATCGTTTCTGAAGGGAGGTCCAACTACGTGCTGGCATAGTAGGTATATCTTCTTTCATCCGGCATAGAATACGTGACCATAATTGATCTTCACATTGATCGATACCAATGCTAGAATCTTGAGAAATTGACAAATGAATTCTACACATCGTAACATCTTCAAAAGACGAAAAATTTGGACCTCGTGCTTTTGATGGTGGCATTTAACTAATCGATTTCAAATAAGAACCAACTTTAAAATTTTCACAAAAAATATGTATGAATTCAGTAAAATACCATTGCTCTCCTATCCCATATATATAGGGTAAAAATATAGTCGTTAAACTCCAACGGTAACATTTCGGAAGTATTAACGGTCACCTGAACGATGGGTATCATCTCGCCCCACCACCAACGCATCCATGGAGGCTCGCTCAGCTCCAGGCTAGGCCTTGGTGTCTCGTCCAATAGCAAGCGCCACTTCAGAATCTCGCCCATGATTTCAATTTTTGAACGGTATGTCAGCACCTCGCTTATTTGTGGGCGGTCTTATACGGTGTCGTCTGGTGGAGCGTAAATTTAGTATCACGCTTGAGCTGGAGAAATGACAACTCTTCGCCCGTATTTTTAAGCGGGATTCTGAAGAATCGTTCGGTGACAGCCGAGGCCTTATGAGTTCGCGCTACTATAATTTTTCGTCGTCGATCAGCGACGAGATTTAATCTGGAACAGTGACTTTCCTCGACTAAAAACTATAATTGATCGACGACTGTGGATGCATTTCGCCGACTATCGATCAAATTCAATCTTTGATCGTCAAAATAATCGACGATTACAGATGCTCTAAGGGACCAACATGCGGAGAATAAATAGTACTCCATGCTAAATTACTAATAAGAGGAGAAGTAAGATATTCACAAGTTTCCTTAAAAATAATAAATATACGAGCACCAAACAGTCTTTGACGTAAACACAACGTGTAGTCCCAAACAAAAATTAAAAATGAAAACGAAACAAAAAAGATCGAACAAGAGTTGAGACGGTCTATATTGATATTTGATTATAAAAGGTAACGAGACTAAAATAGCTCCTTCTTCTCATAATTTATAAAGAGATTACTAGATTTTATAGGGGATACCAATCCAAAGATCCTGCAGTGATTAAGATTGATTTACTTTATATAAAATGGTATCCTCCATAAAGGTTTGGTAAATTTGTTTCCTTCTTTCAATAAATCAACGAAAATCCTGAAAGCTTGAGCGTGCTCATTAGGAGCCGATTCGAGCAGATCAATCAACGCCCCAAGTTCTTTCGACCTTTACTCACTCGTTTTTGTATTTCTTTGCTAGTTTTAGTTTTCCGATTTTAGGTTTTCGTCTTTGATTCTTAAAATTTTCAAGATTTTTCTTAGTGTAAAGTATGTTTTGTTATTTAATGAAGAGAGTTCATCATGGCATATGGTCGTTTTTTGCATTTTTCTCCGACCAAGTCGCAGCAACAACATCAATTCCGGCAACTCTAATCCGATCGGCTTTTTATTTGTTTCCAGTAATGTTTGAGTTTTTAGATTTACTTGTGTTAGGCTTAGTGTTGTATCTTCCTTATTATGTAACTTTTTTTTTTCTAGTTCGTTAGAGTTACAACATGTTTGTTTTTTACTAACTCGGCACGAGTCAGATGTTAGACCGTTGGTTTTTATTTTTTGTCAGATCTAACCCGTTACCCGACTCATACATAATCTTTGACTCGGACCCGTTTAAATTAGGGAAAAAAATGTTCCTGACTCATTGGACCAAACCACTGATCGCATATTTTTGAGTCAGTTGATTCAGGTCTGACTAAAAAAATAACCACATTGGGTCAGATCCAGACGAGTCATATAAAAAAAAATGATGTTATTTTGTACTGTTAGTGGTGTTGGAATAACAATAATATGCAGCCATCATAATTTTCATAGCAAGTTTTTCTGGAAGGTCCAAGACTTTGAAGAAACTTAAGATATTACTTTACCAACTAAGGGAGCTCGTTGTTTTGTAATTGGTGATTGTTATCTCCAGTGGGTATATGATCTGTTTGCGTAGCAACTAGGGTTAACGATTCAATGAATCATGTGCTTAGTGTCATCTCACGTAGGTTCTGGTTATGTTTCTTTCATATAACTTCTAGGTTATTCCCAGGTTTATCAATAAAAAGATAATCATGAAAGGATAATTTCTAACTTTTATTTTATTTTTTATTTTTTTAGAACTCGGTTGCTAACTTGTGATGTTATACTTGAAGATTAAGAGGTTATTAAAAAATAAATACACATTCACGTGTATAGCATATATCTCTCTATTTCACCAAGATAAGTTTGGTTTAGTAGTTTGGTGATGCATGTTATAGGTACAATCAAATAATGATCTTATTTCCACTCAATTACAGAATAATATAATGGAAGTCAAGTTCGTTCCCACAAGGAGCGAGGTGTTTAAGTTGTTTAAAGTATCACAAAGGGGGTTTGTTGTAGGTTTTAAACAAAACAAATAAGAAAACAATTAAAAGATTAGGGTGTAAGCAATGGAGAGAGATATGATCAAGGAATCCTTCTTCGTTGCTAAGCAATCATTGAATTAATATACTCATCTATTCCTCATTCATCACAGATTATTACCAACCGTAGGATAGCACCTAGAGAAGTGTTGTCCTCGAAAGTCCTTAGGTCACTGGGTACCGAAGCGCTCGAATACCAGATTCTATTTGTCTAAACCACCTAGAAGTAGCGCACTCTAAGAGTAATTTGGCCAAATGCTTTTTATTTTGTGACTTTATAGATTGATCCTAATAGTTAGAATCTTAGCGCAAGGTCCACTTTCTAGTGTTATTTATACACGTGATAGCTCCACATAATCCATCTGCAAGGTCTCACGAGTTCTACTTGTGTAGGATCTATTCAACAATTATGGATATCATAACCCTTACTAGCAATAGATCAATCAAGAAACTTATTTAGTTGGACACCTAGAACAATCAATTAATCAATCATAAACATTCCTCAAAGTAGAAACAAACAATAATCATGTGAAAAACTTAAATAGATTCATGTATCAAACCAAATCATGTTTAGAACTTAGAGTTCATCCTCAATCAATCAGGTTTTTAGCTACTCATGGATGTAGAAGCATCCATGATATTCATATAAGAAAATAGATAGAAATCGTTACGATAATGGTACCGCTTCGAAACCCTAGCTTTCTCCTCTTTTGGTGTTGTTGATCTCCTCCAAAGCTTACAAAGTTGTGTAAAAGTTTTAAAAAGATGTCTTATTAATTCCTTGGGAGTCTCTTTATATAGTACCCACGAAATTTAGGTTTAGAATCCTTCCGGGACCGTGTTTTCCTTGTTTTTGAAGCCTACACACGTGCCAAACTACCATAGTGATGGTTGGGTTCAAGCCAATTAACCTAACCGATTTTTTGACATAAAAATCTTACCCGAAATCCCCAGGTTTACGGTTGGGTCCGAGTCCAACAAACCCAACCGTAATTCTTCCTGGACACTTTTTGTGTTTTACCGTTTTGATCATAACTCCCTCATATGATGTCCGATTGACCTCATTCTTTTTGGGATGGTATTTCGATTATCTACAAGATGGAAATGGAAAAATATTCAAATCTGTTCATATAATTTTACAGTTGGGTTTGAGTGTTTAGACCCAACTGTAAATCTTCTTGGAACTTGTTCTTCAAAATCGACTTCTTTTACGGTTGGGTTTTGAGGTACTTTCCCAACCGTAAATCTCCTTGGAACTCTTGTTTCAAAGCTGTGTTTCCGTCATCTGGCCTCTCCTTTTCATGCCGAAATGAACTCCATTCCTCTTATTAGCTCTCTTTAACACCATTTCCATTGATTTCGGATGATTCTCCTAAAAGAAAAAAGAAAAAAAAAGTAATAAGAAGATAAAATGCTAGAATTATAGTTAAAACTAGTATGGATTTGACACTAAAAACATGTGAATTATGCACTTATCAAATTCCCCCACATTTAGCTTTTGCTAGTCCTCGAACAAACTAATCTAAGGAAAGGAAATCAACCACTATGCAAGGATGAGAACGCTAACTTACCTTCTCACCCGATTCACAATCAACACCACTCTCACAGCATCCAATAGAAACGTCTACGGTCTTCAACTGTTGATGATAACCCTTGAACTTCGTAGAACCTTGACAATTGTAACTTTTTTTCTCAATTCCTTGTTGTTTGAAACTTCTTTATAGATTTCTTCTTCCCCACGGCCTTATTGAATGAATACAAAAAAAATATACACTAAGACAAAATGAACACTTTTATTTGTTTCTTTTTTTATTTTTTTTATTTATTTTTTTTAATTTTTTTTGTTTTTTTTGTTTTTTTTTTTTTTTGTTTTTTTTTTTTAAAAAAACTTACTGAAAAATAAAATAAACAATAAAACTACTATGACCATAGGATAAGGACTTTAGCACTTGATTTTTCACAACTTTATTGTCTTAATATCATAAACTTCACTAATTCTCATATTTTGATTTCTTTCACTCTTGTACATAAGTCTTCAACATGTATATATAATTCTGCTCATTGTATGGTTGCTTTGCTTGAATATGAAATTTGCTCTTCCTTGTACCGTTTCATATAAACCTTGAACGTCTTCAACTTTCCTTCAAAATTTTGATGCTCCGCTTGTTGATGATGGTGTTTCTATGGACCTGTTGTCGTCGAGACAATGGTGCCAACTGCAAACAAGAATACAAGATAAAGTTAGCAATTCTGATGACACCCTCATGATTGATAGAATTAGCACTCAAGAGATCAAAAAGTAGTGCTGTAATTGGTACGAAGTTGGGTAGCTCATGATTCTACCCAGAGTTTGCATAGATGAAACACTCTAAATGGAAAATTTAGACAGGTACAAAGAATTGAAAGTTTGGTGCCTCATTCATGGGTATTGAATGATCAACTTCTTAATATTGTATTCTCCACCGACGGTTTACGTCCCTTTTTGTCAACTCTAGCCTCTCAACAACTAAGAACTCCGAATATAGTTCTCTAATACTTTTAAGTTCAGTTGTTTCGGTGAGAAATCTATATATAGACTTAGCTAGAAGTATACAAAGTTAAAACAACTAAAAGTTAGAGGTTTTCATGTAAATATGTACAAAAAGTTTAAAAAATTTACCTACAAAAGTGAATACTAAAATTCTAAATGCTGAATAACTTCCCCACACTTAAACTTTGCTTTTTCCTCAATGTAAGTTGACTCTTCCAATGTAAAATCAAGATGGAAATTCCCGGTATGATATGCAAAACTAATAAAAATCAAAATATGAAGATAGAAATACAAAACCAATGGATTGCCTCCCATGCAGCGCTTGGTTTAAAGTCACCAGCCTGACTCTCTACTTGCCCGTATTACTCCTCCAGAGGGAGAAAATCCTGAATTCAATTACATCCACATTGTCTGTTAGGAAATTTTCATAATATGGCTTCAACCTATGGTCGTTTAATTTAAAATTTGTTCCCATCGTGAGACTAGTAACCTCCATTGCACCATAAGGAAAAATATTAGTAACAACAAATGGTTCACTCCATCGGGACCTTAACTTACCAGGAAATAGTTTAAGATGAGAATTAAATAGAAGAACTTTTTGTCCCACAACAAAATTCTTTCGAGAAATCATCTTTTCATGGAAAAGTTTAGTCTTGTCCTTGTATATAAGGGAACTCTCGTAAGCATCATTTTGTATCTCCTCTATCTCACTAAGTTGTAACTTCCTATGTCTCCCCGCATTGTCATAATCCATGTTGCACGTCTTTATCGCCCAAAAAACCTTGTGCTCAAGTTCAACCGGAAGATGACAAGTTTTTCCATAAACCAACCGATATGGAGACATACCAATTGGTGTTTTGTATGCCGTTATATATGCCCATAATGCATCGTTAATTCTAAAGCTCCAACCTTTCCTTGTAGTGTTAAAATTTTTCTCTAAGATGGACCTGATCTCACGATTTGAAATTTCATCTTGTCTATTAGTTTGTGGGTGATACGGCGTACCGAACTTATGGGTCATGTTATACTTCTTGAGTAGAGCAAGGAAGGATATACGAAGTGTGAGCCTCTATCACTGATAACCACACGCGGTGTACCATGTCTAGTGAAAATATATTCCTTCACAAACTCACAAACAACTTGAGAATCATTAGTAGGGTTGGCTTTAGCTTCCACCCATTTCGAAACATAATCCACATCAAGAAGTATATAAAATTTTCCATTTAAATTGACAAAAGGGATCTTAAAATCAATTCCCCACATATCAAAAATCTCTACGGCAAGAATTGGTGTGAGTGGCATTTGATTTCGAGCACCTAGATTGCTTGTTCGTTGACATCTATCACAAAATTTACAAAAGAATATATGCATCCTCAAATAAAGTGGGCCAATAAAATCTACTCTCAAGGAATTTGAGAGCGGTACGTTTAGAACCAAAGTGACCACCACATGCATAAGAATGACAAAAAGATAGGATGGATTGAAATTCAGAGTTAGGTACACACCTGCGGATAATTTGATCAGAACTGTATTTCCACAAGTAGGGCTCATCCCATACATACTACTTGGTTATCTTCATAAGCTTGAGATTTTTACAATTAGACATTGTACTAGGTACTTGCCCTATAAACAAGTAGTTCACTATATCATCGCACCAAGGTGTTAAAGCATCAATTGAGAAAAGTTGTTTGTCCAGAAATCGATCATGTAAGGGAAGTTCTTCTTCAGAAACAACAATTTTACTAAGATGATCTGCAACTGTATTCTCAACACCTTTCTTGTCTCTAATTTCGATATCAAATTCTTGCAACAATAGAATCCACTGTATTAGTCTTGGCTATAGCTTCTTTCTTCTTGAGTAGGTACCTAAGTGTTGCATGGTCAGAGTAAACAAAAACCTTGGTACCACCAAATAAGATCTGAATTTTTTGAGTGCAAAAATTATAGCCAATAACTCTTTCTCTGTATTAGAATAATGGATTTATTATACGTCGTTTAGGGTCCTAGATGCATAGTAAATCATGTGGGACTATTTTTTCACTCTTTGACCCAAAACGGCTCCAACACATCAAATCGAACAGTAAACTCCAATCGGGTGACTTGATAATAGGTGCAGTTATCAACAATTCTTTTAATCTATCAAAGGCATCCTTGCACTTCTGTTCGAAGTTGAAGGTAGCCTCTTTTTGCAACAATTTGCACATCGGCATTAAGATTTTGGAGAAATCTTTTATAAACCTCCTGTAAAAACCTGCATGACCAAGAAATGAGCGAATCTCCCTCACCGAAATGGGGTATTGTAAGTTTTTTATTAAGTATATCTTTGCTTTGTCTACTTAGAGCCCTCGAGAGAACAAAATGTGACCGAGCAATATACCATGGTTTACTATAAAGTGACGTTTTTCCCAGTGTAGAACAAGATTAGTGCTTATGCATCTTTTTAGAACAAGTTCAAGATTTTCTAAGCAAATATCAAATGAATCGCCATAAACACTAAAATCATCCATAAATACCTCAATTATGCGTTCCACAAAATCAGAAAAAATACTAAACATACACCTTTGAAAAGTGGAAGGCGCATCGCAAAGACCAAACGACATTCGTCTATATACGAATATACCAAAAGGACAAGTAAAAGTAGTCTTCTCTTGATCCTACAGTGCAATAACAATCTGATTGTATCCCGAATAACCGTCCAATAAGCAATAATGTGAATGTCCCGATAACCTCTCTAACATCTGATCAATGAAAGGCAAAGGAAAGTGATCCTTTCAGGTAGCATAATTAAGCTTTCTGTAGTTTATGCATACTCTCCATCCTGTTTGAACTCTTATAGGAACAAGTTCGTCATCTTGATTTCTTACAATGGTAACACAAGACTTCTTTGGTACCACTTCTACCGGACTAACCCATTTACTGTCAGAAATTGGGTAAATCACCCCAACACTTAGCAATTTGAGGATCTTTTTCTTCATGACATCATTGGGGGGTTAAGCCTACTGGGCATCAGCAATGGCTTGGCATCGTTTTCCATTAGGATTCTATGCATGAACGTTGATGGACTAATGCATTTGATATCAACAATCGTCTACCCAATGGACGTTTTGTGCTCTTTCAGAACCCTAAGCAGAACGTTCTTCTTGTATTGAAGTAAGGTTCTTTGCAATGATCACCGGAAGCTCTTCTTTATCACCCAAGTAAGCATACTTTAAGTGATCGGTAAGAGGCTTCAATTCTAGTTTAGTTGCCTTCACAATAGAAGGTAAAGGAACCTCATCAATTACGGGTAAAGAATATAGGAAATATTACCTGTTTGAGCTTCTTGTAATACCGTCAGGGCACCACACATCTTCACTAGCTCTTTGTCTAAGTCAACGTCCAAGTTTGGCTGCCCATGAACGTCCAATTCAATGCTATTACACAACATGGCTCCAAGTTCATCTTCACCGTTCAAATCAAATATTTCTTGTGCTAGCGAATCAATAACATCGATAGAGAGAGCGGAGTGAACATCACTAGGATAACGCATGGATTCAAATATATTGAAGCGAATAATCTCCTTATCAAATTCCATAGTAAGTATACCACTATCAACATCAATCTTCTTTTTTGCAGTTTTTATAAACGGTATCCCAAGTAATAACGAATTAGATGAACTATTTTCTCCATTCTGCATATCCACAATATAGAAATCAATCGAAAAGATTAACTCATTCACTTGAACTAACACGTCCTCCACGAGTCCCTTAGGATATATATTGAATTATTTGTTAATTGAATGGTAATCCTTGTCTCTTTTAAAGGTCCAAGATTCAAAGAATCATAAATATTTGCTGACATAACACGTATGGATGCTCCCAAATCAATTAAAGCACGCTCAAACCTCTTAGTACCAATAGTAATTGGCATCGTAAATCCTCTAGGATCCGTACACTTTGCAGGAATCTTCTTCAACAACAAAGCCGTAGCACTCTTGCCCACCTTAGTAACTTCATTAGGAATCAATCTATCCTTCTTTGTACACAAATCCTTCAAAAACTTGGCATATCTAGGCATAGTTTTGATGACTTCAATAAATGGGATTTTGATTTGTACCTTCTTGAAAATATCCATGATATCCTTATCTTGAGCTTCTTTCTTGGACTTGGCAAAACGACTAGAAAAAAGAGGTGGTATGGTAAAAGTAGGAACCGTGTCCTTAGGTTGGCCGGTTGAGATTGTCTCTTCCTTTTGCACAGTTTCTTCCTTTACTTCCTTTTCTAAGTCACCACTAACCTTCCTTTGTTGTTGTGGTTCTTCATCTTTCCTTCAACTTCTTAAGGTCATTGCATTAACGTGTTCTCTCGGACTCACAAAGGGTTGTGATGGCATATTTGTTGATGATTGAGCCTTGGGTAGATTTACATCAGTTGCCAATTGCCCTACTTGAGTATGCAAGTCTTTGATAGCAGATTCGTTCTTCTGCTGACTTTGTTGGAATATAGATGAGATACCTTGCATCATTGTAATCATCTTCTCAAATTCGTCCTCCTTAGGAACTTGAGGTTACGGTTGTGTCTGAATTGTGGTTGTTGAAAGCCACCTCGTTTTACATACGGATTAGAAGCTGCAGCTTGCTTGTTTGCATAACTGAAATTCGAGTGATCTTTCCAACCAGTATTATAGGTATTATAGTAAGGATCATACCTTGGCCTTAGATTAGGGAATAAAATATTAACCTCGGCCTCCTCTTCGTATGGTGGAGCAACTACAGAAGCTATATGATGAATTGCATTTTCAAGGTACTCAATTGATGCTCTGTATTTGAAGACTCTCTTATATCGCTAAAAATTCTGACATTTGAGTCATTTCTTGTATAAAATTGTTGTGCATAGCCATACTCTCAATCAACCTATTTGCCTGCGTGATTGTCTTTTCAGTAAGTGAACCACCAGCGGCTGCATCAATCAAATTCCTCTACTTTAGAAGTAATCCTTCATAGAAGTATTGAATGATGAGCGTTGATGATATGTTGTGGTGAGGGAAGCTCGCCAATAACCTTTTGTACCTTTTCCAGTATTCATAAAGAGACTCCCCAGTAATCTGTAAAATGCTACTAATCTTTTTACGAGCAGCGGCCACCTTAGAAGCAGGAAAGTACTTCTCTAGAAATAGTTGTTTCATCTCAGTCCATGTTGTAACACTCCCTGGAGGAAGGTAATACAACCACTCTTCTGCTATATCTATTAAATAAAATGGAAAGACTTGCAGCATAACCTTATCATTGTCTTCGGTACCTTGCCTAAGACTTGTCATTTTGTGCTGAAATACTTGAAGATGACGTGCGGATCTTCGTACGGAAGTCCCTTGAACTTCGGAAAATGGTGAATAAGAATCGACTTCAGCTCCACTATGCCAATTAGAGTAATACACAATGGTTACGAATCTAAGCATGGAGATATCAACTCTCGTAGCTCCTTCTCCGGAGGTTGAGGACCACCCATCTCTTATATGTGATCTTCCTCTTTGTCTGAATTTGAAAATTCACATGGTAGAGAACTAGGAGGAAACGAAGTGTTCACTGCTCGAACGAAGTCTTTTAGTAAATTGCCTGATCGAAGATGTATACCAATGGGACTTGATTTGCCATCTTTAAGAATTCACCAGAGAGAATGTTCCTGAAACTAAAAATATCTAGATAACAAAGTTAAAAGCTAAAAATAAACGAAAAATAAATAACAACTAAAATCAACTGCTCCCGGCAGCGGCGCCAAAATTTTATGCGTGTCGTAGGTGCAATAAAATTAGTGATCTTATTTCCACTCAATTAAAGAATAATATAATGGAAGTCAAGTTCGTTCCCACGAGGAACGAGGTGTTTAAGTAGTTTAAAGTGTCACAAAGGGGGTTTGTTTTCGGTTTTAAACAAAACAAATAAGAAAACAATTAAAAGATTATGTTGTAAGCAATGGAGAGAGATGTGATCAAGGAATCCTTCTTCGTTGCTAAGCAATCATTGAATTAATATACTCATATATTCTTCATTCATCATAGATTATTACCAACCGTAGGATAGCAGCTAGAGCAGTGTTGTCCTCGAAAGTCCTTAGGTCACTGGGTACCGAAGCGCTCGAATACCAGATTCTATTTGTCTAAACCACCTAGAAGTAGCGCACTCTAATTGTAATTTGGCCAAATGCTTTATATTTTGTGACTTTATAGATTGATCCTAATAGTTAGACTCTTAGCGCAAGGTCCACTTTCTAGTGTTGTTTCTAAAGGTAATTGCTCCACAAAATCCCTTTATAAGGTCTCACGTGTGCTACTTGTGTGGGAGATATTCAACAATTACGGATATCCTAACCCTTACTATCAATAGATCAATCAACAAAATGATTTAGTTGGCCACCTAAAACAATCAATTAATCAATCATAAACATTCCTCATAGTGGAAACAAACAATAATCATATGAAAAACTTAGCATAGATTCATGTATCAAATCAAATCATGTTTAGAACTTAGAATTCATCCTCAATCAATTAGGTTTTTAGCTACTCATGGATATAGAAGCATCATGATATTCATATAAGAAAATAGATAGAAATTGTTACGATAATGGAACCGCTTCGAAACCCTAGCTTTCTCCTCTTTTGGTGTTGTTGATCTCCTCCAAAACTTGCAAAGTTGTGTAAAAGTTGTCAAAGATGTCTTCTTAATTCCTTGGAGTCTCTTTATATAGTATCCACGAAATCTAGGTTTATAATCCTTCCGGGATCGTGTTTTCCTTGTTTTAGAAGCCTACACACGTGCCAAACTACCCTAGTTACGGTTGGGTTCGATCCCATTAACCCAACCGATTTTTTGACACAAAAATCTCACCCAAAATCCCCAGATTTACGGTTGGGTCCGAGTCCAAGAAACCCAACCATAATTCTTCCTTGACACTTTTTTGTATCTCACCGTTTTGATCATAACTCCCTCATACAATGTTCGATGACCTCATTCTTTTTGGGTTGGCTTCATCTTTAAATTCTCTACAAGATGGAAATGATAAAATCTTCAAATATCTTCTTATAATTTTATGGTTGGGTTTGAGTGTTTAGACCCGACTATAAATCTTCCTGGAACTTAATCTTCAAAATCGACTTCTTTTACGGTTGGGTTTTGAGGTACTTTCCCAACAGTAAATCTCCCTGGAACCCTTGTTTCAAAGTTGTGTTTTTATCCTTGGCATTTCCTTTTCATGACGGAATTAACTCCTTTCCTCTTCTTAGCTCTCTTTAACACCATTTCCATTGATTT
The DNA here is from genome assembly GCA_023531435.1 of Papaver californicum. Taxonomy (NCBI): domain Eukaryota; kingdom Viridiplantae; phylum Streptophyta; class Magnoliopsida; order Ranunculales; family Papaveraceae; genus Papaver; species Papaver californicum. The sequence continues at coordinate 1,133,114 of JAJJMC010025839.1, forward strand.
TGGATGATTCTCCTAAAGGAACAAATAAAATAGAAAACAAAGTAATAACAACATAAAATGCAAGAATTATAGCTAACACAAGTATGGATTTGACAATAAAAACATGTAAATTATGCACTTATCATTCGGACATTATCAATTAAGAGCAAGCACTTTCATGAGGAAAATATATAACTATTTTTCTCTACAATCTAGCAATGAGCAATTACAATGGTAACAAAATTTGTTAGATTGTAGTAGTTATCTACATCGTGGCTGATGGGAACTACAAGTATGCAGTTCTGGTGAGTCATGAATTAAAGTAGTTAATATCGTGTATTGGTATCATATCGGAAAGGTGCGATATACCTAGACAAATGATTATATCGGATTTTGTCGGCGATACACAATTAACTTTTTAATTTTATAATTTATAGGTAGATGTGAAATACGTTACTCAAAGCTTTAATGAAAGGCATTTATAATGTAAAAATACCAATTAAATTAGTTTTACTTGATAACCTAACATTCAAAACATAGAATTTGTATGAGAAGAAATTTAAAAAACAAAAAAAAAAACATTGTTAATAAATACATTTGTATCATTACAGGTATTATCGGCTGATACTGAAGCGATATATCAGTCTGCTACAACCGATATAATTGGAAAATTTATGTATAGCCGATTTTTTGCGTATTGTCTATGTTAAAGGACGATACACGATAAATTTTGATATTATCGGCCGGTACGACCGATATTAACTACATTGGTCATAACTTAGCTTACGGAAACCTCGCTTCCTCCCAAAATATTTCTTTTGTTTGACCTTTAATAACAACATCTCGGAATTCATATTCAAGCACAAAATATTTTTCCTTCTTCTACTTAACATTGAACTAGAGCAAACGAAACCAGGTAAAATTAGGGCTCTTATTTATCTTTTACAAGCAATCGATTCACAACATATTGGGTTTGTGATTAATTAATCACTTATTTCATAATCATACCCATTTAAATCATAAAGCAATCGATTCACAACTGATTCTCCAACCTAATTTATCCTAATTTGAAATATCAATAAGTGAAACTCCTTTTTCTGATGTAGTGTTTTAACTGATAAACAATTTTAGGTTCTTAAAGTTTCGTATATTAGTTATTGATAAGATTAAAAGAAGGGAACTGTCGAGATAGATTATAAGAAGCAATTGGATTATCAAATAGATGTGCACCAGTAAGAAAATCAATTGGGTCAACAAGAAGAAAACTTTTAACTTGAAATGATGATTTACATAATCTCATTAAATGCTAATGAATGAGATCCTCCCTATGTGAAACTTATTTTTCACCCTTCTCTTGTAAGAATTATAAAAATAAAAGCAAAATTTTAAGAATAAGGGTTATGGAATAGACTGTTTTAATAGTCTCTAATTGAAAGAGGGTCTAGTTGATCGAGTAAAGATTTCACTGCGGGATAGACTTAATGAATTAGGGGTTAAAATGGTTCAGGGTTCAAAATTAAAAAATGAATTGAGTGAATAAGAGTTTTAAAATTAAAAAATTGTTTTAAAGTTAAAAAAAAAGGTTTTGGACGACAAACGGTTTTCCGTCCAAAAAAAGAAACTATTTTTTTAACAATTTTGTAGTAACTTTTAGCAGTAGGCCTACTTTTAGTAAATTTATATTAGTATTAAGTTCATACGGCAAACCGTTTGCCGTTTTTTAAGTTTTTCATACGGAAAACCGTTTGTCTTGTAGTGAAGACTTTCAACCACTCTTTCCCTTGAAGGAGTGGTTGATTACTATTTAGGTGGAAACTGAGTTAGCCAAGAGTCGTAGTGGTCATCGTTTTTTCCCTACTTGTCTTAGCTATATCTCACTATTTCAGCCAAAATAATACACCATAGTATTTGCTCTAATGTCCATAAAAATAAAGAGAAAAAAAGAAAATATCAATTAGTACGACACTTTTCGTATTAGAAGAGAAGTATGAATGTATACGCATTTGTACTTTTAAATGTGTATTGTTTTTGAAAATGGAGAGGGTATAAAGTATACCACCAACTTTTTCATGTCGAAACCTATAGACAATTCCTTGCATGGATTAATCAGAGTTAAACACATATAAGGAATATCATTGGATAATATCAATTAGAGATTCTTTAGTGACAGGGATTTATCGACGTACAACCTGCTCATACTTTTAATTATAAAGATAAACAATACAATGCGAAAAATTAAAAGTAAAACAAGACACCAAAATTTTTGTTAACGATATGAAAACTGCAAAGCAGAAACCCCCGACACCTCGTCCAGTTTAAGCACACATTGTATTAAATAACTACAAACACTAGCCTACTATATGATTCCGGTCTAGAATGTAGTTGAGATATAATAAACCTTCCAATGCAGTTGTGCCCTACGCCTCCTGATTTTTGGAAGAACCTATGCTCTTGATTCCCCTAGCTGACATCCTTTATAGGCTTAGGAATTGCTCCACATTCCTTTGTGAAAACTAGCGCTACCCTGCATCAAACAAGACGCCTTGTGATTTTTTTTCTGATGCTAGAAGGTGACAGAAATTGATTCATTGATTTAAACGAATATATATCTAAAAGACTAGGCATTATACTCTTCAAAGGTTAGATAGATACCTAATTAACTATCTTCACAAGAATATCAAACTAGAACTTAATCCAAGATGAATTCTTGTGGAAAAGTTTGAAACAAGATTTCAATAGATAAGTATAATACTTAATCGTGTTTGAAGTTGTCTATCAAATCTGGATTTGATCTGCAACTCTTGAATGGACTTATAGAAGAAGACAAGAACCATAGAGTAAACAAGAATTATAAACTGATCAAATCAAGATACAGGTTACGAAACTATCTCAGAGAAGATAGGTGAACATGTGCTTTAATAATCCCAAGTGAAGTCTTTCAAAGCCATACCTTATTCTAGAAAGACCTTCATAGTGGAAGACAAACTTTTCAACAAGATATATATAGTGTACGAATTTTTATGTGTCACTGATATCTCCAATATATAGTAATCAATCAAGGCTGAGTTGCTTAATATGTAAGGAATGAATTTTTTGCAACCCAAATTATTTCTCAATTGTTAAATTTAGGTTCTTTCCTTAAAAACATAAAATTTGTTTCTTTAGTTAGAACTTAACTTGCATTGGGGTTCTTTCCATAGTTTTAAGTAATAGACATATTTAGCACCGAGTACATTCCATAAAAGAATTACTTCCAAAGATAACTTCAAACTACCAAGAATAGACAATGTGCAACATTGTGGCGATTTCCTAAAACAAAATCTAAAGACTTGGTTCTAAAGTTAGATCAATTCTTGGAAAAACTAAAATTGTCCTTGCAAATGAATTGACTAATATACAATAATTCCTAAGCATGTGAAATTTTTCCTTGAAAACACATAAGAAAGAATGATCCTAGAAGCAAGTTATTGGGTCGACCCATATATTAGGTTTAGGAACTCAGAAGTTGAGTCCATGAACTTAATTATGAAGATAAGGTAACAAAATATTTTTTATTTATACTTGATTCGTAAACCTACTATGTGAGTTCAAGTTAGAAAAAATCTAGAGGAGAACTCGATGTAGCTTGGGTTCGCGAACTCACTATATGGGTTCGTGAATCCAAGATGTAAAAAGTATAAAGAAAAACTCGATGATAGCTTAGGTTTGCAAACTCACTATCCAGGTTAGCGAGATCAAGGTATCAAAAGTCCACCAAAAAACTCGCTTATAGACTAGGTTCGCGAATTGAGTATGTTATGCTCGTTATATGTGAAGTTATCAGTGAGACTTTCTAGACTCCGTATTCGCGACTCAAATTAAGATTTTTTGAATTTAGTGAGAAAAGAAGTTTATCAGTAGTGAACTACATGATTTGTGTATGAAACCCAGACTTTCATATCTTATCTCGTGTTCCTTGAGTTCGAATCAAATCAAGCATATCTTGGATTTAGAATTTTCATAAGAATGTTCTTTGTAATTGATTCGTTACTAAATCCATTTTACTTTGCTACGAAAGGTAGATAGATAAAAGTGCAAATAGTCTAAAATGAAAACCAATCTCTGTTACTAATCTTTGATAAAGTTCTTCAATTTGATGTCTTCGTGTGATCTTCAATCTTCGAGAGTAACTTGGAACTTCCTAGGCTATAAATCAAGAAATAGTTTTGGCATCTAAATTTGGCAACAAATTTAACATACCAACGCCTATGGGTTCAACCGAGTATTTGCTCTACAGTTTTAAATAATTTAATATGTTTCAATATCCACTTTTAAGACTTTTCAAAGGGTAGAATAAGGAGAAAATTTTCATTTCTTAGCTTTTGTATGAAAATGGAACAAGCCCATATTAGAGCGTGTTGGGCGATGTCGTTTTTCAACTTCTAAAACGAAAAAACAAGAATCTAATATAGATTTGTAAAATAAAAAAACTTTTAGAAGTTGGTTAGAGCAATCATTATGATGGCCAGAATGTGGATTTATCTCTAGAATATGGAGAAGAGAAACTACTATGGGGCTCACTTTCTCCACATTCTAAGATAACTTAGCTTAAGATAGAGCATGCTACACGTGTGCAGTTGGTTGTGGCTTATCACAAGGTGTTGGAAACTATGTTTCTTCCTCCTGCAGAACCCATTCTTCGCTAAAGCAGAAAAGTGGAAATTGGTTCCCGCATTATTTTGGGCAGAAAATAGAGTTTGTGGCCGTGTTTTTATTTATTGTTTGGATTTTTTTTTAATTTACACTCCCCTCACACTCGATCATGGCCATCCATTTTGTGTAACAGCTTTATTATCTGAATCGTTAGATCTCAGCGGTTATTTTGTGAAATAATGATTTTTTTTTAACTTTTGTTTATACTCCTCAAACATTCAACCTCAACGGCTATTTTTTTAGAAAATAAAGTCATATAAGATTTTTCATATAAAAGAAAGATTAATTTTTCCTCCAAAGATTACCCATTTTCCATCCTACAGTACCCCTAGTCCATCTTATGATACTTTAATTTTTTATTACTACTACAATGGAACAATAGAAAATCCAAAAAGAAAAAGAAATCAATGAGCAAATATAACAATAGATATTTTTTTTACTAAAGACACCGAGTTTGTTAGAAGTTCTTATACGGTGTTGGATTTTCCTGAAGAAAAACGACCCGATAATTTCATTAGGGAACATCTTTTAGGAGTATGGTCATACAACAATTATAAGAGCATGAAAAAACGAGCTCATTTTCATGATTACTGCGCGATGTTGGAAATCGCGTCATTGTTGTTAAAAATGGTGTTTGAAGTATAACGAGTTTCTAGTAGACACAAAGATGTTTTAGGGTGAAAACAAATGTACTATAAAAGAGTACTTTCTATAGGTTTGAGATATCAAAATCGAACAGGACGAGCCTAAACCAAGAAATGGTCATTCACGTCCTGCTTCGGTTACAAAGGTGGAGATGATAGGTTGATCTTAGGGAAGGGAACCAAATAAGGTTGAGAAATCCCTGTGTAATGAGAAAGTAATAGTGTGTAGTTGAAGACTGAATGCAAGACTGTAAACTGGTTATCTCTTGGATAGATCTTTGTTATGTTCTTAATTTCTTTTTTTAATAGATGAAGCCATCTACTTTATAGTTTTGTCGTGAACACACTGAATACTCGTAAATTTTGGAAGTTACGAAGAGATAGAGAAGTGATGATCATGGAGATTATAGTGGAGTCATGTCATGTAAGTCAGGAGGACTGTACGACCACTACTCCTCATCCTTTCAACTTCTCTTAACCGTCTCATTACTTATTAACTTCTTGTTGTGGATGTGTTGTCACATCAAACGTTGTCGTTGACCGCCAGACCAATACCCCAATGAGAATCCCCCCATGTGATGTATTTGATATCTTGTAGAAAATATAAAGTCATGGACTACTATTATTTTGTGTAAGTCAGGTCAATAACCTGCTAAATTAGTGAGGCAAGTTGCTCAGTTCACTGTAGTTAAGTAGACTTATCAATGTCAATTCTAGTGAAAATAGTAAGTCTAGTAGTAGACTGTTTTGATATGATTTGAGCGTTGAGGTCATATGAATAGGATGTGAGCAATGAGCTCTAAGCAATAGGATGTGAGTAGTAAGTTGTGAGAGACGAGCTATAAGCAGTAGGATGTGAGTGATAAATTTTAAGCAGTAATGCCAGCAACGGGAATTTGAGTAAGCTAGGTACTCATTGATAGTATGAATGACCAATGGTGGTGTTCTAGGTGATCTCAGCTGAGAGGATCACCTGTAGAATATTTTTGGCTCAGGGTGTCGAGGATACAGCTTAGACTCGAGTGGTGAACGAAGGAGTTGGGGTTGTCCCAAGAGAGTACTAGTTTGGCATGGGGATTTACAGCGTCGCAGTATAGGTTGGCGCTCACATTAAGTCAGCGTCGTGATAAAAAAGGTGTTAGCTCTAGGCTAGCAACGTATGCATATTAGGCTGGCGGTGACATTAAGTCAGCATCGTGATAGGAGAGGTGCTAGCACTAGGCTAGCACCGTATGTAGCTTGGGATAGCGCCGGCCTAGGCCAGCGCCGTAGTTTCTTCATGCTAGCACAAAGTTGGTGTTGGTGCTATCCTAGTACCACAGGTACTCCTCCATCACTTGGTGTTTCTGGCTCTTGTCTTTGATGGAAGGTTATCGCTGTTTTGTGCATATATTTCAAGAAATTATACGCTTGTTTTCTTGACTAAAGAAAATAAATAGAGTTCTGTTGAGAATAGCCATGAATTAGTTCAGTTACCAAGCCAATAGATATAATGAATAAAATCCAAGTATTGAAATTTTATGTCGATACTGTGACTACAGTAACAAATGAGAATCCGAACATTGATGTATATACAAAATAAGTTTAAGGAATTCAGCCGTGGAAGTTCCACGACTTGATACAAGTTTAATATTACTCAATGTGAGCCTAAATATTGATATATGGAAAGAGTTCGAGGAATTCAGTTGTGGAATTATTGCAACTTAGAACAGGTTCAACATTTCTCTATACTAATGGCCAATCCATCTAGGAGCTGAATCGATGTAGATTCAGTACAAAGGTGAGTATAATATAAATATATAAATACTCTGTAAATATATTAAATATATATATAATGTTGAGAGTTTAGCTGGGTGAAGCCCTATCACATATATATATTCATGGAAGGACATGTGGATCAATACAGAACTCACATGGACAATGATAGAGCCTATAAGCATAGACTATGTATTTCTAATACGGGTAGAGGCCGATTTTAAAATTCTAGCCCTTGTCAAATCCACTATCAACAAAAGGGAACAAGTTTGCGCGATGAATATGTCAAATAGAGAGGAGATCCGTTTAGTCATTTCGAAGCTGTTGAGAACATTGGATCTCGTTTCGAAAATAAACTCATATGCAATGATATAGTATGGTTTATTAATTTCATATTTACCGATTGAAGTTTAATTTATGTATTTCATATTTGTCTATTGAAGTTTAATTACCATGTAATCTAAGTTTCTTATACTTGGATTGAATTAAAATGATAGAATACGGTTTATGAATTTCTAAAGATATTACGTTTTCTAATCCAAGTGAAATGACGAGAGTATCAAGTACACCATAATCTTTTCGATATCAACCTATGTCGACTCACCATATACAATCTTTTCGAACCAATAGCGACCAAAAGATTATTTCAACAAGGTGATTCTTGGTAATAGTCAAAGTTTTATTTAAAATAACTATGAGATCATTACCAAGAAGGGATTAATGTACAAGTGTACTTACTTTAATTACAAAGATAAAAAATATAATACGGAAGTAAACTAAATTAAACAACATACAAGATTTTGTTAACGATGAAAACTACTTGGCAGAAAACCCCCGGAACCTAGTCCAGTTTTGAATACTCTCAGAATTAAGTCGATCTACAAATTGACTACTGTAACTTCGTATAGTTGAGACCAAGTAAACTACTCTAAGTTACCCAGTTCATTTTGTATCCATGCGCCTACCATCAATATGGCCAACACACATGAATCCCAAGATAAATTCCAATATCTTGAGTCGCTTCACCACTGTGAAGACTTCTGCACCTGAATCCTTTTGGATCATAACCCGAAACAGTAAAGGACTAACCTACTTCAGTAACCAACTCACTTATCAATCTTCCAGAATCAATCTTTAGATCAGAGATAAAGTAGAGTCAAAAGATCTTCTGTTTAATCAATAAACTCCTTTGGTCAAAATATCAAACCAAGATAATGATTATCGAAATATAATCAATGTTGATGAACAAGCTCCATCCAAGCAACTTAATGCAACTAGAGAGTTTGTTCAATCTTCTACAATTCTAATGTTTATGAATAAACTTCTTGTGTAATCCTAGATAATCAAGTTTGCATAAAGTCACATACAGAGATCAAACCCAAAAAGAAAAGTTTCCAAGTCTTCAATCTTCAAAATAATCTTCAAATTTAACTGCTGCAAAACGAAAACTTTTTTAAGTTTTGTCACAAAAATTGACAAAGAGGGAGATTGTGAGAGTAAATGCTCGGTTGAACCTACATACCTTAAAATTTCAAGTATATTGTCGTAGGAGTTTCCGAGCTACTCAAGACGGATGAATAATTAAAGATCACACGAAGACATCAATTTGAAGAACTTTATATAGGTAAGTAACGAAGACTGGTCTTTCCTTTTGAACCCGTTTTCGTCAAAAGTCGAGGAATTTAGTAAATGATCATAATCAAAGAAGATAATACCATGGATTAGCTTCTTTCTAATTCTAGTGATGTTTCGACTTCCAAACACTTGCTTTTCTAGAATTCAAAACTAAGTTTGAGAGAAAAACACAAGTATTACTGAAAATTTCAAGGATTGCAAATTTATTCTTGAGTTTGTAAGTTTTTGTTTTGGTAGTTTTCTACTAATGATTTTTAATTACTTGAATTCACAAACCTAATTAAGATTTTAGGTTTGTGAACTTATAGTTTGTAGAATTCAAATAATAAGGTTAATAAATCACTTGAGTTTACGAACTTAATTACGTGAGTTTGCTAACCTATTGAAGAGAATTTTATTTGAGACTTTTTTTACATTTGAGTTCACGAACCTTTTACAGTGAGTTTGTGAACTTGATGAAGAAAATTTTCCCTGAACTTTAAATGTCATTTTAGTTCGCGAACCTAATACAAGAAAATTTCTCCAGTGAATTTTTGAGCATTTGAGTTCGCGAACCTAATAGGGTGAGTTCACGAACCTAACAAGCTTGAATGCTCCTGTAAACTTTTAGAGCATTTGAGTTCGTGAACCTAATATGGTGAGTTCGCGAACCTAACAAGTTTAAATACTCCTGTAACTTTATTTGTATTTGAGTTTGCGAACCTACTTGCTTGAGTTTGCGAACTTACAAAGATTATGAGTTCTATTTTCTCTCTTGTTGCTCCAATAACTCAACCCTGAGTTCATGGACCTAAAAGCTTAATGAGCCAATCCTTAACTCTAAATATTTGGGCTCATTTATTCTTCTTTGATTATTCAAGGCAAACTTTCTACACACTTATGAATTGGTATTTCATAGTTAATTCATTTGGTTGGAAAGTTTAAAGTTATCTTTGGTAGTAATACTTTTTATAAAATTCACTTGAGATAACAAGTGTCTACAACTTCAAACAATGGAAAGAACTCATTGCAAGTCAAGTTATTTCCAAATGAATAGTTTTCTATATCTTATAAAACAAATTCAATTTAGCAATTGAGAATTTTCTTGGGTAGCAAGAAATTCATTCATTACATCTTAAGAAACCCATCCTTGATTGATTATTATAAATTGGAGACATCAGCACCACAAAAAACTCAATCCCTACACTCATGAGTATCTTGTTGCAACTTTTTTCTTTCAAAGGCCTATTGTTCTTCATGATCTAAGGCTCGACTTTGAAAGACTTTCACTTGGGATTCGTCAATCATAGATTCACATATCTTGAAGAAAGATAGTTTTGTAACCTGTATCTTGATTTGATCAATTTATAATTATTGTTATTATAAAGTCCTTCTCTTCTGATATAAGGTCATTTAAGAATTGCAGATCAAATCCAGATTTGATAGAACTTCAATCACAATTGTTTCAATCTTTGAAAATAATGAGTTGAAGATATCACAAGAACTCACCTAAACTTGATCTTAGATTGATTTCTTGTGAGATTGATTGATTAGGTATCTCTGTAAGTCTTGAAGAGAATAAACCCTAGGCTTGGGATTTAGATTCGTCTAAATTTAGGGAATCGACTTTTGCATCCTTGATCTAGAATCAAAAAGGATATCACCAGGCGTCCTGTTGGAGGCAGGGCAGCGCTAGTCTTCACGAAGGGATGTGGGGCAACTCTTAGGTTTTTAAAGGAAATCATCTAGGGGAATTAAGTGTGTAGGTTCGTACAAGAATCAAGAGATGTAGGGTCACATATGTAACAGAGTAGCTTGGAGGGTTTATTGTGTCTCAACTATTCCAAACTGAAGTCTTATAGTAGGCTAGTGTTTGTAGCGGCTTAATACAGTGTGTAGATTTGTTTTTAGTAGATAGGGGGTTTTGATGATATCTTCATTGTAGATCTAGGTTTTGATGATTTTCTATAATCTGGGTTTTTATTTCTATAAAATTGAGATTTCACTGGTTTTTAGGTTTTGATTTCGTCGGTTTTTCATTCATTTTTTTATTTGATTCGATGTATGTGGGTTTCAAGGGATCGTGAAGAGTGGGGAAGAAGGTTTCTTACCCATAAAATTTGGGCATCTAGATAAATTTTATATTTTTGGACCTCCAGTTAAAACTTATATCCGGCTGGACCCTAGATTAAATGGGTCATAAATTTTTGGAGCAACCAGAAAATTTCCCTTATAAAAACTCATGGTGGCGTACTTGGCACCGTCCCATTTTCAACTATTATTTCTCCAATGACTTGACCGAGGCACCATTCTCTAAGGTACAATACGTTTTCTCTATATGGATCAGCAAACACCTTGCGCCATTCATACCATGCAACATCTTCAGTGTTACTCGATCAACTCTATTTAGGTACAAACATGGACCAATGAACGAGAACTAACATCAATTTTTTTACCTCTTCCCTTTAGTATTTGGGTGTCGTCATACCTACAAGCAGCCGAAAATGGATTAATTTCCTCTCCACTAAGTTGTCTTATATCTAGATGTAGTAGACGGAAGTACCACCAAAACCAAGATGCAAAAATACAAACAATCAAATATTATTTCCGCCATACGTTCAACGACATCAAAATAAACTACTAGAAAATAGATGCATACCTTTAGTAAATACCAAAAGAACTCCCTTTCACCTTCGAATACGTTACAACCTTATTAAAACTCAAGTACATCCTTGAGAATATGGCCGAGCCCCAACCGTAAGTGTTGACTTGTCGAAGTACTTTTGTTTGGGATGAGTATATTACCCGCCATCCAAAGCATAAACTACCAAGAAATGTCTTGCCAACGCCCATTGTTGTCTTCGTGTTTTCCAGAATTGAGATACACTCTAATCACACTCAACCTAATCCCTTTCTTAATAATAAGCTTCTTTTTGCAATCCTTTCTATTTTCACCACTCACCATAACGTATAGCTCTGGTACCACTTCTTCTTGCTCTTCTTCTTCATTTCCTTCTTCACCCCTTTTTGTGTTTTCTTTCCCGCTTTAATGAAAGAGAGCAAAAAATCAATATACCATGGTGCATATCTTTTCCAATCTGCGTTGTTTTCAAAATTTTGCAATTGTATGAGAGTCCCTTTTGCAATGGATATGTCTCTTAGTTGTGTGAAATCCTATTGAGTAAAGCCTATTTCAAATTCTGGCAAGTGAAATATAATGGTGGAATGCGACCACCTTCCAGCTATACCAAACCCGTAATTGTCGACAACTTGTTTGGCACCGACAAATTGGAATCAATAATGTTGTATACTGGTGTTATATTTTTTGTGCTGCCTCGATGTTTTATTTTCTATGCATCAGAATTTCAAGCGGTGGATATTTTCTCACATGTGTAGGATTATCTATTGACGAAACTGCATTTCGTTTACTATTATGCAGCAGTCTCAATCTACAACACATATGTAAATCAAAACTATAATCCATACACCGTTTAATTGAACCAAAACTATTATGTAGTCACAAATACTTCAATCAAATTCCAATCACACAAACCATCGCATACACATCATATTTCAATGAAATTTCAGTTACATTTCAATCACAACTCAAACAACAATACATGGTCACATAACAATTCAAACATGGTGTATTTTAGTTGTATTTTAATCACAACTCAAACAACAATACATGGTCACATAAAAATTCAAACATGGTGTATCTAGTACAGATATGTTCACATATCATTAATGAGTTGTATACAATGTAAATAAACAATCAAACAACCAAAGAATCACTTTCACTTTTTGTAGTTTGATTATTTATTAATTTTGAAGTATGAAAGATATTTATTAAATTAAAATGTAGTTATACGAGGATATGTGATACCCATATAGTCATTTACTACAATTTAATTTACGAAAGAGGGGATTATAAGGTCCTATGGTTGAGAAGGTTCCCAATTAACTTTCACCTGCCATATGATTTATTAGTCCGTCGACCGCATGATTTGTTAATCCATCCGTTATTTGGTTTCCTTTTCTATAGATACGTTATTAGCGTTATACTATATGTTTCATTTATATTTTCTCTCGATTAGTTTTATATTAATGTTGGACTGTTATGTGTTTGTACAGTTTGACTTCGGTCGACTGTATGACCAGATAAACTTAACACCCCATATGGTCAAACGTTGTCCATTATGCAATCTATTTCGATTTTCACTAATCTCCACGATTTCTTCAATAAAAACTAAGATTCAGTTTTAGTTTGTAATTTGATCATAAACCATTCCTAGATAACATTATACGGCCTATTATCACTTCCAAAACTACGAAAATAATGTGTCTGTAAATTTTAAGATAGAAGAAAATTACCAAAAATTAGTGAGTTGATGTGTTGGAAAACAAGTTGAATCAAGCAAAGTAGCAATCATTTTAATGATAATAATCCAAAGAAAAACGAGTCAAACATTGTTTTTCACGCTCTTTCAAACCTACAAACGTGAAAGGCAACCTTATAACTTGATGTTTTGAGTTAGAGGTTTGTTCTTCTTCTTCTTTTTTTTTCTTTTTTTTTTTTTTTTTTTGTAGATCATTAGAATCATTACAGTCTTCATAACACATGATCCTCAAAATCTTGTAGCATAAAATGTTATTGGTTAGATTAGGGGCGGAGGCGGATAGGCTTTTAAAATAGAGTATAAATTTTTTGTAAAATGAGCTTTGGAGGCCATTTTACACAAAGAAAATAAAAAAATAATTTTTTTGGGGACCAACCCAGTTTTAAAAGGACCATAAAATGTTAATTCATCTATTATATGGTGATAAGGGGTATCCTAGAGTTAATAAATAACTAAGTTACCCTTTACTTATTTAATTTATGTTAGTGTTATTTTTATAAAATTTTATTTTATTGCTTATTTTTAAAATAATTGTTTCATTTTAATTTTTTATTTTTTTTAATTTCGGTAGTTGTTATTTTAATATTTTCTAGTCGAACTTCAATCTGTTCGGCTAAGTCGACTTTTTTTTCTAGTCAAACCCAGCTTCGGTTTGATTTTTGTTTTTTCCTAGCCGAATCCGGATTCAGTTGGGTTTTTTCTTGTTTTTTTCCAAGCTGAATTTCAATATGAAAATCATATTAAGGTTCAGCAGGGTTTTATTTCATAACCGAACCTCAATCTGTTCGGCTGGCATGTGAACAACATATTGAGGTTTGGATGAGTTCTTTTTCTTAGCCGAACCTTGGTATGTTCGTCGTATATGAAGAACGGATTGAGGTTCGGCTAGACAAAAAAAACCCTAGCCCAACGAAATCCAATAAAAAATTTAAAAAAAAAGAAAAAAAAAGAAAAATAAGAACAAAAATAAAAATGAAATAAAATAATATATAAAAGGTATTTTAGTCATTACATAAAACACATGAATAAAAGATTTTGATTTTTACTTCATAATGATCTTAACCCATTTTAAGGGATGATCCCCTTAAAAAGAAAAGAGTCCCCAAGAAATTGCTAAAAAAGAAAAAAAAAATATTATTGGATTGAGAAACCAGCCAGGTTGGATGTGCAACTGTACATCTATGCTGTAAGTTAGCTCCGCCCCTGCAACAGATGCTAATAAACACATACCCTCCAAAAATAATGGTGTGTCTGCACCCAGTGCGTGTGAGACACACGTATGCACATAACATAAACACACCATGGACACATCAGTACGTGACATCACTTGCATAAGCCGTGGAATCACTTTTAACATCACTTGCCATTCAGGAAGGGTACCAAAGGATCTTCTTCTGTTCACTTGGGAACATCATCATTGCATTTTGTGAAATTTCTGAGCTTTTGGCAAATGGCAACCAAAGAACAAATCAACCTGTCTCCGCTGCCTAAAGAAAATAAACTATATTCAATAAATTCAAATGGTAATCATTTCCGGGGTTTCTAATGCTTATTTTTCTTAGCCTTGTTTTGTAGCTTTTCTAATAATTTGTTTTCCTTCACCGTTCTTTGTTTGTATATCTTATCTTATATATTAATATAAAAGGTGGATTAACATAGGGTCTTAGATAGAGGGTCTTATATATATTTAATTCTTTAAGTTTTAATCCATAGATTTCTTTATTTAAGCATTTGTTTTGAGTTTTCAGATTTAAGTTTTTATTATATGCACTTTACGTACTTGATGATTCTCGCATTTATTTTAATGATGATTTTATTTTATTTTAATTACTTATGGTTGGTGAATTTTTTAAATATAGCGATAATTTTCGGTCACAGGAATTTTTAAATCGTCGATCAATATATTGAATAAACTACTCATATTTCAATAGAGCAATTTTTAACGATGAAGAAAATCTATCAAATGGTCGGATTATAGCTTGATGATCATCTCTTCTTCGATTTAATCGGTTCTATCATGCTTGTTTTAGGTAGTTCTTTTGATTTTCCTTCTTTTTTCCTTGTCGGATTATTCAAATATGTTTCTCTTGTTATATTTATTTCTTGATGTACTTGATAACTATGAAACTGTTTGATTCTATTAATGGAAAATAGAGGTTTTCTATAAAATATATATATAAAGGAAAGATCTATTTTTGGATGGTGTAAACTTGATATTATAAAAATAATCTCCAACATCACTAATACCACTAAGGCTGCACAACGGGCAGGCGGGTCGGTTTTGAACAAAAACCAACTACCAACCCGTCTATAGGCGGGTTTTAAAAATCAAAACCAACTACCAACCCGTCCATGGGCGGGTCGGTTGCGGGTTCAATTTTTTTGCGGTTTAACCCGCATAGCATTGAAAAGCTCTATGGTCAAAGACAATGAAAGGGAACATCTGGGACATAGGTATAATACAATACTAGTATATGAAGAAAGAGCTATATCAGCTCTATCTCATCTTCAGGACTTCAACAAAGCATGTAAGTAAATAATCAAGATCAATTACTAAACTTGAAACTACACCGGACTGAATAAAAAAAAGAACAAAACCTGAAGTTTTCACCATTTTAAAGCACAAGTGAAACTACTGATACTACTTTAGAGCTAAAATTAGATGAATATCTAAACAAATTAAATATTTTCACAACATGTAAGATCCAAGAAAGGAATCATGCTATCTTCTGTGTGCACATTAAGCTCAAATCATACGGTAAAAGTAGCAACAACAACAAAAAAGTAGAAAAAGTTTCAATTTCAAGTTAAGTATAAAATCAGCAACAAGATTCACTCTTTTATCCTTTTAAATTCCAAAAGCTTGAAAACCAAAACCAAACACTTAATCTACTAAAACATTGGGGCTTTTTCTAAAAAAGAAAAAAGAAAAACAGAGCCTGTTTCACTTACTACTTAAATCAAACAATAAATCTACAACATTTGAACTTTAAACTAAAAACCCACACTTTAAATCTACAGCATTTTCAGTTTCTTTGATCAATTTAGTAAAGGAGAAAGAAACAAAATCTTGGGGTTCCTTTTTTACTACAAGGAGTAGTAAAGGAGAGACCTTTTTTTTTCAGTGGGTTCTGCTCAGTTACAGTAATTGAGAGTGTGTAGTAGTGTGTAATGAAAATGGAGTTTTAGGGTTTTCTGTTTAGTTAAGTTTCTCTTTAGATGGATGGCTAGGATGAAAAATAGTAATCTCAATCAATGACTAAAAATACTCGGTTTATACGGGCGGGTTCGGGCGGTTCCTGTACTAAACCCGTAAACCGAACCGTGATGACCGGGTTTTTGATTTTCAAAACCGTATACCAACCCGCGGTGGGCGGGTTCAGTTTAAAAACCCACGGTTTTATCGGGTTATGGAGGGTACGGTTTTTCGGGGCGGTTCCTGTGCAGCCCTAAATACCACTATATATGTATTGAAGGATAAAATTGTACATTAAACATATCTTTACATATTTACAAAAATATCATTGTTTTAAAAAAAATTAAAAAAAATCAAATCTTTATATCTTTTAAAATACAAATTAAATTTTTATAAAATTTATATATTTAAAAAACTTTTTACATTATCTACGCAATAAGTACAAATAAAAAAATATTTTTTTAGTTTTAAACAAAAGATTTTATTATTTTTAAATTTTATATGGTTAAAGAAATCCAATACAAACATGTCAATAGCACATATGTCCCTACTGGTAGAGGTGTAAAGTGTGATTCCATGACACAATACTCACCATATCGTGTAAGGCGTTTTGTGAACCCATGACACATCACATGAATAATTATGTTTTATCATGCGAACAAACTTGACACATTTATTTTATATTTTTTAAAATAAATATTTGGTAAATTTTTATATAAGGAGTAATTTAAAAATAAATATAGATATATACAACAGTTTAATTAATAAAAACTAAATTAAAATCTACATACAATGTTACTTGTTGCATAATACGAGTATCTATTAGATTTATACTTCAAATAAAATCTAACAGATTTGAAAATTTAGATTTATACTTCAAATAAAATCTAACAGATTTGAAAATTTTAATTTAAGAGGGTGGTGTGCAAAGTGAGGATGTGATTTTTGAATGGATCACTTAATTACAATGAATGGAATTAAAACGATCGGTGGAGTATGGTCCCAGAAAGGTTGGTAAGGATTGTTGGTGGAGCACTGAAGTAGCATTGGCTGCAAGTGCATGGAAGCCAAAGCATAATTTATTAGCTTCTTTAGAGATATGTTGGGTTGTTTTAACATTTTCACCGTAAGTTTCATTGGAAAGGGGTGCATCTTCATAATCATTTTAAGAGTTCACTAAGAAAGTAAAAAATGTTGAGCCAAATGGGATCTCAAAGTGAATTCAATATTTCAATCTATCGAACTTATGTCTAGTTGAGTGTATGAACGGAAGACTCTTGTTAAATTCTCCAACTATTAAACTTAATTATTAATTGTTTTGGGTTGGGGTCTCTTTACTGCCTCACTTGATTACCCCAAATCAATTATTTCTGAGTTATGTGTGGCAGACAACACCCTAGTTCCCCACAACTGAACTCCGATGAGAAAGTGAAGACAATATGCAAATCAATGGCAATATAAAAATGAAAGAATAGGGGGATTTGCCTAGATAATTTAACAAGAGAAACTGTTTGCCATTATAGGTCCGAAATACTCTAGTACCTAACACGTGGTGGTACCATGTAGAAATCACTATCTGCCAATTATTTTGATGCCATTATCTAAGTTGCAGCATCTGCAATTATTATTAAAGTAATGGTTGTAATAATAGAATTTTTGAAAATTGAAATAAATCACTCAGAATAAATAAGATACCGAGGACAGAGTCACTTGATCATCAAGATGTCCTTAACACGGTAGTTCACCGATACGTCTTAAAAATGAGTGTTAATATCCTATGATAAAGTCGTATCCAGGATAAAATTACCTGTTACAAATATAACACTACAACATTTGTCCACTCAACAAACTCGACAGCAAGAGCACATAAAGTAAAAAACCACACAGAGGAAGAGAGACGAAAAGAAGAGGTATAGTAGCCTCTTCTGGACACACTTTGGAATAAAGGATTCAAGAAGTTTATATAGGGGGAGAAGAGAGATGGTCGAAATAATGTGAAGTTAATAAGAATTAATGAGAGAATAAAATCCGGATTAATGATAGTAATAATTTCGTATTAATATCCAGATTTTTAAAACGGTTAAAAACAGTCAGGCACATTACGTCGACATAAGAACAAAATCGGAAAGAAATAAATCCCCTCCGGGTCAGGCGCCCCCCATATTAAAGACAAAATTTAATTTGATTTTAAATTCGTTAAGGAAATAATTCAAAAAGAGATCTTGGTTGACTCACACATGTGCGAATTAGCACAAGGCATGGCATATGGCTAACTAGGGTTCTTAGTTATATGGTGGTATACATTTTTAGTTTTTCCCAATATGAAACTAAGAGATTCTCTTTCATTCACTCACGAAAATGAATAAGTAATCATAGAGACCCAAAGGTCCAAAGATCAATCCAAACTAAGATCAAAAATATATTTTATTAAAATTAAAAACTCATCTTCTCCAACACCAAGTTCCAACAATATATTCCTACGGTAGCAACAATATACTCAAGCAATTAGATGAAGGAGTCGCACTTGTTTATATTTCATGGTTTTAACAGTGATTTTGTTGGAAGGAATGTTGAATGGCCAATGTTTGCTTACGCTCCAAAATGGCATCATCCAAGGGCAATTGATCTAGTGGTATGGTTAGGGTGCAAGAGGTCCCGAATTCAATTGTCAGCAAACATTTTGTTTTTTGGAGAGGTAGTTTTACGGCCTGATGTGCAAGTGCATCCCCAAGGAAAATATTTATTTGGGATGCAGTCAAGGCAGAGCCAGAAATTCTATTAAGGGAAACAAAATATTATTAGGGGATACAAGATAGTAAAAATGGGCTTGGGAGCCCAAAATTACTTAGGAGTCAGTTTGGCAGGATGTGCAACTGCACATATAATTATGCCCCATCACCAATTCGGAATTTGGCAGGGTGTGCAACTGCACATATAGTAGTGGACCCTATACACGTACGTATGCCGAATTATATTGCCGAACAATGAATCGTTGATCGGATTTTTGACCGGATTTTAACTATCCGAATCCGTATAATACACATTCATTTACCTTCCTGAACTACACTCGGTATCTCGAATTGTTAACTTGGGTTGAGAAAGGAGGATTAGGAATTAAGGATTTGAGAGTAGCTAACAAATCTTCAATGACTAAATAGTTTTGACATTATATTCTAAAGAGAAAATGCTTCGTGGTGTGGAATTGTTAAAGAATAAACAGTAGGGGTGAACAACGGATGGATAGATGCACATTTGGTACCATCTATATCCAATCTATTAAAATGATGGATTTTAAAAATGCATCCGCGTCCAGTTCATTATCCAATGGGTTTGATATCCGTGGATAAATGGATGAACAGAAAGGATACAGATGAATTGACGGATTTCATTAGAAGATAATATGATAAGGTGTATTCCAAGGAATTATCAATTATAGCTAGTTCACGCATGTTTCTTTTTTAGTTACTTTTTTTCACTTAATCGCGTTTGCTTCTCAAATCTTCATTTTGTAAGAGAGAATGAACAAACCAGGTCAGAAACTAAAAATATCTCGGTGTGTATCAATGATAGGAGTTTGTTTCAGTAAGAGGTTTAGGTTCTCCCATGTGACTCAAGTCCAGTGGATGTATAAAGTGACCCGGTGGAGGGTCTTCAAGACAATTTAACAGTAGAATTTGACTCTTTTCCACCAGCCAGCCAGTAGATAAACCAGCACGAAGCTATTTGCCAAATAAAAATAGTTTACTGAACGGGTATATATAGCATTTTACGGGTATATATAGCATTGTAGGTGAAGATTTTATTGTTTCCTAACTCAAGCTCACTAGTGCAGTGATATAGCATTAGCTCAATATCCATATAAAAACTAATGGATAAACTATCCTTCGGACCGGATGTCCAACATATGGGTGATATATCATCCACGTTCAATCTATAAAAACTGTCGATTTTAAAAATTTATCTACGTCCAATCCATAAAAACACGGACTGGGTATCCATCCTTTAAAATTTAGATTGGGCCGGATGAAATCCGTGGATATGGTTGTTTTTTTCACCCCTAATAAACAAGATAGAGTTGATTTATTAGAACAATGTTCTTGGGACACTAAAGTTTTTTTTTGGTAAGCACATTTCATGTTTTATATTTCAAGCCTAATATTAAGGTTTACTATTGCGAGAATTTAGGCTCAGACAAAAAAAATAAATATTATTCTTACTATCAGGCCCAAAATATTTTTCAGTTTTTGTGACAACTTTAATTATTTGAAATTATGAAAAATATCTGAATAACTCGTTATGCATCATATTTTTTCAGGGGTATAATTGGTAACCAAGCTAGAATATAACATATCTAAAAATCCGTGTCTTTGAATTTTATAAATTTTATCTCGTTTGAAAGCTTTTAAAGAGATCTACACAACGAGTACAAATAATAATATCAAATTTAGAATTTTTACGAAAAAATCGGAGGTGTTTGTCCTTTTAGGCACAAATTTAGAATTTTTACGAAAAAATCGGAGGTGTTTGTCCTTTTAGGCACAAATTTAAAAAATTGGATACATAATCATTATGCAGCCACCACAAAAGATGCATAACACATTATGCAACCACCAAAACACATTATGCAATCATATTTTGGTTTATGCATCCATTAATTTTCCTTTGCAACCATTAAAACGATGCATATGCCTAAAAAAATCATTCCAACAAAAAAAAGGATGCATAAAGAATTATGCAACCACCACAAATGATGCATAACACATTGTGCAGCCATATTTTGATTCATGCATCCACTAATTTGTTTAGGCAACCACTGATTAAAACGATATATATGCCTCGAAAATAACATTCCAACAACAACAAAAGATACATAAATGCAATGTTATGCAATCATTTTTGTATCCGCATAACAAATTATGAAGCTATTTTTTGGTTGATAACAATACTAAAAACAAAATGGATGCATAATGCAATATGCTGCCATTTTCTCGACTGCATAAGAGATTATGCATCCTTTTTTGTTGTTGCATAACAGATTATGCAAACATTTTCTCGACTGCATAACAGATTATGCAGTCATTTTTGTAGCTGCATAACAAATTACGCAACCATTTTTTGATAAGAATGCTAAAAACAAAATGGATGCATAATGCAATATGCTGCCATTTTCTCGACTGCATAACAAATTATGCAGCCATTTTCTCGACTGCATAACAGGTTATGCCGATATTTTGGAAGCTGCATAACAGATTATGCAACCATTTTTTGGTTGATAAAAGTTCTAAAAACAATAAAGAAGAATAATCAAGCACATACATGTCAAAAAAGAAGCAAATTTTACTGTAAACACAAAAGCAACCATATGATATCATATTTTCCATGGTAAACAAACACAGCCAGTAACACCTTTCTTGAAAAATCAATAATTCGGAATTCAATTATGATAAAAACACACCTAAATTTTGGGATTATTGCAACAACAACTCGTTTGACGAATTAGTATAGTTTCTTATACACACTAAATGTACTTGGGTTGTTACTATAAGTACGTACTTGCGAATCTGTAGACCCACCATTGAATAGTACTTGATCGGAATGAAGAAGGCTTTTCTTGTTAACAAAATTTTTAAAATAGTTTTTGTCGAACGTAGGTGTTTGAACATCTAAAGATGCAAGGTTATCATCTCCAGATGATGCGCTTGGGTAATGTTTTTTTCTTGTTGTTGCGAATGAAATATCTATGTTTGTCTCATTGTATATTCTTGCTCTGAAACATGTACACCTTGTTTGTCCAATTGTATGTTCACGTACATGCATGAGGTAATTAAGATCAATACGATTGAAACCCTGGAAAGAAAATCCGCTTGATTCTTGGGGGTAAGATCCTAAAAATGCCAACATATATAAGGCGTTGGTTTACTGAAAGATACATACCAGATAGAGCAATCATGTCTTTAGTAGATAGACCCATATTTGAGAAGTCTAAGATAAGAGTGCTAAGGCTTGAAGATGGTTGAGGAATTCCATTATCAACAGTAGACTTGCTAGTATTTAGTGAAACTCTTTTGAATTCAGTAATAATACCTCTTTTTAATTAGGTCGAAGATTAAAGAATTGGAGTTTCGATGAAGACCAGGGAGAGAGGGGGAAAGATGATTACTCACATCTAACATGATTGAAGGAGAAAGAGGTGAGGGAGTAGGAGGCAGAGTATAAGAGAGATGAGGGAATAAAACGAAAAAAATACAATGTTGGAAAAATATGGGTTTGTGAGAAACATTCACCGAGGAAATGGGTGCGACGATGAAGTTTTTTGAACGCGGGTTTGTGGGTAAAAAAACCTGAAAAAATGGGTCTGACAGTAGATTTCACTTTAAAATTATCCTACTATATCCCTTTACTATCCTTTTCATTGTACAAAATCTAGTTGACTTCAAGTACTATTTTCATATCCAAACGTCTAAACTAGCCAATTTTAACTAGCTCATCTAGTAACTAAAGTAGCCTAGATATAGAAGAAATTTAATCCCAACGGACAAATTGAATCAACTAACTCGAATCTTAACCTTTTTTCTGCATTTAGCAATTTTAGGATTTGACAAATAATTGCACAAATGGATTCATTTATACATTTTTTCCTTTCACAGAACCTTTGAAACAAATGATTGGATCTATGGAGCATAGCATCTCTATTGATTGCATAGTTATTTTTTGGTCTGAAAGTGTTAATTTTAATCCAAACCAGGCCCTTCAAACTTGTCTTGTTACTAAGGTATGGATATGGAATGGTCATATTTCTTCTTCAGCTTATGTCTTGTATCTATGTTGTTAAGTGGCTTGAACGTATATGATGTTTGTTTGATACAGTATATTTATGATTGTTAAGAATTCCTTAGTCAATCCTATGATTAAGGAATCCTATGCTTTCCCC
>JAJJMC010025839.1:1161324-1286622 GCA_023531435.1 Papaver californicum
TCCCAAAACAGAGCTTCTCAAAAGTATCCAGGAGAAAAGTCTCCCAGACGAAATTCGTCTGTCTCCAAGACTTCCCAGAAGAGTTCAGAGAAAACTCCTGTACAGACCGCACCAATCCGCCGTCAGACTCCCCCCTTCTCACGTCTCACTATTTTCCTTATATACCTACTTATTCACCTCCCTAGCTACTCCCTAGGTCTCGTAAAAGACAAACAAGAAAATAAGAAAACCTAGCCGTCTTTCATGTGTGTACCGTCAGCCTCCACCGTACTTTCTCTAGCCTCTTTGACTGTCCCCTAGGTAGTCTGCAGCCTCACTCCTTTAGCCTGTTACGTAAACTCCAGCCTAATCTTCCCACGTTGTTGCCTGCTCCAAGTGGTTTAATAACTCCCTGACGCAAACCAAACATCCATCACTGTCAGACTCTATCACCAAGCCTTCAAAGAGAATTACTCTTCACCAACCAACTCGTGATGTGTGTAACATGTGATGTACTTGGTCAACAGCCTTTGTCAGGCATGTTTGGAACAACTTTACGTCCATCCATCAATCAGTACTCCATAACGTCAATATTTTTCCGGCAACAAACAGATTTTTCAGTCTGTAGTATAACAAACTCCATAACTTGAGTAATTTGGCTGTGTTTAGTTCATAGCTTTAGATTTTATGTGAACCACCTATTAAAGAAATAAAACAATAATATTAATATAAAATTAAGTACTAGCAAATATTAATTATGAGGTAAATATGTATAAGTTATGCTTGTATCAGGGGGGGGGAATGAAAGTGGTGCCCCAGAAACTAATCTTTACCCTACTTAACGTTCATAACCACAGATTTTAATAACCAAGTCATTTAATATGACGAAATAAGGTCATTCATAAAGTAAAATAATGTGACTCATACAAATATTTCATATCTGTTATGAAACTAGAAAATAGAAAAGTAGATACACAAAGTAGATAGGAGGAGAAGAGATAATTCTATTCATATATGTGTAAAATACAATAGTTTAAGCATCTATTTATATAGATAGAAGACTTGGTGCCCGAGTATATGGAAACCCTAATCTTAGATACAGGGGAATCTTAGTCAATAAACTTAGGTTTATAACACTCACCTTGATGACCACTGTGTCTAAGTCATTACAATCGTACCAGGAAAACTCAAAAGAGAAAAACCTGAAATTGTGTAAGCATGTAAAGACTTAAAGCAGTGTTGGACACGCAAATGTTGCCTCATTAAAACCTTGACAAGGAAAACCCAGTGGGACAAAACCTTGATGAAGGAAAAAGAGTACAACGCGATAAGTCCAGTAAAATGCATCTTGTATGACGGTGCTCCCCATGATGAATACTTCAATAAATTCTTGGCTTGCAAATATTTGAGTCGATACTTTCTAATTTCGGTGAATGAATTTTTGAATACAGAAGATTGTTATGCTTTTGTGAAGAAAATTTCTAGTTGATGAAGTCTTTTTTTTTGTAACACAAGCATTGTTGCCTTCGATTAATACTCTTGTTGAGTTTACGTTCTTCTTCAACATATTGAGGACTTGTATCATGGATTACTAGCTTCTCGATAGTTGGCAGATGTAGTTGATGTAGTTCCTTCAACAAATAACCAAGGTGTAGATACATTACCGTAAGTGAACAAAACTGTCTTTGTGATCAAACCTTATGTGGTTCAGAAGGACATCCAAATTTCTAGGAGATGGTTATGTTGATTTTTTTTCTGATCAAATGTGGGCATCCACTAAATAGACGAAATTATGCAACTCCACCTTGGATGACCACCATGTTGAATTAAATTTCCTCACTAAAACCTTGCCAGTAAAACCCAATGGGTAAAAACCTGAAAAAAGAAAAAAGAGCACAATATCAAGATTTTGAATGAAAATTTGACGTCACCAAGATGTTGCCTCGTTAAAACCTTGTCAGGTAAACCACATGGGACAAAATCTGAATGAAGGGAAAAGAGTATAACTTTTTACGTATTACTGGATGCTAACTCAAATATATGAGTATTACAGTAAACAAACATCAAAATAGAATGTATACTCTATTTAATAGACAAGTTTTATGCAAGCATAATTCTGAAACTACAGATCAAGAAAAATAAAATAAAATTATGTTGCTCAAATGTAGATTTTAATGTTTTTAAGTAATCTTCAAGAGACCTATAAAGTTGATATCATCACTAATCCGGATTTTGCAAAAAATTTGAAAAACACTTAAGGATTCACTAGTACAAAAATGGGCTTAGGTAACAATTAAAAATTTTCACCGAACTACTAATGTGACAGTTTTGAATTTATTTTGCACTGTCACCAAAGGCCCTGTTACAAAAGGTCTTATAAAAACGGTTACGGTATCATGACTATAAGGTAGCAGTTATTTCATAAACCTGTTGTTGTTGACTAGATGCAGTGATATTTTCTAATAAGAACTGTCATAAAAAACTGGATTTGCTTTACTAATGTAACAATTTCTTCATAAACCTGTCACTGTTGACAAGTAACGGTAACATCTTCTAATCAAAACTGTCATCGAAAATACGATTTCTTGTACTAGGGTAACTGTTTTTTCATGAACCTGCCATAGTAGGTAACTATATAGATAAAAATGTCATGTAAACCATATTATGTGACACATTACATACACCTAGCTCAGAGGTAACAGATTTTCTACAGCTATCATATAGAACTTATTGCAAGTTAAAGTTACATGTGATACTTCAAAGTGAAAATGAGAGCTAAAAAAAAAACAATTGTATTTCTCTGAATTTAAGGTTCAACAAAATGATAGAACTAAGGATAAAATATCATTCCTTCATTACAAAAGAAGAAAAATCATGAACTTCAATGCACTAAATTCAGTAGTTTCCACTGCCCTCTTGTTTGGAGGTCTTGCTCTCGCCATCTTTAGAAGAATTTGTACAGCTGTAGCCTTCACTGTAAACTCCTGGAGCAAAGTACTCTCGATACTTGCAAACCAGATCATTTTTCTATCCAATAAAAGATCGATATCCAAAATATGTCGGGACCAAAAAAGAAAAGAAAAATCAAACATCCTTTATCCTAGCCCACATCAATTTAGTGAACTCGTATTCACAGAAATGAGGGAAAAGATCTGATGATGAATAATGCATCCCACTGATGTAACTACCCATCACTTTAAGTGTTACTTGATTAGTCCAGACCTACGAAAGTATTTGGCAATCATGGAAACGAAAATGAATAAGAGAAGAAAATATTGTTGTTACATCAAAACATCATTATAATCGTAATTTAGAGAATATACAAATGTCAAGGTATCAAACCTGATATATGAAGGAATATGGATACCGTAATTAGAATAATTGTCATAGCACAGAAGCATACATGTTTCAACATTAAAAAAAAAAACTGGAATATGAACAAACCTGAAGGCCAACCTGTGAAACATTCTTACTCATTTCTACTGTAGTTCTCCATAAAAACCTTATACTTCTTCTTTTAAATTCAGAGCTTTAGCATAATGAACACTCCAAATCTTTTTTAGAACTACATGTATAGCTACAGTGCAAGCTTTCTTTTTTAATTATCTTTTTATGAATTTCCAATTACTTGAATATCAGGTATGAAAAAAAATTAAAGACATATAAGGAAGTACCACGATAGGCTACGTTTTTTACAATGGGGCCATGGTAGAAAACCTTTTTGAAATACAAGCTTCAAAAGTTTCCCTCGCACCACACTATGTAAATTCTTTAGGATTATCATCACAAGGTTTTGTTGAAGTTTTGAATATTGCTAATAGTTTTTTATCACACCATCCCCTTCACTTGGGAGTTGGGTCCAACAGAGCCTGTGTACCGCTTTATATAACATAGAATTTGACCAACCAATCATCCACCAGCATGACCCGCCAGCCTTGGCAGTTTGCCACTAAGTGATTGTTCTCCTGAAATTGGAAACAAAATCTTAGTTTACAGTCAAACACATAAATAAAAAACATATAAATGATGTTGTGCCATTATTATACTAAACGATACTGGAAACATAAAAGATACACGCTATCACTTATATGTCCAGCCTAATTCACATGAGTGCTTTGGCTTGCTTGAGAGCATTGAACTTTGGGAAATGTTCGACTCGCTAACATCATTGTTCCTAATAATTTTGTCTCAAAGCTGTCCAACTACAAGACCACTTAAACTTTGGGAAAGGTTTCCTATCCATTAATTATTTATTGGACGAATAACTCTAAGAATTTTAACAGATCCTTTAACTGCACTCTATGCTGCGAAGATTAACAAGCATCCTTTGTTTAATTGGTTCTAATATCATGGAGTAAAATAACTGAAAACAACATAAATGATGCGAGTGACTACCTTAATACCAATAAAATGACATTTTGTTTAAATTTGCCTGATTCTGATTTTTTTTCCAGCAAAATCCTATCCATCTCTGTTGCACCTCCATCTGAATCACATAGAACAGATAAACAACAGTAAAGACTCTGTCTATTTGCAATGTAACAAAACTAACAAGTGAAGTTTATAACAATATCACGGTATTATGCAGAAGTTTATACAAGTAACACAGTTGCAGATGCAAAAAGATCACAGGGTGATGCATGCTTAAACAATCTCACCAAGACTATGATGAATGCTTTATCAGATAGTATATTTATAATGCGTAAAAGAATGAACATTCATCAGAATAACTAAAAAAAAGTACATGTATTTTGGAGGATATCAAGTTATCAATACGTTATTTCTTCGCGGCCTTTTTCAGTGGTAAAAGGTGTCTCGCTGAGATCCTTTATTTTTTCCTCTTATGAACCTTTTGTCTTACTTCCCTTTGTATCCTTACTCTCAACTTTTTCATCAGCCTCAGATTCGTTCTCTTCAGAACCTCCTCGTTTTCTTTTCTTAGAATCTTTACTCTCTGTTCCAGCTCCATTCGCTTCCGAAACCGGAACCTTTTCTTTCTTAGAGTCAGGTTTCTTAGAATCTCCTTTCTCAGATTCCTCGGCATCCAGGGATAAACTTTCAGATTTCGTTTTCTTTTTCCTCTTTTTCTTGTCTTTGGATTTTAGATTTGTCTCCTCCTCATTCACTGACTTCTCTAAATGTCCATTTTCAGCTGAACCAATTTGCTCAACACTCTCAGAAATAGGTTAAGATGTAGAATTAGTTTTCTTTTTCTTCTCTTTATATTTCACAGGCAAATCTGGTACTGCTCCATTCGACAATTTATCAACACAGGTACCAGTAACCACCTCTGCATTCAAATCTGCAATTTTCATGCATCTGAAATTAGAGCTAGGCTTGACGTTTAAATAAAAAAACATGCATCACTCTATTTCAAAGAGGTAGTAAAACATAATACTATAGTGCACTGTAGCATACAACCACCGATGTTGTTATTCGCTTCCCCTCAATGCAAATTAGGAGTCACAGAGCGTGAGAAGTCTAGTGCAAGTTGTTTCAGTAACAAGAAATGAGCATTGGAGATAACTTCATAACATGTTGGAATAGAGGGTTTTGGCAAGGGAATTTCGGGACCATTAGAATGTTGGGGAAGTTGGATATCTTTGAACTCTAAATGAGGTATAATTTTGTGTTGAGGTTCTTTTGCTACAAGGAAAGAGAAAAAAAATGAAGGAAAAATACAGCTACCATCTTTGGATTCTGGTGTGTTTATGTGTTACGTAAAGAATCCTCTGAGTCCTGTTAAATACTGTAAAAATATCTCATCCCACCTTATCTCTATGTACTTGAAATACATCGTCTCCACGTCCAAGGCATGCTCCTTGACCCCATCAAGTTGTGAAAAAAATGCATGAAGATAACTCATGAATATGAAATCTTGACATACACTGTAAAGTAAAAAACGGTTCTGTTTCATCCTTCATTCATTGTTATACGATTCTAACTCTATCGTTTGTGACAGGGATGGCAGAACAACATGTTCTCAAAAATATGAATATGTTTCCATCTCTCAAATAATTGAAATAACATGGACTACTGGACTCTTCAAAAGGTTAGATTACTAGTATGAAGGATAAAACAACTCTGCCTAAAGTAATGCTTAAAAAACCCATAAAGATAAGGCATTTGGTCCAGTAGGCAATAGATAATTTGGTTATATGAGTACATCATCAGAATATTGAACACTTCATCTTTTCTATTAACCATCTCAACGAATCTTACATGTGAATTTCTATGACATCCGGTAGCTAGGTGTGATTAACTTGGGTCCAATTAGGTCTATCTCTATTAACTCACACCTAGATAACTTAACCGATCCTTTTCTGTGAATACCAAAAAAACCATGAACGTTAAGCATTACTGTCTATATTACCATGTCATGTACAACACAATCCATAAGAAATTTCCAGAACATCCGATATTGGTATATAATTAATTTGCAAAAAAATTACAAGAATGCACTCTACATGAACTATATAGGTAACAAGTTGGCAATTCTGTATTAGTTCACACTGAGTAACTAAACTGATCCTTATCTGATGTTACTAAAACAATCCAGAGTTACAACATCATATACACCACAATGCAGAAAATCATTCACTAGTGCATCTCAATGTCATTGGCATTACCAATTAGGATTCCATAGCTAGATAAATAATGACTTATAAGGTTTTGTTGTTGTTTTACATGTTGATTTCACCAACCTAAAACAATATATGAATCAAAATCATTCTCTAATCATATCTAACTTTCAAGTTAGATTTTTTCAATTCATGATTTACAGCATCAAAGAAATTCAAAATAATACAACACCTAATAAAAAAATAAAACTTTACCTCTAAAAACTAGATACTAAACCTAAACCCTAAATAAGAAACACACCTAGAATGAAAATTTTACCTCTTCCTCATCGGGTAAAGCTTCAGACTTGAATGCAACAAGGGTTTTAGAATATCCTTGGCGCTCAAAGAAATCATCTAATGAAACCAATAAAGAAGTAAGATTTCTACTCTTCTTCTTGTTCTTCTTGTTTTTCTTACTGTCTTTAGTCAATTTTGGAACTAGGGCTTTATCAGGAATGTCTTTTTCTGATGAGGATGAAGATTAAATACAATATCATAAAAGGAACAAAAGTAGTCGCTTTGAGAACAAGATCTGCTACTAAACCTTAACCTTGCAGAACTAACTCCATGAAAAGAAATTGAAAACTACAATGGATATACTAAGTTCATCAAATGAAGGAATAAGCTTCTAGTACCAAACCCTGAACCAGATACTTGTACTGGATTAAAGCAAAAGAAAAAGTTTGGGAAATAAAAAGAGTTGGTGATGGAGATGAAGAAGAAAAGTTTGGGAAATAAAAAGTTCGAGATCGAAAAGATTAATAGAGTAGAACCACAATTGTGTACGGATTAAAGCAAAAGAAAAACCCTAGATTGAAGTAAAAGATGAGATCCAAGATTTTGCTAAGAGAAAAACCCAATAGAAGAGAAATATGAGATCTGTCTGTACATAGATAAGAATTGTTGAGATAGATTAGGTATTTAATTTAATGGAAATAGAGAGAGATGGGTGATAGTATTGAAAAATTATTTTTAAGCTTATGTTGGGGTTTCCAAACAAAAAGATAGGCGAAGGTGTGGAGAGACCCACTAACAGAAGTTACAAAACAAACTTATCACATTACAAACCACTACTGGTAGATAATGGCTAATTAGGGACTCAAACTAACAACATCGTGCGTTTGAAAATGCTTTAGGGTAGATTATATGAATAGCAGCTGTTTTGGATCAAAACTGTCACTATAAATGGAAGTGACGGTAATTAAAAAAACTGTCATCTATAGATATTCAGTAAAAGTTAACAAACTATCACGATTTTTCACTATTATTAGTGTGAGTTTTGGTAAGAAACTGTTGCATATATTTTATAGCTTATTCTTTTGTGACAGTTAATTCGTGAACTGTCATGATTAAGGATTTTGAACTGTCACCAAAGCCCATATTTGTACTAGTGATTATTAAACCTGATATAACCGAGTCAGGTGGCTGCCTGAATATAATTTGAATCCTCAAGGGATTACAAACGAATATGTTCATCGACCACATTTAATGTGTAATTGCAATGCGAGTCCTTTCAAGGACTACCACGCCAAATGCATTATACATGGTGATCAAAGTATTATTGAACAAATCCTAGGGTTTGAGAAAAAAAATGAAATGACCTTAAATCGTTTTACAACGATCATATTTCTCGTATAACGCATGAAGGCTACACCAACCTGTAATTTTCAGAATTTCGGCTTGCACGTTTAAGGTGTTAAGTCTTAGATCCAAATATTGTGTTATTAAAGAGATTTCAGTCCAATATAATTTGGATTTTGTGCCTACTAATCACATTTGTCGATATTTCTTTGCAGAAGGGTTCACAACCACCACCATTTATTATTTCAGCAGCTAATATAAATGAATATTCGACAATTATATTAGCTTACCATGATCCCACATAATTCTCAAATGTATGCATATATATATTGAAAATTTCGATCAATTACTGGTACCAGCGCCCGCGGGTATTGTAATCTCCCCATCTTCCAGTGAGAAGACATAAACTATAAGAATGTGGATCTTGTTTTGATAGACTCTATTGAAGAGCTATCTGTAGCTTATTCTAAAACGCTACTTGTTGTTATATGTGATTGGATTTGCCTTTCAAGAGGCAAATGCTAATATAAAAGCAAAATGAGATATTTCACACCTATTATTAGTGACAGCCTTTTCAATTCGATCATGCTGGGAGAGATATTAATATAACTTTTAAGTTAATAAGCACCAACTTATAGCAGTGTATTTTCTCCCTCTGATCAAGGCGGAAATATGTTTATCTCATATAAGAAAATAAGTTTCGTAAAGTATTATCCGATTAATTCGAGAACATATATTTAAGTAAATTCTGGATTTTAACAATACCAGGTTGGACCATAGATAATGACTTCAAAAGCCATAAAAAATTATCCTAAAATAAAATAAAATTATAATCTACTTGACATACAAATTTAACATGCCATAAAATTTATTGGTTACAACCAAAATCATATAATATATACAAATAAATCTCCAATAATTTCGTGACCTGTATTGCCAACGAGATAATGATTTAGAATGAAATTATGGACATATTCTTTATCAAAAGAAATTTATATCAAGATCAATACAGTCACTAGAAGTACTAATAATATTGACTAACAAGTCGGGTGCACACCCACTGACCTTGAGTGTCTTACCGTATTCACACTACAAAGTGGAATGGTTCCAAATTTTGGAGATAAGTACCAGGATAAAAATTAAAACTGATTAATATCACTCATGAATGCAGCAATTCATTATTTACTGGTATTTGCAATTGGTTTATACCACAATAACAATATCAAATCCGTCTAGGATCGATAAATAAAACCAAATCCAGTTGGCTCATATGATTCTTTTTAAGAAAATAAAGAAATCATTATCGTTATTTACTTAAGAAAAAAAAATCCACCATTTGGATGATGAATGGTTTCTTTGAAGGAATAGAAACCAATGTTTTATTTTTTAGATAAAACCATATTTGATGATGGTAAAGGTTTCTTGTAAACCTATGATTTGTGTCATTCTTTTAGAATCGACAAAAAATAATCACACCATATTGACAAAGTGAAAAAAAAATGTCAATATGTTTTATCTCTCATCTTATATAAATGATGGAGAAATCATCAATTGGTTTTATACGATTTATCACAATTGAATCGACAAGAATTTTTTTTTTGTCGTTTTCGAACATCGCGTAGAGAAAATCCAATTTGTGGTTGACGGATGGTTTCATGCAAAAATAAAAATCGTATGTGTAAATCACATGATCCATGTTTAAGGGACAAGGATACCAAATTTAATTGACCGTAGTTTTTTCAACCATATATGTGATTAGTTACAGTAAAGGTATAACACCAATTTTTTTGATGATTACAGTTTCATTAGACGATAGAAACTGTAAACCATCTTTCAGTAAATTTTTCTTTTTTTACCATAAAAAGATTAAAAAAGAAAAGAAATCAGCAAAATTGATCATCCGTATTAGTAGATAATTTAAATCAATTATATATAAATTACTATACGTAACCAAAAAAAAATCGTTGTTTAGAATTATAATTGTAAAAGCAGACCAGATAATATATTTACATAACAAAAATATAGCAATTATATGCATCAGTTGCCAATATAATGGCAAAAGATACCATTACATGCATGCGAGACGGGCTGCCTTGATAGAATCATCTGAATACATGAAAACAAAACAGATGTTAGTATGGGAAAGAAAGACTAGTTATGCTTTGTAGTTTTAATTCCCACAAAAAGCGTTAGATAAACCAAAAGATTGAAAACTATTTAAAATGCCATCGTGTTCGATCTTTAATGGTATTGGCATATCTTTGTTCATCTCTCTAGGTAGAAACGACAGAGATGTAGTTTTGTAATTAAAAAAACCAACCGACACCAAATCGGTAGAACTATGCGCGTAATAACGTGTTATGAAAATAAGAGTTTAAGCTTAGAAAACTTGGTGTTTAAGTATATAAAAATTTTAATTTTGAATACATAGACATCTTAATTAATAAACTTAGGTTTATAACAATATCCATAATATTATTTTTTATTCATTTTTTTTCCCGTATTTTTTTGGTAAGTTAAATAAAATGAAAATCAAGTGACAATAAAAACCGAAAAGATAAGGCTCGAACCTATGATTTTTTCCCGGATTTTGGTGGACAATACGATGAATATTATATAAGGTTACATTTTTCATAAGCATTTTGTAGGGAAGAACATAAAAATAGTTTAACCTTTTTTTTTCTAAGAGCAAGGGCTATGGGATAGAGTATTATCCCTTTTAAAACAGAGGAGTGATTAGGCGAATGAGTGTTTTAAACACTATAAGATACTGGGATAAAAGATGCTAGACGGGTGAACTTCTCCCGTCTAGCTTTTAAAAAGTTTTTTTTTAATAAAATAATAGCCAGACGGGTGAAGTTCACCTGTGGCTTTCAAATCTGTTTTCAACCGTTAGATCATTGAACTTCAGTCGTTGGATAAAACTTTTACCCAAGCGGATAAATTTCACCCGTCTGGAATCCGGACGGCTGATGTTCACTCGTCCAGTAAAGACTGGCGAGCACTCCTTCGATTGAAGGAGTGGTTGATAGACTTCGGGTGAAAGAGTGTCTTCTCTCTACTCATAGTAGGTTCT
This sequence comes from Papaver californicum, assembly GCA_023531435.1. Lineage (NCBI taxonomy): Eukaryota > Viridiplantae > Streptophyta > Magnoliopsida > Ranunculales > Papaveraceae > Papaver > Papaver californicum. The sequence goes on from JAJJMC010025839.1 coordinate 1,172,584, forward strand.
AATTGTTAGAATTAAAAATGGATTTCTTTCTTAAAATTAATTTTGTTACTTAATATATCTTGAAGGGACCTAGGGTCACTAGTCCAAACTTGGGGTGGAAAAATAGAGCCATCCATTTTCACTTCTTAGTGAATGAGAAACCTTTGGTTTGTCCCATATTGGGCAAACCAAGGAGGAAGTTTATCCTCATTACCACAAATGTTCTATATAAGGAAAAAGAACTAGTGGATTGGATATGGACTTAGGAAATGGACTAGTAGGCAAATGCACACATGTGCGGTGCTTCGCACCGAAGCACCGCGGGCCGCGGGCTTGCAGAGCTTGCGTGTGCTTTTGCGTGTGCTTTTCCGTGAGCTCCAACGGTTTGATTTTTTAATTCTATACATTAAATATTTTACGGTTTTGTATTTATAGGTTTAATAAACAAAAATCTTTTAATTAAATAACTCGAATTAAATATGTTTAATTAAATGAATTTTGACCGTTTGAAAATTCAACAGTCTTCTTCTTCTTTAAAAAAGAAAAAAAAAAAGTCATATTTTTACTAACCCCAATCGCAGCCACTGACCTGACTACTTTTTCCTTCTTCTTGCTTTGTATGCGCACTAGTTTATTTCTTCATTTTCTTCTACTGTTAAGTTCACAACGGGCCAACGAGTCTTGCTAACTGGGTGGGTATCAGGTGGTTTTATCCTGGATTCGATTTGTCATCTCTAAAGGTATAGCAACATCTTTCTAAAGGTGTACCTGACAAATATCGAGTTAAGGGCAGTCTGTTGAACAGGCGACTCCATCTCTTTGTGCTTGTATGGTTGTCTGAAGTGTGTTATTTGTTCTAACCCTTAACTCTTTTCAAGTTTCTGTTTGGTTTGCTTACTATTACAGGAATATTCTCCAACATTCTTAACTCGATATTTTGCTTAATTTCAAAATTTTACTTTTGTAACAATGGTGAAGACTGATGTTGACAGACCTCAGAAATTTTCTGGAAAGGACTTCAAGAGATGGCAGTCTAAAATGTTATTTTTCCTGAGTTTCCACACGCTAGATGAGATGGTTCTGAAGCCGTTTGATGAGTCTCTGAATGAACCTGAAAAATTACAGGACTTAGAAAGTTGGAAGAGAAGTAATTATATGGCCAAAAATCATATCTTAAACTGCCTAGAAGATGCTCTATATGATTTTTACAATGCTAAGGATAATTTCAATGCTTATAATTTATAGACTGCACTACAAGATAAATATGAAGCAGAAACAGCAGGAAGTAAAAAATTCCTGGTTGCATGTTTTCTGGAATATAAAATGATGAATGATAAATCAGTGGTTGATCAGTTTCTGGAGCTGCAAAAAATTATTAATGAAATAATTGCTGAAGGAATGGTTATTGACGAAACATTTCAAGTTTCTGCTGTTATTGAAAAATTGCCAAATTCCTGGGTAGAATACAAGAAAAGACTAAGGCATGAAACTGGTGAAATTTCCATGGTAGAATTGGGCAACAAAATCCAAGTTGAAGAATTGTTGTGTTCAAAGGAAAAGAATGTTTCTTCCGCAAGAGACATGTCAAACAAAGCTCACGTCATCGAACACAAATTTGCTAATCTAAGTCTGGACCACAACAAGCGCAAGCCTGGCCCGCAAAGAAAACGTACCTTTCAAAAACTAAAATCTGCTATTGGTAAAATTAAGGGAGCATGTTATGTTTGTGGTGTGTCTGTCCATATGGAAATTCATTGTAGAAAACGCAAAGATGCAAATTTTAAGAAAAAAAATATAAATTTAGTTGAAAGTAGTAAAAATGAGTTTTCTGACACGATGTCTGAGGTTAACTTAGTTACCAATGTGAGAGACTGGTGGGTAGACTCTGGAGCTACCAAACATGTCTGCGGAACTAAAGACATGTTCACCTCCTATCAGGCGGTAGGAGAAGGAGAAAAACTCTATATGGGTAATTCATCTGCAACACAGGTTGCAGGAAAAGGAAAAGTTTCGCTGAAGCTCTCCTCTGGGAAAATCCTCACACTGAATGAAGTTTTACATGTACCAGACATCTGCAAGAATCTCGTTTCAAGTGGTGTGCTAGATGATAAGGGATTTAAGATTGTATTTGAGTCTGGGAAAGTGATTATCACTAAGGGAAAGGATTTTGTGGGAAAGGGCTATAAGGCTGAAGGCCTATACAAATTATCTGTAACCTCTGTTGAAGTTAATAAAATTGATTCTTCTTATGTTGTTGTCTCATTGAATATCTGGCATGGTAGACTTGGTCATGTAAATTATAAATCAATGAACAAATTGGCAAACTCTGGCTGCATTCCAAAATTAAATTTGGAATATGAACATAAATGTGAAGTTTGTGTAGAATCAAAATATGCAAAGAAGCCCTTTAAGAAAAATGTCCACAGAAATTCTAATCCCTTAGAGTTAATTCACTCAGACTTAGTTGATATGAAATCAATCCAAACTAGAGGTGGTAAAAAATGGTTTGTCACTTTCATAGATGACTGTACTAGATACTGTCATATTTACCTGCTTAAAGGAAAAGATGATGCTTTAGAAGCATTTAAATTATATAAATTAGAAGTAGAAAACCAATTGAACACCACAATTAAAACCATTAGATCTGACCGTGGGGGTGAATATGTAATCCCTATAGGAGACTTTTGTGCACAACATGGCATTATTCATGAGGTAACTCCTCCTTATTAACCAAAATCAAATGGAGTGGCTGAACGGAAAAACCGAACCCTTAAGGAGATGATGAATGCCATGTTAATCAGTTCAGGACTACCGGCGAACTTGTGGGGGGAGTCCGTCCTCTCAGCTTGTTATATCCTGAATAGAGTGCCCCTTAAAGGATCAGTCAAATCACCGTATGAATTATGGAAAGGAAAACAACCCTCTTATGGATACCTCAAAGTGTGGGGTGTTTAGCCAAGGTCTCTATTCCTCCACCTAAGAGGACTAAAATAGGACCTAAAACAGTTGGTTGTGTCTTTATAGGATATCCCGAACACACCACTGCTTATAGGTTTATGGTTGTGAGTTCTGAAAACCTAGAAATTGGTGTGAACACCATTATGGAATCTAGGGATGCTACATTTTTTGAAAATGTGTTTCCGTTGAAATCTGAATCTCGCATGATATGTGATGATCCCCTATATGCCCCTTCTTCTAGCCATATTTTACCGATAGAAGAAGATGAATCTGTTTATGAACCTAGAAGAGGCAAAAGACTTAGAATAGAAAAATCTTTTGGGCCAGACTTCATAACCTGTTTAGTTGAAACTGATCCACAAACCTATAAAGAGGCCATGACTTCGTCTGAAGCTCTATGGTGGAAAGAATCCACTATTAGTGAGATGGATTCTATTGTTCAGAATGAAACCTGGGAGATAGTAGATTTACCTCCAGGGTGCAACCCCATAGGCTGTAAATGGATCTTCAAGAGAAAACGTAAGGTAGATGGAACTGTGGAAAAGTATAAAGCTAGACTAGTATCTAAGGGCTATAAACAAATAGAAGGTGTAGATTTCTTTGACACTTATTCACCTGTCACTATAATTACTTCCATTAGGATGCTAATCGCAATCGCTGCAATTCATAACCTAGAAATACATCAAATGGATGTAAAAACTGCGTTCCTAAATGGTGAATTAGGTGAAGAAATTTATATGGACCAACCCGAAGGCTTTGCAGTGAAGGGTTATGAAAACAAAGTGTGTAGACTTAAAAAGTTTTTATATGGCTTGAAACAAGCACCGAAACAATGGCATGAAAAATTTGATCATGTAATGTTTTCTAGTGGATTTAAAATAAATGAAACTGACAAATGTGTGTACAATAAATCTATAAATGATGCCAGTGTGATTGTATGCTTGTATGTTGATGATATTCCTTATACTAGGCACAACCTTAGAAATCATTAATTCCACTAAGAACATGTTGAGTGAGAACTTTGACATGAAAGACTTATGTCCTGCTGATGTAATCCTAGGGATGAAAATTAGAAAGGAGTCTAATGGATTCAGTCTTAGTCAATCTCATTATGTTGAGTCAGTTCTTAAGAAATTTAACCAGTTTGATAGTAAACCTGCAAGTACTCCATTTGACCCTTCTTGCAAACTCAAGAAAAACAAAGGCAATGGAGTCTCGCAACTTGAATATTCACGAGTCATAGGAAGTCTGATGTATTTAATGAACTGCACAAGCCAGAAATTGCCTATGCTGTGAGTAGACTAAGTAGGTATACCTGTAATCCAGGACATGAACATTGGGATGCACTTTTCAGAGTGTTGAGGTATCTTAAATACACTTTAAACTACCGTTTGAGTTATGAAAGACACCCTGTTGTTCTTAAAGGATACTGTGATGCAAACTGGATAGCAGACTCAGAGGAGTCTAAGTCTACGAGTGGATACGTATTCACTCTAGGCTGTGGATCAGTGTCTTGGAAGAAATCCAAACATACCTGTATCACTCGATCCACTATGGAATCCGAGTTTATTGCGTTAGATAAAGCAGGAGAGGAAGCCGCTTGGCTAAGATGCTTTTTAGAAGACATTCCTCTCTGGCATAGGCCTGTGCCAGCTATATCTGTACATTTTGGTAGTCAAGCTGCAATAGCTAATGCTAAAAACAGCAACTATAACGGAAAATCTATTCATATTAGGAGAAGACACAATTCTGTAAAATAATTAATCTCAACTGGCGTTATTTCTGTTGACTTTGTGAGGTCTAAGGAGAATATCGCGGATCCTTTGACGAAAGGCTTGTCCAAGGAGATAGTTAGTAATACATCGAGGGGGATGGGACTTAAGCTCATAAATTAAAACTTGTCATGAAGGATACTCAACCTTGCTGACTGGAGATCCCAAGATCAAAGTTTTGAATGAGACAACTAATTTGTGGCGGGTAAAAATTAAACACTATCAGGGAATTATTTTCTCTGTCCTTTCCCTATGGTGTAGACGTGATAGTGTGACTGCATGTAAGGATGACTTATAATAAAGTCTTAATGAGTTCTATATTTTCAATTTAAGATTGAAATGGGGTGTAGCAGTTAACACTCTTGATAGAACTCACCTATCTGAATGAGGAAGTGGGTCGCTTCCTATGAGAATTGAGCTGATTCTCTAGAGCATTCTAAGAAACGGGATATGTCCAGGTCCAAAACGGACACAACGGCGTGAACTTAACAGCACTCTTGAGAGATATCTTGCGTAAGGAGTTATTAATGAATTACACCAAATTATGGCAGTTCAAGACATCGTGTTCACTATCCATCAAGTAGTTCCGGTACTTCTCACTAAGCAAAGGTTCAATTCATTATGGACACCTATTGCTTAAGAGGTATTTCTCGTTTTTCCGGTTTTCTGATTTATCGTTTTCTTCATTCATATGGGGGATTGTTAGAATTAAAAATGGATTTCCGCGGGCTTGCAGAGCTTGCGTGTGCTTTTGCGTCAGCCTTGGTGCGAGCCTTGGTGCGAGCCTTGGTGCGAGCCTTGGTGCGACCCTTTGTGCGACCCTTGGTGCGAGCCTTGGTGCGAGCATTGGTGCGACCCTTGGTGCGAGCCTTGGTGAGACCGTTGGTGCGAGCCTTGGTGTGAGCCTTGGTGCGAGCCTTAGTGTGACTATTGGTGTGACCCTTGGTGTGACCATTAGTGTGAGCCTTGGTGTGACCATTGGTGCGAGCCTTGGTGTGACCATTGGCGTGTGCCTTGCGTGTGCCTGCGAGTGCATACGTGTACCCATCAAAGATCCAACGGTTTTATATTTTAATTCTATACATTAAATATTTTACCGTTTTGTATTTATAAAATTAAATCAGGTTTAATAAACAAAATTTTTTTAATTAAATATCTCGAATTAAATATGTTTAATTAAATGAATTTTGACCGTTTGAAAATTCAACAGTCTTCTTCTTCTTTAAAAAAGAAAAACAAAAGTCATATTTTTACTTACCCCAGTCGCAGCCACTGACCTGACGACTTTTCCCCTCTTCTTGCTTTGTATGCGCACTAGTTTATTTCTTCATTTTCTTCTACTGTTAAGTTCACAACGGGCCAACGAGTCTTGCTAACTTGGTTGGTATCAGGTGGTTTTATCCTGGATTCGATTTGTCATCTCTAAAGGTATAGCAACATCTTTCTAAAGGTGTACCTGACAAATATCGAGTTAAGGGCAGTCTGTTGAACAGGCGACTCCATCTCTCTGTGCTTGTATGGTTGTCTGAAGTGTGTTATCTGTTCTAACCCTTAACTCTTTTCAAGTTTCTGTTTGGTTTGCTTACTGTTACAGGAATATTCTCCAACACTAATTTGATCAAAATTGACCAAACTCCTTTACTTTGAAGGAGAATACTCTACTCATAGCCCTTGCTCTAACTAACATATAAAACATCTCTATAATAAAAAAAAATCACATTTTTTTTTTGCCTAAAACACTAAAAAAAGCACCTTCAAGGTTTATTAAACACAGGAATGGGTTCAGAAGGGTTATATGTTTTTTTTAGTCCAAATTCAATTGTATAAATTTTTGTTTAAAAGTGATAAAAGTTCTAGTTAGATTAAAACTATGTGTTGTTTGATGGAGGAAAATTTCATAAATAATTGAAAGTGTCATCGTCTTTTCTCTAACCTCCTAGGCTACCCTATCACATCCAAAATTTTATATTAACCGGGGCATAGTTATTAAAATCGGGTGGCTCATGGCTGATACAACAAAGCTCTAATTATTTCTAGTACATATTTCAATATCCGGCCAGTATCAACTCTAATCTTTATGCAATCGAACTTCATGCCCATGATAATGGTCTTATAGCTGAGTCTTCATATTTCATTCTTATACAAGGGTACTAGTTATCATAGCTAGTCTAAAGCCAATCCTTGGGAAGTTCCCATTTTATGTCACAAAATTGTCGGATTCGGAGAATATTGTTTATGATGGTGGGTGGTTAACGTTCATTTTCACCATGACAGATAGATAAGGTATTAACATTAATGGTACGTGTGGGTTTTGCAATGCTAGAAGTGAGTCCGTGGAACACCTTTTTTGCTTTGTCGCTTTTCTGTTCAGGTTTGGCAGAGTTAGTTCCTAGTATTCAAGGCTGGTCGTGGAGCAGGCCTGATACAATTACTCTTCACCTACCTCACTAGAATGCAGCTTATATTCAAGGTAATACAAGGATTTTATGGATGTTTCTTCCGCCTGGCGCCCTTGGGTGGAACATTTGGAAGCAACGCAATACAAGGACTTGTAAGAACAAGTTGAATTCTTTCTTTTGAGGTTGCATGCTCTGTCAAGGCTACAATCTAATCTTGGGTCCAAATCTATTACCTTCATATTTTCCCTCCCCTTTTCTACTTGGATTGTTAACTGGGATCAATTATTTGAATGACAACTTCCCTGGTTTAAAGTTGGCCATTTTATTTGTTTTTCTTTTTCTTAAGTATCCAATTTTTGAACTTCTATATATATATATATATGTACTCAGGACCGTCTTACAGGTTTGTGGTGCTCTAGGCGAAGTTGATATATGGGGTTTCTTTATGGGTTACTCGAAAATAATAACTTGAAACTAGCTATGCAGCCGAAGGGCGCCCAAAATTGTTTAGTTTTTTTTGTTAAATTTTGGGTTATAAGGTTGTCATTTGATATAAAGTACCCCGAAAATTAGTTGTTGATCTTAAAATATTTAAAATTTAGCGATGGTTATAGCTGTTATAAAATATTTAGTCACAATTATAACTTTGCAATTATTTGTAAAGTAAATATTGGGGCTCTAGGCCACCGCCTAGACTGCCTCTATCATAAGACGGTCCTGTTTTCAAAAAAAAGAAAAATTCTTCTAGTCCGTTCGTAATAAATCAGCTTACATGCTAGTTATTTTTATAAACTTTTAGACAACAAACTATTCACTAATTGATTTGATAGTACTATAACTAGGGTTGTTCATGGTCGGTTTCGGTTCGGTTTTTGGCCAAACCAAAACCGAAACCTGTACAGTCGGTTTTCCAAAAAGTTTTCCAAAACCGTTCCATTTACCGCCGGTTCGGTTTTACTCGGTTTTCTCTCGGTTTCGGTTTTTTCCAGCCGGTTTCGGTTAACCGGATGGTTGTGTCAGTTTCATGGAACTGACAGTGCAAAATTTAGAAAAGATCAAAAAACAAACTTTTTCACATAGCAATTCAAACACATGATTAACATCATAGCCCACTTTTTTTCGGGTTTTTCAAATTCATGGACACTCAAAACTAAATTCGTTTTATATTAGTAATAGTAGCAACAGAGAACCTTACTGAAGACTCTCAGTATCCTTCTTCATTGTGGATTTTGTTTCATTTCTTTCCTAGGAGCTTCACACCGAGAACCCTTTCCAGCTTTGTAATTATCTGTTGGTTTGGAATGGCCTTCCCTGATTCATACTCCTGGACAATTTTTGGCTTCTCATTGATCAGCTGCACAACACACAAGTATCTCCATTAATAATCATTGAGAGAACAAATGTTAATAAGGAACTTGAACAAACTTTTTCAGACTCCAGAGAGGAGGAACTACCTGTGCAAGTTGAGATTGAGTCATTTTCTTGTCCAAACGAGCCTGCATGATGTTTTTCTTTAGTTCAGATGGTACTCGTTCATCTGTTTCACATCATAACAAGTTCAGTTACATCTGATGTATAGCCAGATTGCAAGTGATTACAGGTACTTGTCCAAAAAAAAAAACTATTCTAGCATTAAATATAGAACTTCTCTAGCAAGCGCAACTTCCATGGAAGAAAATTAAAGAAGAGGAACTACTCACGTGTAAAAACTTCTGTTTCTTCATCAAGCTTCCTGGTGTTCAACGAAAACCCACAGTGAATACAATGAAAATGAAAATGAAAAATCTAACAAAACCAGATAGAAACTAAGTATATTAGTACTGCTTCCGATGGATTAATCCAAAATCTAAGATCAATCATGAATCAACGATCATCATCAGATGATTGTCCACCAAATTCATTTAATCTCAAAAAGAAGAAGAATTAGATTGGTTAAGTAAAACTGGTGGTTTATTCGAAAGAAATCATTCAACTAAACCAATCCCTAGTGGACGTATTACTCGTTCAAGATCATCATCATCTGCTTCTCAAAGATTTTTCACAAGTTTGAAATTAAAAGCATCAATAGTTGGTCTACCTAAACCACAAAGTTCTTGTTTCGTTGCTGGTGGTAGAAGGAATTGTAAGTCATATCTTCAGTGAAGGAGTGGAGAAGAAGAAGTGAAGAGATTGGAGGCGGAGGCTGGGCTGCTGCTCAAAAAATGGAAGAGAATTAGGGTAAGAAAGTTAGGGTAGGGTTATATATCAAGGGTAATGAAGGGTTTAGATTAGATCTATCACAAATTAGATCAACGGTTTTAAATAGTCGGTTTTCCATGGCATAACGGTTCGATTTTTGGCTCAACCAAAACCGAAACCGGGACTACCGGTTTCCATACTTTTTTTCCATAACCGTTCCATTAACAAACGGTTCGGTTCGGTTTTTCCCTATTCGGTTTGGTTTTGGCGGGTTTCCATAGAAACCCGTTACCATGAACAACCCTAACTACAACTAACTAAAAGTTCCATTATTAACTAATTTTTGGATCAAGAAGGTACACAATACTTAATTTATTACCAAGTAATACAGTTAAAAGTAAAGGTAGGAACTAAGCAAAAATGGGAGAGTATATTTTCATTTCTTAACTTTTTTTTTCCTTAGGTTGACGTGCTCAAACAAGCTTAATTATACAGACTATTTGTAGTGGAATATGCATGGTAAAATGCATTTTACAAAGGAACTATGTTAACTAGGTCTCTATACTTAAGGATTATGGGTAATCCTTCAAAGTTAAGTAATATAAGTTTACTTCTTATCTCGTGGAGGAGATAATGTAGATTAAGTGGTTACCGTTTGACACAATCGGAGCCGGTGGGTCATCCACATTTTCTAGAAAACACACGAGATGTAATATCCCCTAGGATGATCCAGCGCTCTAAGAACGTTGACTCATTAAAACCTTACCGATAAAATTCAGTGAGACTACACCCAGACGAAGGAAAAAAAGTACATTGAAATTCTTAGAACAGTGTTGGACACGCATATGCTGTCTCGTTAAAACCTTTGCAAGGAAAACCAGTGGGACAAAACCTTGTCGAAGGAAAAAGAGTACAACGCGTTAAAGTCCAAAATCAAAACTCCCCCTGATCAAATTCTCTGTTAGTTTGCCTGCTTGTACATGTGGTGCATTCCGATTACATAAACCAGCTTTCGGAAAAAAAAATTTGGTAAAGACTTGGTGAAGAGATCTGCATAATTTTCACATGATTGTATCTTTTGGATATCAATCTCATTGTTCTTTTGGAGATGATGAGAATAAAATAACTTTGGTGAAATATGCTTTGTTCTATCACCTCTGATGTATCCCTCTTTAATATATGTTATACACGCCGAATTGTCTTCACAAATTGTTGTTGGAGCACTGGTTATGGAGGTTAGACCGCAAGAGCTTCTGATGTGCTCGATTAATGACCGCAGCCACACACATTCTCTACTGGCTTCATGGAGAACAATTATTTCGGAGTGATTTTGAGGATGTAGCAGGCATGTTCTGCTTACAAGAATGCCATGAAATCGGAGTTCCACCGATGGTAAAAACGTACCCTGTATGAGATATTCCTTTGTGCGGGTATGATAAATATCCAGCATCTGTATATCATGTTATCTGCGAACAACCTAATGAATCTTTCGAGTAAAACAAACCCATGTCAGTAGTACCACGAAGGTAACGAAAAATTTGTTTTACCTCTGTCCACTGTAGTTTCGTTGGTGCAGAACTATACCTGGATAGCAAATTTACTGCAAAATAAATATCAGGCCTAGTACATTGAGCTAAATATGACAAGGCCCCAATTGCACTCAAGTATGGTACTTCTGGACCAAGGAGTGCTTCACCCTCCTTTTTAGAGCGAAATGGATCTCTTTTAGAGTCAAGAGATCTAATAACTATTGGGGTGCTTAGAGGATACGCTTTATTCATCTTGAAACGTTTCAAGACTTTCTCTGTATAAGTGGATTGGTGGAAAAGAATTTCATTCTCATAATGCTCAAGTCGTAGGCCAAGACAAAATTTAGTTTTACCAAGATCTTTCATCTCGAACTCCTTCTTTAAGCATTCAATTGCTTTGGAGAGTTCATCAGGAGTTCCATTCAAGTTGATGTCATCTACATATACAACTATTATTGCAATTCCAGATTCTGTCCTTTTAATAAACATACAAGGGCAAATAGGATTGTTTACATATCCCTCTTTTACTAAGTATTCACTGAGGTGATTATACCACATTCGCCCGGATCTTTTTAATCCTATAGAGCCCTATTTAGTTTAATTGAATACATATGACGTGGTTTCCCTTAAAGCTTTAAGCTCGGTAGAAGACTCATAATATGAATCCAAAGAATGACTTGCAATATGAATCCTTCTGGAAGTTTCATGTAAATGTTTGTATCTAGCTTGCCATATAGATACGCAGTAACCACGTCCATTGGATGCATGTTAAACCTTTTAGAGACTGCCAGACTTATCAAATATCGAAAGGTAATTGCATCCATAACAGGGGAGTATGTATCTTCATAATCAATCCCAGGTTTCTGCAGGAAACCTTTTGCCACTAGTCACGTTTTATAGCGAACGAATTCATTTCTCTTGTTTTGCTTTCTCACAAACACCCATTTGTAATCTACATGATTCACATTCTCTGGTGTTTGGATTGCGGGCCCAAAAATATTGTGTTTAGCGAGAGAATCAAATTCATCTTGGATTGCCACTTTCCATTTAGGCCATACGTCTCTTTGTCGACATTCCTCTATATAATGTGGTTCAATACCATCATTACCGTTGGCAATTTCATTAGATACTGAGAATGAAAATATATCGTCGATAATTACTGGGTTACGATCCCATTCTCTGTCGCATGCGTAATTTATGGAAATTTCCTCATTTAAAGGTACTTGTGTCTCAGTCGAGACTTTATCCTCTTTAGGAGGTTCATCATAAAAAATTGGTCATTCTTTGATAGTCTCTTCAGGAGCACTATCTATAGACGCTTTAGGAGCTCTATCTTTAATTGAGACAAATTGGCTCTTCCTCTCTCGAGGGACAGAATCTTTTGATCCAACTGGTCGACTACGCTTCAGGCGTGCCTTTGATGATTCATTTGCAGGAGCATTTCTAGCAGGCACATACGATTTTGTAATTCGAACAGTGTTAGTAAATTCATTAGGCATTTGATTTGCATTAATTTACAGATGTATATTCTTTTGCACTTCCACTTCAGACTGATTAGTGTAAATATCAAGATGAGACAAACTTGGTGTATACCAAGATATTATCGTTCTTCCTACGTCTTACCTTCTCCCCCTAACGGCGGGAAAATTGTCTCATTAAAATGACAATCTGCAAATCTAGTTGTAAAGACATCACTTGTTAAAGGTTCTAAATACCTTATAATAGATGGCGAATCAAAACCAACATAAATACCAAGGCGGCGTTGTGGAACAAATTTAGTTCGTTGTGGTGGTGCAATCGGCACATAAACAGCACAACCAAAAACACATAAATGTAAAATATTTTGTTGCAGCCCCAAAACAAGTTGTAAAGGGGAATACTGATGGCTAGAAGTTGGTCGAAGTCAGACTAAATCAGCAACATGCAAAAATAGTATGCCCCCATGTGGAAACAGGTAATTTAGTCCTCATAAGCATGGATCGAGCAATTAACTGAAGATGTTTTATAAAATACTCAGCTAATCCATTTTGAGTATGCACATGTGATACATTATGTTCGACATCAATACCAACTGAAAGGAAATAAGCATCAAAAGCCTTAGATGTAAATTCACTAGCGCCATCAAGACGAATGGACTTAATAAGAAAGTCCAGAAAATGGGCACGCAACCGAATAATTTGGGCAAGTAGTCTGGAAAACGCAACATTACGTGATGATAGTAAACAAACATGAGACCATCTAGCAAATGCATCTATCAATACCATAAAGTATTGAAACGGTCCACAATGTGGGTGGATAGGCCCACCAATGTCACCATGTATCCTCTAGAGGAATGTTAGTGATTCAACAATGACTTTTTGTTAAAGACGGTTCTGTAAAGGATGTCCATGAGAATTTTGTATTATTCTACTCATCATGGTAGAACCTGGGTATCCAAGACGGTCATGCCAAAACTTGAATAATTCAGGATCATTAAACTTCTTGTTAATGACAACATGAGATTCGATAGTTCAAATTCTCGTAAAATGCAACCCATAAGAAATAGTCTTAAGCTTCTCTACAACGTGCTTTTGGCACGAAACAGATGAAGTAATACACAAATACTCCATATTATGCTCATCCGTTGTTTCAAGGTGTTAACCATTACACTGAATATCTTTAGAACTCAACAGATTCCTCTGGGATCTGGTAGAATGTAAGGCATCTTCAATTATTAATTTTGTACCCCCTGGTAGAATGATACACGCTCTTCCGGAGCCGTCTATCAGGCTACTCGAACCCGAATTGGTATTCACATTACCCTTAAACCTTTTTAGGGTTATAAAATATTTATGGGATCGAAAAATTGTATTTGTTGTTCCCTTGTCAACCAAACAAACATCTTCATTGTCTTCCTTAAAATTGGATAGATTACTTCTGGAATCCATATCCTTCAATATAAATAGACGGGGGAAAGTATTAATAAAAGTATTAACAAAACATCCACTTGTATTATACACCAAAAATATGGTAAACATCAACAAAAACATATATAAAATAAAAACTCATAAAATACAAGAAACTATATTACAGGGTGTACGAAGGAAACATTTAGTTCTACATCTCACCAAAAGAAAAATGGATAGGCTCGCCACCTTTAGGGTCGACGAGATAATCAGATACATCCAAGTGGGTATTACTAGTATTAGGAACAATGGATTCTATTAAATTTGTCTTTATATCTTCGGCAGGTCGCTTCTGGGACGCCTGATATTGTTTAACATAATTTTCTGGTGTACGATAGGTACGCTGCCAGCGACCAGTTAAGCCACACCAATAGTAAAAATATTTCTGAGGAGGTTGACTAGAAAAATCATTTCCCTTTTCTTGCTTCGGTTCATTGGGTTCCGCAATTCTCAACGACCATTGGTACGGCTGATAACGGGTATACCTTCCCCGTGTATTTTATGGCCCCCATGTTGGTTTCTTTTGCTATATCCACGTTTTCTTTTGTAACCATGATTATTTCCTCTTCCAAAATATGTGGTTGCGTGTGCTTCAGGCAACGCTGCGGAACCAGTAGGATGAGATTCATGGTTTTTCAACAAAAGCTCATTGTTCTGCTCTGTAATCAACAAACAAGAAATTAGCTCAGAATACTCTTTAAAATTACGCTCTCGATATTGTTGATGCAGGAGCACATTCAAGGCATGAAAGGTTGTAAATGTTTTCTCCAACATTTGTTCTTCGGTGACAGTCTCACCATATAATTTTAGTTGTGAGGTAATTTTAAATAGAGCAGAGTTATATGATGTCATTGAACGAAAATCTTGCAGCCGCAAGTTCAACCAATCATTCCGAGCTTTTAGAAGTATGACGAACTTCAGGTGGTCACATAGCCTTTTCAGACAGTGCCACAAAGTAAGTGGGTCTTTAACTGTCAAATATTCATTTTTTCAAATCATCGTGTAGATGGTGTCGGAGAAAAATTATGGTTGTAGTGTGGTCCTTACTGGACGCGGTGTTTCCTTCTTGAATTATCTTTCCAAAGCCTTTAACTTCAAGATGAAGCTCGACATCAACAATCCAAGAAATATAATTATTTCTTGATATATCAAAACCTGCGGATTCAAGTTTATTAGATTTACCATTTATAAAAAATATTCAAAAAAACAAAAATTACATATACTCCCCGTGATTTAGTCGCCGAGTAATAACAACTTGACCTTTGACCGACGAGAGCTTCACGCTGATAACGTTTATAAATTTTTTACCCAACAAACTACTCACTAATTGATTTTCTAGTACTACAGCTAACTAAAGGTTCTATTATTAACTAATTTTGGAGCAAGAAGGTACACAGTACTTAAGTTATTACCAAGTAATACTGTTAAGAGTAAAGGTAGGAACTAAGCAAAAGTGGGAGAGTATATATTCATTTCTTAACTTTTGTTCTTTCCTTAAGTTAACGTGCTCAAACAAGCTTAACTATACAGACTATTTATAGAGGAATATGCATGGTAAAATGCATTTTAAAAAGGGCACACCTTAACTACGTGTCTATAATTAAGGATTATGAGTAATCTTTTAAAGTATTACTTCCTCCGTTTCAGGAAGAGAGTTACTTTCATTTTTAATATAACAAACTTTCAACACTACCCTTATTATTTTAAGAAATATTATTATTTTCATTATAAAGATATATGTAGTATTAAATTTTTTATTAGGGTAAATCTGGAAGTTATTCTCTCTCATCTTACTTTAACAATTGTGCAAATAGGAAAAGTAACTTTTTTCCTGAAACGGAGGAAGTATAAGTTTACTTCTTATCTCGTGCAGGAAATAATATAGATTAAGTGGTCACCGCTTGACACAATCGAAGCCGGTGGGTTAGTCCCACTTTCTGTAACGGTTATGTCGTTTTTGCTCACGTATTCATGCAAATTCTTGCCGATCCTCTTTGGCTGTGCCGATTCTTGCCCACTTATAAATGCAGGTTCTTGCCCAAGCACACGATGACACGAAATATATAAAATTCGAGACGGAGCCAGAAAATAAGCTCTAGGTGAGCAAAAAGTGCTCTAGTGATAGAACATTTAGGTGGACTAAATGACCATTGATAGCTTTTGTAAAGCCCATATTTTTCATGGAACCACTTTCCAGTTTCCAGAGACTCTAAAATTTTCAATCTCCCTGAATTACAATTTACAACATATACGCTTTTCAAGGTCAATTTTCCATTACAGTCGCCCGCCGAAGTTCTAAAATTAAAACATGATAATTCTTTTAAATTTTAAAACAAAAATAAACATAAAAAGTCATCACGGTCCAACTTCATATAAATGACCATGAAAAATGGCATTAATAGATTTTTCGGCGCAGTTGATCGGGTAAGTAAACCTTAATGGTACCTTCTATTAGAAGTTCTTTTCTTTACTTACATCTTGATATTGTCACTCCAAAGGACAGCGCACGAGTTCAATGGAAACATAAGCCAAAATCAATATCTTCAGCAGTAATGAATACCGCTAGCGCTACCATGGATTTGAGGCACTGTGTTACTGCGGTTGCGGACAATAAAACAAATTGTGATTCTTTGTCCAGCTGTAATCCCACTGCCACAGGCATTGCTTCCACGTTTCGAGTTGTCTAAAATTTAGTAGTAGGGAAATGCTAAACCTACTCTCGCGCGTGAAACTTTGTCGTCTAGGATAGAAGCATGGTACTTGTACTGTAGAAATCATCCCAAGCACATATAGGTGCCGGTAAGAGGAGTAAAGGTGTTCGACTCTGTTACACTCTCTATATGTTTGCGGTCCTATAGAAAATAACATTAACTAGCAAGAAGACAGAGCTATATACACTGCCATGAAGTGTAAGTGCAATCACATGTAGGATCGATCGTTAAGCTGCTTGTCGTTTTTAGATGGATGCGACTGGTGATGATAAGTAAGCACCTTGGCGCATAACAAGTGTCATTGTTATTTAATTCGAAAGCTTGGTCTTATCACTTCAATTTCAATATAGCATAGCATAGCATAGCATAGCATAGCATAGCATAGATCATCAATCGACCATTAAAAAAAAAATCCCAGCACTTATATAGAAATGCGGTTGGTGATTCACTTGGTTGTATACAAAATGGGTAGCTAAATAAATACTGTACTTTATATGCTAGAGCCCAGCAACAACCTTCTCCAACAAAGATATCATAATACTACACTACACCAACTAACCAATGTTCTAGGTGGATTGAACGTAGCCCATCATCAAACTTAGAACATGTACTTGGGCGTTTTGTTTTTGTTTTTTTGATCGAATGTACTGTTAGGAAATAAAATAGAGGCGACACGTGTAAGACAGTTAAGAAAAAAACAGTGAAATAAAAAAGGACGGGAAGTACACAATCAAAGCCATAATAAAGTAGTGGAACGGGATGGAAGTGACAGACTGAGCGACGTTCTGCACGGCTGACACTTAAGATCGGGAAAGTAACAGCATAAAATGCATATAGTACGGGAAAGTAAGGTAATAATTACTTTACTGACACATATGATCGGGACAACACCGGCATTCAAGGAGGAGAGAGCACGTGTAAACCATGCAACGAACGTCATAATTACTTTACTGACACATATGGTCGGGACAACTTCGGTATTCAAGGAGGAAAGAGCACGTGTAAACCATGCAACGAACGCACCACGGGTTTCAAGGGATGAAGAGCACATGTAAATCATGCAAAGTGCGTACCAAAGAGAAAACATGACCTGTCAATCTTACAAACATCCCGATCATAATATAATAAGAAGAACGATAGTGGGTCGGGACAAGCGAGACTCGTTACTATGACTATAAATAGAAGAGAGCATTCAATGGAGAAAGGGTCGGAAAAAATCGAAGAGAAGAGATTAGAAGAAGAAAGTTTATTAGGTATGATAGATAATCTATTAAGATAGAACAGGTATCTGTTTAAATTCTTTAAGAAATATATTTGTAATTGTACTTTGGATCATATTTCTGATCCATCCTCCATTGAATCGTAAATAAATGTTTATCAAATTGTTATTTCTTTAAATGATTCTATGTATCAATTTATTAGGCAATCTTCAAATTATTGGTTGTTAATGTCAATGGGAAAATTGACATAAACAATTTGGCGATAGAAACAGGGATGAGTTAAAGGATTTATCCTACCTGTTCTTTAAAAAGTGAATTTGATGTTGCATTAACAATGAAAATGGTATTCTAAAAAAAAAAAAAAACAGAGATTTATACGGTTTTTCTCGAGTATACTTAAATATTTGGTCATAAAACATATTTTTAGAAGACGAAAAAATTAGCTTATGTCACTTTATTTTTCTTTAAATAATTTATTGTAAGATTAGTTGGCTAATTTTTCATAGTTTATTAGAAATCAAGAGGAGAAAGTTAGCTATCAGCAAATCCAGAAACAAAATGTCACAAGCAGACTCTGCGAATCAAGACAGTAATGATGGACAAACTTTAAGACAAAGGGAAGATGAGAGTGATTCAGACCAACAACAGAGTAATGTGGGAAATCATTCACCAATCCAAGATCTAACACCAAATGCTTTATCACAAAATCAGTTCTCGCATCACGAGAACTCAAGAAATAATGTAAATTATCTTCAAAATCTGATACGGGAAATGGATGAAATAAGGAGAGAACAGGGGATCAACCAAGGTAGAATTGAATTATTAACCAGAGAAAATCAAGCTTTAAAATGTGCAATTCGACGTGAATAGAGGCAGGCTGCAACAAGATCACAAAGTCCAGAAGTAATTTTAGAAAGACGAGTACCAAGAAACGAAGGAGAAAATCATGATCAAAGGATGGTGTTAGCTGGATCGTCATCGCGAGCCAGAAGACAGAGAGAAAACCAGGAAATCCAACGTACACAATGGCAGAAATGTATTGAAGCTATGGAACAAATGAAAGAGGAAATAAAAGGACTGAAAAACAAAGAAGGAGGAAGAATAGAAGAAGTACTAAAAGAGGCTAGGCGTACACCATTATCCCAACGATTAACAAATGTTCCATTACCCAGAGAGTACAACATCCCTTTATTTGAATGTTACGATGGAACAAAGGATCCAACCTCACATTTGAAATATTATAATCGAGTAATGTCACGGTGGGATGGCCATGAAGCAATTATGTGCCGTTGCTTTCCTTCAAGTTTAACAGGTTCAGCGTTATTGTGGTACGATAGGTTGCCTGAGAGTTCCATTGAGTGTTATTCACAATTAGTGAGGAAATTTCTTGAAGCATACATGTACAACAAACCAGTTGATTCAGGAATAGATAGATTATATTCTCTTACATCATGGCCAGAAGAGACCATAAGATCTTATACTGCTCGATGGCATACAGTGTGTCAAGCAATTGGAGATGTTGATTCAAGCACTGCGATAAATCATTACAAATGGGGAATCGCTGATCGGAGATGTCAGCTTTTTATTGAAATCCATCGCAACAATCCCAAGACTGAGGGGCAACTCAGAGAAATAATAGAAACATGTGCAAGGTTGCAAGATGTCCAGGAACAACATCCAAGAAGCACTTCACGAAATCAAGAAAGCATGAAAAGGACAAACTCAATTGATGTGTCAATAGAGCAGAAAAAAGAATTTCCTCATAAATCAGAATCTAAAGAATCGAAGCGCCCACGGCAAGGGGATAATAAAGCATTTGTGCAACGATTTCAAGAAAGAGTGTTTACAAAGCTTAATATCTCATACACCGAACTTTTGGATATCATAAAAATTAAACCAGATTTTCAATGGCCATCTTCAAAAGGTAATCAACCTGAGTTTACTCAACGATCAAAAAATTATTGTGGTTACCATTGTTATAAAGGTCATGCAACAGAAAACTGTAGGAATTTCATTATCCTGGTACAAAAAATGATAGATGCAGGAGAGTTAAAAGAATATATTCAGAGGACCGAACCAGTAGCTAGACCTGATAAAGGCAAAGCAGTACATATTCCGTATAATGAACGGACTATTAATGTAATATCGTACTCAGAAAAAAGAGATACTGACATAAATACTGCAATCAGTAAAAAATTATGTCAAAGGATTCAAAACCATGAAATTTTCAGAGTATCGGGAAGAATAGCAGAAGCTTGGGAAGACTGGATGGCATCCCCTCTAACTTTCTCAGCACGAGAAGTAAATCAGGAAATTGAGATGCACAATGATCCATTAGTTCTTACATTACCCATGGCAGGATGGAATGTTAGAAAATCCTTATGGACGGGGGCAGTTCGTTGAATGTTTTATTTCATAGTTCATTTTGCAAGATGGCACTTGCAAAAGATCAACTAATCCCATCCCGATATATGATTTATGGATTCAATGCAATGGCCTCAAGACCAGAAGGAGATATAGACTTGCAAGTATCAGTCGGACCAATCAACATCCTAACAAGATTCAGTGTAGTCGATGCTCCATCACCATACAATGCAATCATTGGCAGACGATGGGTACACCAGCTAAAAGGTGTAATTTCCACTTATCACCAATATCTGCGATTTCCAACACCGCAAGGCGAAATGGAGATCAAAGGAGATCAAGATGATGCAAAGTTCTGTATAATGGCGGAGGTAAGAATGCATGAAGAACAGGAACAACAACAACAACAAAGAAAGAAAAACCGAAGGACTGAAGAAAAAGAAAATGAAATTAATCAATACCTGAGAAGAAATATTGAACAAAAGTCAGCAAACGAGTTAGGAGAAAGCAGTAACGACCAAGGAAACTCAACAAATCAACAGCTTGAAGGACTCCCATAAGAATTAAAGGGAATTCCAACTCCAATTGGGAATCCAAAACCAATTTTCACTTCTATAGAAGAAACTAAAATTGTAAATATTGGAACTTTAGAATGGCCCAAGAGAGTACAGATTGGAACTTTGATGAAAGAAGATGCGGAGCAAAGTTTAATCAAATTACTTCGTGATTTTATAGATATATTTGCATGGAAAATGGAAGATATGCCCGGGATAGATCCAAATATTGTACATCATGAATTACGAATACGACCTGATGCTACACCATTTCGTCAACGAATACGCAAGGTTGCATCGGAATATCACGATCCAGTTGAAAAGGAATTAGCAAAGCTTCTAAGTGCTGGATTCATTCGAGAAGTACGATATCCAACATGGATTTCTAACATGGTGATCGTTCCAAAAAACAACGGTGGAGTCAGAATTTGCATAGACTTTACCAATTTAAACAAAGCTTGCCCAAAAGATAGCTATCCACTTCCTAATATTGATCAATTAGTGGACGCTGTAGAAGGTCATGAAGCATTATCTTTTATGGATGGACAGTCGGGATATAATCAAATCGCACTTGCAGAAGCAGATCAGGAACACATTGCGTTCTTTACTCTTCGGGGGCTATATTGCTATACTAGGATGCCGTTTGGATTAAGGAATGCTGGAGCAACATATCAGCGTTTGGTTGATGCAATTTTCAAACCATGGATCGGACAAATATTAGAAGTTTATGTCGATGATATGTTGGTGAAAAGCAAATTATCAAGTAATCATTTAAAAGACCTCGCTGAAATTTTTGGGGCGTTACGAAAGTACAAGATGAAGATTAACCCAGAGAAATGCACTTTTGGCGTTTCATCGGGGCGTTTCTTGGGTTATTTGGTTACAAAAAATGGAATAGAAGTTGATCCAGCTAAGATCCAAGCAATCACAGATATGCCATCACCCAGCAGTATTAAAAGTGTACAGAAGTTAAACAAATGTCTAGCTGCTTTAAACAGATTTATTGCTAGATCATCAGAACGGTGCAAACCATTCTTTGAAATACTCAAGAAGAAAAATAAATTTGAATGGAACAATCAATGTGAACAAGCATTCCAAAGCATAAAGAAGCACCTAGCCACTTTGCCAGCATTACAGAAACCGGAACCCGAAGAAATATTAACTCTGTATATATCAGCAACAGAAGATGCAATCAGTGCAGTGATGGTGCGCACCAATGAAAAAAATAGAAAAACCAATATATTATATCAGCAAAACCCTTAATTCGGCTGAAAGAAATTATACTAGGATCGAACAACTCATCCTGTCATTAGTCTTTGCCACACAAAAGTTACGTACTTATTTTCTCACTCATTATATTCGTGTCCGAGCAAGGCACCGTTACAATCAGTATTGAAAAATACAGGAAAAGTAGGAAGAATCGCTAAATGGAATGTCCAGCTAGAACAATTCAATATCATTTATGAGTTGCAAACCGCACAAAAATCTCAAGTTTTAGCTGACTTCCTTGCATACTTCCCAATTGAAGAAGAATATGAAATTCAAGGTCTGATCTTTCAAAATAAAAAAAAAAATAAAAAATTATTAACGATTTATTTTTAACAATTTATGTTATTTATGATTAAAGGACTACCTGGATGTGAGGAAGAAGACCCACAAGATATTCTGGACTCGACAAGCTCTCAAAGGTGGAAAGTCTTTGTTGATGGATCCCGAAACAAAGAAGGAGCAGGAATCGGCATTGTGATTACTACACCAATGGGAGATAGAATGATTCATTCTTTTCGTCTTGAATTTGAAGAACATACAAACAACATAGTAGAATATGAAGCTGTGGTGCATGCATTAAGACTTATCATTGAATTAGGAATCAGCAATGTTCGACTTACGAGTGATTCGCAGTTGGTAATTCGGCAGCTTGAATTAAAATATCAAACACTTGATGCAGATTTAGTGCAATACAAAATTCTTGTTCAAATTCTGGCAAGCCAAATCTCAATTCTTACTTTCCGGCATTTATCCCGAGACAAAAATCGACATGCTGATGCTTTGGCATTCATTTCTTCCATGTTAAATGACCCAAGTGTTACAACACTTAAAGTTGGAAGAAGTTATGAACCTTCAGTTCAGATAAAAGTACTTCATAATATGGAGGAAAATGTAACAGAAGAGGTTCCCGATCCCACAATACAAAACGTCCCATGTACACCTCAACAAATAGGTGATCAAACAAGTGAACCGGATTGGAGAATTCCGATTCATCAATATTTACAAGATAACATATTACCCACCAATTCTCAGGAAGCAAGAAAAATTCAACTCAAATCAGACAATTACCAACTTCGGGATGGAATTTTGTATCGTAAATCATTTCTCGGACCATTATCTCGATGTTTATCACAACAAGAAGGAATTCAGATACTTAAAGAGATACACTATGGAGATGCAGGAAACCATAGTGGAAGACGATCACTTGCATTCAAAGCCAAAACTCAAGGTTATTATTGGATATCCATGCAAAAGGACTCGGACAACATGGTACGAAGATGTGAGGAATGTCAACGATTTGCAAAAAGGATCAGAGCACCAGCTACAGAACTCAATTCTATACTCAGTCCATGGCCATTTGTAAAATGGGGAGTAGATATTGTCGGTCTGTTAGTTGAGGGAACCAAAAAGAGACGATACTTAATAGTGGCTACTGATTATTTCACCAAGTGGGTAGAAGCGAAAGCATTAGCTCGAATCAGAGATTCTGATGTATTTACATTTTTATTTGAAAATATCATATGTAGATTTGGAATACCAGCAGCCATAGTTTCTGATAATGGACAGCAATTTCAAGGAAGAAATATTGATATGTTGTTTGAGACATATAATATTCAACAATACAGATCCACACCATTTTATCCCCAAGTAATGGACAGGCCGAATCCACAAATAAAACAATAGCAATGAATTTGAAGAAGACACTTGATGGGCATCATAAACATTGGTGTGAACAATTGCATAACACTTTATGGGCTTATCGCACTACGAGAAAAGAATCAACTGGAGAATCACCTTTCCTTCTCGCGTACGGAACAGAAGCAGTCATACCAACTGAAATCATTCTACCTACGACAAGAACAGAAGCATGGGAGAAAAATTTGAATACAGATCTAATGTTAGAGAAATTGGATAATTTAGAAGAAAAGCGGGAAGTGGCACTCCAGAGGATGGAGAACTATCAAAGAAGGATAGCACGGGATTACCACAAAAAAGTCAAGTCCCGAAATTTCGTGCAAGGACAATATGTATTACGACAAATCCCTGAATACCATCGGGACAAAGATGCTGGGAAGTTCGCACCAACTTGGGACGGTCCATATATAATACATACTTCAGCTGGGCAGGGATCGTATTATCTCCAAAATATGCAAGGACAAACTTTACAATATCCCTGGAATGCACGATACCTAAAGCTTTATTATCCATAAAGCTAACACAATTATGGAAGCCCGCACAGGTATTCATATCTTTATTTTAAACTTTTATTTTACGATACGATTTCTTCTGAGTTTGAACTTACAATAAAATGTAAATTCAGGAATATTTTATTCTGAAAGAACGCTTCGATTGGCGACACAATCTAAATTCAAATCCAGGAACATCGTATTCTGGAAAACGCTTCGATTGGCGACAAAATTCAATCTCAATACCCAAAAAGGTACATGTCTTATTAGAATTTGAATAAATTCTAATCTTTTCATAAAGGAGAAATATCTAACTTATGGTTGTCATTTTCAGAATACGTTCGGGACCAACCTTGTATCTTACCTTTGGCCCGGGTTTGTTTCATATGTGTTTATTCCGGAACGCACCAAGTACTGCACGCACCAAGTACTGGAACGCACCTAGTACCGGCGTGCACCAAGTACTGGAACGCACCAAGTACTCCGGAACGCACCAAGTACTGCACGCACCAAGCAATGCACGCACCAAGTACTGGAACGCACCTAATACCGGCGTGCACCAAGTACTAGAACGCCCAAAGTACTAACGAACCATAGGATCGTACCCAATAAAGATAGATCCTGGAACGATGTAGTACGAATCTAAAATAAAATATGAAGTGAGAAGTAATGACAAACCTTGATTCTGATCTTGAAGTTTTTTATTTTGATCCTCAGAAATTTCCAGCTGTCGAAGCTGCTGTTGTTGTTGTTCTTGCTGTTGTTGAAGTTGTTGTTGAAGATTGTTGTTTTGTTGCCTCAGATTCTCAAGTTCTTGTTGCAAACTCTCATTCCCAGTCCTTGCCTTTGATGTCTCGTTCTTGAGCATCAGTTCCATCATTATGGCTCGAGCTTTATAGAACTTATACGCTGCAAACGTACAAACGTTACCAGTTTTGAGCTGAGCGAGAACTTGTTGAGGAAACGAGTACGTTGAGCCTTCTGCCATGGTTAGAATTTCACTCAAGGAAGAAGGAAGACTGAGCGGGTGTGGTTGATCGAAAAAATCACCTTCAAACCAAGCATCTCGGGTTCTATCTATCGAAGCCGCACCAACCGAAGCCCGAAGCCTAGCCATGGAAGCATTATCAGCCTTCGATAAGTTGAACCAAATAGAAGTATTTAAAAACCCTTTTGAGACAAACCATTCGAAGGCTTCATCTTCTTTACCCGCAAGAATGATTCCTTCATCTTCTTCATCAAAAGGCCAATGTACGGGAGGATCGGTCATGCCATCGTCACTATTATGAGAGGGAGTGGCAGGACGAGGTGATGTCCCGACGGGGGCACTTATTGCTTGATTAACCTCAGAAGTATTTGTATTCTCAGTTTGGTGCGCAGCATCAGGAACGATTGAGGAGGGAACATTAGGGTTCGTACTTTCAGTATTGCCTCCCTCAGAGATTACATTTCCTTGTCCTTCTACAACAATATTTTTATTTTCAACATTCTCTTCAACAGCAACAGCAGCTTCGATCAATTGTACTATATTATCTTCCTCAATAACAACATCGCCTGCTTCTTCTTGAGGAAATCCGGAGAAAACTGTTAATGAAGCACCGCAAGGAGCAACGTGTATTATGTCGAAGCTAGAAGGAAGAGGAGAAAAAGTGGCGAAGATATTTGTGGGGGCAGTGGTATCTGAAACAGCTTCAGAAATAGATGAAGGTACGGAGGGCAAATTTGAAGGAAGAATAGGTAATTCCATACTTACGGGAACAGCATTGATAATAACATGCTGTTCCGACACATCGGTTTGGACCGAACCTTCAGCAGCAGTTATACGAGCAGAATCACTGCACCCCACTATTGTATTATCTCTAATTTCCCCCTCTTCTGCTTCAGAAGGGTATGATGGTCTTCTCATTTTCCTCTTTTTCTTTATTTCCTTAGGAAAAACTAGTTTACGTTTTCCTTTACCTTCAACAATTTCTTCTTCTTCCACTCTCTGTCTTCCCTCAACAATTTGAATACCAAGACTTCGACGAGGAGGAGGAGGAGGAGGAGGATGGACATCAGTGACAAGATCAGAATCAGGTTCAATCTGAAACACAGACATTTGCCTCATAAGAAATAATTTAACAACAATTCATAACAATGTCGAAATAAAGAATAACACAAACCTTATAATCGAACTTGTAGTCCTCAAAATTTAACCGCCAAGGGAAGTAGCTTGGGTATCGATTTCGAAGCATTTGAATTTCATTGGCAGGAATATTACCATAAATCCAAGGACCTTCAATTACAATTGGAGTGCGATACCACTTATAATCATGATCCTGACGAATTCTTTCTTTTGAAGGAAAATCAAGCTTGGTTTTGGAACATATTTGATTTTTGGATCATCAATTTCATGTAACAAGGAAAATCCCGGATGACTTTTGCGAGCGGGACTGACACTCCACTTCACATAATTTTTCTTTGAGATACAATCTCCATATGTAGCATGAAAATTCTCAACAGTATAACCCCTGCGTTCTGAAAAATCTGATACATAGCAAGAAATATTAGTCCTCCCTTCACTTCGGAGATAACATTCATCAAGAATCCGCCACCAATTTCCATTATATTGAGTAATGGATCGGGCCAGTCCATGAGGAGAACTTTCGAGTTGCAAGTACCTCAAATTGAAAAGGATTCTCTTCTTCGTACAAAGGAATACGAAGTCCGGCTTCCAAAGCACCAGCAGAAATTAATAAACGATTGGGCGAATAGTTAAACCTTTGCATCGCACCTAAAGTTAACACATCGGAAATTGGATCAAAAAATGAGACTTTAAAGTCCTGAATATCATGTCTTGTTTTAAAATCTTCAATGTCCATTGTTCGATAGCTACAAGATGCTTGAGAACGTTTATTTCTAGAAGCAGGATTAACATTTGCAGCAGCCTCAGGAACTGGGTTGAGAGCAGGTCGAGCCACGGCGTATCTAGAGGATGAAGTCCTAGCAGGTCTGCCAGATTCTTGATGGTCACTAGTAGCGTTGGGATTTCTATACGACATGATGTTATACCTGGAAAATAAGTTTTTAGGAATCAATTCAATCATATGTGAAAAGCTAATCATGATTAGACATTTAAAGTAAGGTACCCAAAAGAAAATTTTTTTTACATACCTGAAGGAAGGAGATAAACAATTGCTTGATCAAAGGAAAAGTAAGTATATCTGGAGTTAAAAGCTTCTAATAAACGATTGGGATGACGAAAGTACTTAAAAAAAAACTAAAGGAAAGCAGAGAACAACAACTTTAAGAGGTAAAAGACAGAAGTGTAAAAGACTGCATCGTATTTAAAGCAAAGAATAGAAACCGTTACAATTTGGAAAGGCATTAATTAAAGGCAAAGATTTGATTTCCTCAAAAAGCGAAGTAACTGACACAAACGTGATGATAAAAGTTACTGCTTCCGAAAAGTTCGCGTAACGTGTGAAAAGAGGTAATAATTGTTCTTTTACTTTTTTCGAAAACCTCGGATCGACCGTTAAGATTTTTGGAAAAAGAAAAAGAAGGGGGCAAGATGTTAGGAAATAAAATAGAGGCGACACGTGTAAGACAGTTAAGAAAGAAACAGTGAAATAAAGAAGGACGGGAAGTACACAATCAAAGCCATAATAAAGTAGTGGAACGGGATGGAAGTGACAGACTGAGCGACGTTCTGCACGGCTGAAACGTAAGATCGGGAAAGTAACAGCATAAAATGCATATAGTACGGGAAAGTAAGGTAATAATTACTTTACTGACACATATGATCGGGACAACACCGGCATTGAAGGAGGAGAGAGCACGTGTAAACCATGCAACGAACGTCATAGTTACTTTACTGACACATATGGTCGGGACAACTTCGGTATTCAAGGAGGAAAGAGCACGTGTAAACCATGCAACGAACGCACCACGGGTTTCAAGGGATGAAGAGCACGTGTAAATCATGCAAAGTGCGTACCAAAGAGAAAACATGACCTGTCAATCTTACAAACATCCCGATCATAATATAATAAGAAGAACGATAGTGGGTCGGGACAAGCGAGACTCGTTACTATGACTATAAATAGAAGAGAGCATTCAATGGAGAAGGGGTCGGAAAAAATCGAAGAGAAGAGATTAGAAGAAGAAAGTTTATTAGGTATGATAGATAATCTATTAAGATAGAACAGGTATCTGTTTGAATTCTTTAAGAAATATATTTGTAATTGTACTTTGGATCATATTTCTGATCCATCCTCCATTGAATCGTAAATAAATGTTTATCAAATTGTTATTTCTTTAAATGATTCTATCAATTTATTAGGCAATCTTCAAATTATTGGTTGTTAATGTCAATAGGAAAATTGATATAAACATGTACTATGGTATATTCTACGTTTATTGTACAAATAATCCCCAACACATGTAGTATGTAGTTTGTATTTGCCGGCGAGAAGTTGTGTGTTCGACTCACTCACACTGCTTTGTATGTTGTGGTCCGGTCGAAAATAACTTTGAAGTAAGAAGACAGACACTAAAACTAAGTACACTTGCCGTGAAGGGTAAGTCCATGTCACATGTAGGATTGGTAAGCTTGTCGTTAAGGATCCGTTCGGCTGATGAGTGAGTACACTGACGCGTAACAAGTTTCACTATTATTGAATCGGAAGACTAAGCCTCATTTTAATGAGTCCAATTTTCTTTTAATTTAATTTTGCGATTCATTTTTTTTTTCGGTATAATGAAAAAAATTAAAGGGCCCAAGAGTACAATCGAGTAAAAAACAAACTAGAAACCCAAAACAAAGAAGAAACTAAAGAGGCTCGAAAAATTTCGACCTCCAATTTACAATGATATCACTAGAGCTATATCAATAAAACAGTTTATTCATGCTTCAAAATAAAAAACAGTTGACCTTGGGCCTCAAGAAAATTTTGATCTTAGTTTCAAGATGTTTTTCTTTGTGATCGAAGGTCCTCTCGTTCCTTTCGAGACAAATGGACCACAAAATACCAGCAAAAAGACGCTTCCATAACTCCTTAGCAGCACCAGAAAATTGACTTACCTTCCAATTTGGGATGTGACTGGCCGATTCTTCCGGTAGGTGACACAACACGCAAATGTTGGGAATAGCTGGAGACGAAAGGTTTCTAATATTTCATAACATATTACCTTCAAAAGCTAGTCTCATTTTGATGATTCAGATTAAATTGAGTTGTCCACAACAATACTATTTATTGTTATCCGAAAATACAAATTTTGTTGGGTAATGAAAGATTATTACTCTCTCCATTCCATATATAGGAAAAATTTCTAAATTCTCTTAGAATAAAAAAAATAAATTTCATAAATATTTATCAATTTTTCTGTTTTATCTTCTATCTAATTCCCAAGACTAGAAATATTAATTAATTTGTGAAAATATATATAACAAATAAGGGTATATGTGAAAAAGATTATCTTAAAATTAGAATATTGTCTCTTTAATAGAACAACCAAAATCAAAATCTCCGTCTTTATATATAAGGAAGAAGGATTTTTTTATTTATTAAAAAAGGGCAAATTATATTAAAAGAAAGTGGCCACAAGAGAAGTGACAACTTACCAAGAAAAAAGAAAGAGAACTAGCAATTAGCCAAATCATTTCCTCCCAGTTACGAATTAGATTGTTCAAAGAGTAGCCCCGAAAGATCTTAGTAGCAAAGTTCAATTAAAAAGAGTACATTTGATAGAAATAATAAGTTGTTTATCATTTCTCTCTTTTTTAAAGCATTTTTGAAGCATGTTTACATTTCTTCTTCTATTACTATACAATCGATCATTTCTTTCGAGCCATAGTATCCACCAGACTGCAAATGAAATAAAACCTTAAAACTTCTTCTTCATAATCTTACTTTTTCTATTAGGCCATTTTTAAAAAAATGACTCCACATTACCATTAAACACCTAATCATAACCAAAAGAAGCTAAGAAATAATTTCAAACCTTCGAAGTTTTAGAACAATGAAGAAAATGATGCATATTTGCCTCTAGATCCACATTACAAAACAAACATCTGTCTGAGTCTGATTTTCCAGCTCTTACTAAGTAATCCAAAATAGAAGATCCCTAATAGCAAAGGGTCAAGACCAAAAAAGAAAATATCAGAGGTGTAAAACTGAAATCTCAGAGGTGTAAACAAACATCATTCATCTACTACTCTTGTTGCTTATGGGGAAAAGAGAGATAACCTTCTACATCTAGAGAGGTGTAAAACTGAAATCTCCACCAGCATTCCAATGCATAATATCCTCCAAATATGAATCACTTAGTATAAAATTAGGGTCTCCAATCAATTGAAGTAAAAGAATCACCTCTCCTAGATCCTTCTTATTAAGGGTTCCTTGTGAAGTTAAAATCCCATGTAGAATCAGTCGAAATGCAGTCTCTAACAGTTGCCATTTTATTTCTAGAAATCTTGAAAAGAGAAGGAAAAGTAACTTGCAGCGTGTCAAGTCATATTCACCTGTCTTTCCAAAATAGAACTTTACTACCATTGTTCAATTGAAATCTAATGTTCCGAACAATTTGGCTTTTAGATTTTAAAATGCCTTCCCAAAGACTATGACCAATTGATTTAGAAGAAAAATTAGGTAAAAAGGAGTTAGGGTTACCTCTAAACTTTTGAAAAATAATTTATCTCCTAATTGAATTTTTCTCAGCTCCATACCCCATATCCACTTGCAATACAAAGCCTTGTTTACAAGTTTTAACTTTTTAACTCCAATACCTCCTATATTTCTAGGAAGACAAATCTTTGCCCAAGATACCTAACTTCTTTTCCTTGACGTAGCAGAAGAACCCCAAAAGAAATCTTTCATTATGTTCTCAATTTCCTTTGTTTATGTCAAAATTCTCATTGACAAAAACAACCATTGATTTGATAAAATACACTAAATAGAAAGATTTTAACTAATATTTTGATACACAGAATCCTCTTTAAAATCAATTAATTAGAAAGGTTTAAATTAACCATTTATTTACAAATCAAACATTTGATCAAATTACAGTATCTAATTCATAATCTTTTTAAGTATAGAAGATGAATCATGATAGTGAAACTTTTAAATAGTATATTACTCAATCAATACATACCTAATTATCTTTTTCTTTCTTCTCTGATTACTCTTCCTTCAATTGACTGACCCCCTCTTTGTTGAATGATCTCCTCTAATTATAGATCATCTAATGGGTCCCTCTTGTCTCGATACCTTCTTTCGTTCTCCTTATTATCTTTAGATCGGGATGATTATATAGTTGACAGGTCATGCTCTTCACTTTTTTGGTGCGTTACCTTGTATGATTAAACACGTACTCTTCGTTCTTTGAGAATCATCTTTGTCCCGATCATAGGTGTCAATCATGTGGTTAAAGTAATAAAAGTAATTATTGCCTTTACTTTCCCGTTCCATGTTCATTTAATACACTTACTTTCCCGTTCCATGTTCATTTATTACTCTTACTTTACCGTTCCATGTTCATTTATTACTCTTACTTTCCCGTTCAATAAGCATTTAATGTTGTCTGTTTCGATCAGTGTGATACTACTTTCCCGATCTTATGTGTCAATCATGCAGGGATATATTCAGTCTTTCACATCTGTCATTTACTCGATCCTTTTATACGGCTTTGATTGTGTGCTTCTCGTCCTTCTTAGAACCATTGCTTCTTTCCTTAATCATCTTACATGTGTCGTCCTCCTTTTATTTCCTAACAACTTGCCCCCTTCTTCTTCTTTTTTCAGAAAACTTTTAACGGTCGATCCAAGGTTTTGGAAAAAGTAGAAGAATAATTATTACATTTTGTTTTGCCATTACTTCTTTTCGCACGTTATGCGAGTTTTTCGCAGGCAGTAACTTCTATTATCATGTTTGTGTCAGTTACCTTTTTTCGAGGAAATCAAATTTTTGCCTGGATTAATATCTTTTCAAATTGTGACGGTTTCGATTCTTTTCTTTAAATACGATGCAGTCTTTTCCACTTCTGTCATTACCTCTTAAAGTTGCTGCTCTTTATCTTCCTTGAACTTTTCAAATACTTTCCTTCTCCCAACTGTTCAGGAGCTTTTAGCATCAACCACATTTATTCTACTTTTTATCAAGTAATTGTTTATCTTCTTTCTCCATGTATATTGAGGATTTTAACCTCCATTATCTTATTTTGATATTTAACCATGATTAGCTTTTAACAGATATGATTGAACTGATAATTGTTTTTGATTTTAATGATTGTTTCTTTATGATCTATGATGATTCCTTCATACATTGATCCTTTGAAATTTTCTTTTCAGATAAAAACATTATGTCTTCCAGAAATCCCAATGCTGCTGGTGATCACCAAGAAACCGGAAGACCTTCAAGAATTCCTTCTTCTAGATATGCTGTGTCTCGGTCTGTTCGTAACCCAGCTCCTGATACTTCTATAACTGCTAATCCTGCCCCCAGAAATAAGCGGGCTCATGCCACTTATAGTTATCGGTCGATGAATATTGAGGATTTTAAAAGAAGACATGCTATTGAGGGATTTAAAGTCTCATTCTATGACAAATATAATGATGTCCTGACTTTAGGAGCAATTCAGAGCTTTAACTATTCTTTTCATAGTTTATTAATTTCAGCTGGTGCTTTAGAGGCCGGACTTCGTCTCCCACTATATGAAGAAGAAAATCTTTTCCAATTCGAAGTTCTTGCATCTCGCGGTGATTCTCCTCACGGTCAAGCTCGATCCATTACACAATATAATGGAAATTGGTGGCGTATCCTTGATGAGTGTAGCCTCCGAAGTGAAGGGAGAACTAATCTTACTTGTTACGTTCCAAATTTTATAGAACGTGAAAATTATACAGTTGAAAATTTTCATTCTACATACGGAGATGGTGTCAGTATCAGGAATTTTGTGAAGTGGAGCGTTAGCCCTGTTCGTAAGTGTCTTACGGGATTTCCCTTATTATATGAGGTTGACGATCCAAAAATCAAGTTCATTCCATTTACCAAAATTGATTTTCCCACAAAAGAAAGAATTCGTCAAGATCATGACTATAAGTGGTATCGCACTCCAATTATAATTGAAGGTCCTTGGGTTTTTGGTAACATCTCCAAAGATGAAATTCAAAGGGTTCGTAAACGTTTCCCAAGCTATTGTCCTTGGCGGTTAAATTGATGACTACAAGTTTGAATATAAGGTTCGTACTCTTATTTCTTTTAATATTGTCCCGAACTACCATTGAATTTTTTCTTACGGGACAAATTTTTGTGCTTCAGGTTGAACCCGATTCCGAACTTCAAACTGAAGTTCCTCCTCCTCGCCCAAGCCTCGGTATTCAGATCGTTGAAGGTAGGCAAAGAGTTGAGGAAGAAGTTGTTGAAGGTAAGGGGAAAATAAAATTGGTTTTCCCTGAGAAGAAGAAAAAGAAACCAAAAAGACCGTTGTACCCTTATAAAGTAGAAGAAGGGGAAATTAGAGATTGCTTCGTTGAAGGGAATAGCAGTTCCGCTCTTATCTTAGCTGCGGGACAAAACGTTGAAGGTTCGGTCCAAGCAGAAGTTTCGGGACAGCTCGTCATCATTGATGTTGTTCATGTTAACGTGGGGGAACCAATTATTTCTTCGGACCAGCCTCCAATAGCTCAATCTATTTCTGAAGCTGTTCCTACTACTGCTGCTCCTACCGGTTTCTATGATTCCTTTTCTCCCCTTCCTTTTAACTTCGACATAGAGCCAATCGCTTCAAATAGTGGTACAATGACAGTTTTTACTGGATTACCTCAAGAAGAAGCAGATGATATTGCTGTTGAAAAGGAAAATATTGAAGAAGTGAATGATGTTGTTATTGTTGAAGAAAATATTGAAGAAGAAAATGTTGTTGTTGATGTTGAAAATGTCATTGTAGAAGAAAAGACAAATCAAGTTACTGAAGAAGCGGATGTTGAAAACATAGCTCCTAGTACTTCAGTTACAGATGTCCCTGATGTCCCGAACCTCCTTGTAGATAAAAATGCTTCTGGATTTATTCGTGAATCAAATGCACCCATCGGGACATTGGTTTGTTCTTCCACTAATGCTGATAGGGCTTATGTTAACATGCCTGATGCTGAACCTTCTGCTCAAAGGTCCTTCTCTGAAGTGGATATAAATATGAGAGTAAATGAAGGAATCAACCTTGTTGGTGATGAGGACGAAGCTTTCAAGTGGTTCCTTTCTAAAGGACTTCTGAAAACTTCCGCATGTCCCGATTTATTGAAATCTGATAGTTCTTCGATGTCTAGGTTGCGGAGTTCACTTGGTGTTGTTCCTCTGGAGGATGCTCGGGACGCTTGGCTTGATAGCCAATGCTACGATCAATCGTTTCCACTAAATCCTCCTTCTTCTTTAAATGAAGCTCTGGCTATTGCAGAGGGTCCAACATATTCTTACCCGCAGCAAGCTCTTGCTCAGCTTAAATATGGCACCGATTGCTTATTCGCTTCTTATAAGTTTTATAAAGCTCGGGCCACAATGATGGAGCTATTGTTCAAGAACGAAGCAGAGATGGTGAAGCGCGGAAATTATGATTTGCAACAAGAAAATGAAAATCTCAAGCAGCAAAACAACTATCTTCAACAACAACAACAACAACAACATCAGCAACAACTTCAAAATTTTGAGGATCAAAATCAAGGGCTTCAAAATCAAAATCAAGGTTCATTCCTTGCCCCTTAGTTCGTACCTATTTTGGATTCGTACCTTTATGGGTTCGTACCTTTTTCTTTTTTCTTTATTTATTTATTTTTTTTTTTACAAGTTTTGAATTTCATTTCTGAGATCAGTGGGAGACTTGGAATCCCTATTTAGGTTCGAGCGTAGGATGATTCAGTTGAACAATCATGCAAAAGAAGTAAATATGGAAATGGAATTGGTTAAAGGGAAATTAGCACAGTTGTCCGATAGTATTGAGTTGAATACTTGGAGATGCAATAGAGCTGAATCGAAATATCAGGAAGCTCTGAAAACTTTAACTCTTAAAGATACATAGTTTAAGTCTATAGATAGAGGTATATGCTTGAGTTATATGCTTGTTTTGTTTAAGGTATTATATGGTTTATCTGATACTTATTCTGGTTTTCAGGGCTAGAAAAGAAGGTCAATGAAGCTAATGCACGAGTAACAATAGCAGAGGCTAAACTCAATGTTGCGAATAGCACAATAACAAATATTACTGAAGAGTTGAAGACTTCGGAAAAGAACGTAGCTCTTAGTATAGTAAAGCTTCGGGATTTGCAATCTCGTTTGAATGCTGAGACTTCTAAGCTCGAATATCGTGAACTGGAAATTGTAAAAGAGCAATCAAAATGAGGAGCTATTAAAGGAATTAAATGCTGAAAAAGATCAAAGATCCTGCTTGGGTAAACAAGTAGAAAAATATCACCAAAAAATTAAAGATCTTCAATCAGAAATTGATTACGGGCGTGCTTATACAAGTTGGGTGAGGCAAGATTCCAAGGAAAAAATTGCAATGTCATTTAATGCTGCCTTGGATCGTGCTCAAGCCAATCCTTCTGTATTGAATTGTCGCGCTACTGTCCCGAAGGTTCCTTCTCAACCGTCCCGACGCACCAATTCCGAGTCCTAGTTGTACTTGTTCTTTGTTCTAATGCTCATAGCTTCATCTTTTGATATTCTTTTCTTATGTCTCGATCCTTTTGTATCTTGAGTTTTGACATACTTTAGTTGGAAATTTCATTTTGTGACTTTCTTCTATTGTGGTTGGATATGCTTTTAATATTGTTCCTGCATAAGAGATGACATTTACGAAATCTTTAGGTTAATCATATTGTTTCATGAGTACAATGGATCGAAATATATATACCTCAAAACATGTAATTCGAGATCCCACACATACGAAACAAACCCGGGCCAGGAGTAAGATGCAGGGTTGGTCCCGAACGTACTCTGAAAATGATAACCATAAATTAGGTATTCCTTCTTTATTAGAATCTGATAATTATTAAAATTCTATAAGGACATTTACCTTTTTGTTTATATTACGATTGTATCGCTGATCGTAAGCGCTTTCCAAAATATGATGTTCCTTGAGTAATTGAATCATAATTGTGTCGCCAATCGTAGCGTTTTCCAGAATAAGGTGTTCCTGGAATTGAATTTTGATTATGTAGCCAATCGTAGTGTTTTCAAGAATAAGGTGTTCCTGGAGTAATTGAATTTTGATTATGTCGCCAATCGTAGCGTTTTCCATAATAAGGTGTTCCTGGATTTGAATTTTGATTATGTCGCCAATCGTAGCGTTTTCCAGAATGAGGTGTTCCTGGAATTGACTGTTATTTTAAGTATAACTTCATAAAAAATCTTATCATCCGATAAAGTATTGAATAAAAATTTGTATACCTGTATTGGTCACCATAGTTGTACTTTTAATCATGGATAATAAAGTTTTAAGTATTGTGCATTCCATGGATGTTGTATGATTTCTCCTTGCATATTACGAAGATAGTATGATCTTTGTCCCGCTGATGCTTGTATTATGTACGGACCATCCCAGGTTGGTGCGAACTTCCCTGCACTTTTGTCCCGATGGTATTCCGTGATTTGTCGTAAAACATATTGCCCTTGGACAAAATTTGGTGACTTGACCTTTTTGTGGTAATCCCGTGCCAACCTTCTTTGATATTTTTCCATTTTCTGGAGTGCCACCTCTCTTTTTTCTTCTAAATCATCTAACTTTTGTAACATTAAATCTGAATTTAGATTTTTCTCCCATGCTTTTGTTCTAGTTGTAGGTAGAATGACTTCTGTTGGTATAACTGCTTTTGTCCCGTAGGTAAGAAGGAATGGTGACTCTCCAGTGGATTCTTTTCTTGTGGTATGATACGCCCATAATGTGTTATGCAATTGTTCACACCATTGTTTGCAATGTCCATCCAATGTTTTCTTCAAATTTGTTGCGATTATTTTATTTGTGGATTCAGCTTGTCCATTACTCTGGGGATAAAATGGTGTGGATTTGTGTTTCTGAATGTTAAATGCTTCAAATAGCATATCAATATTTTTTCCTTGAAATTGCTTTCCATTATCAGAAACTATGGCTGCTGGAATCCCAAATCTGCAGATGATATTTTCAAATAAAAATGTGAACACATCGATGTCTCTGATTCAAACTAATGCTTTAGCTTCTACCCACTTGGTAAAATAATCGGTGGCCACAATTAAATATTTTCTCTTTTTGGTCCCTTCAACTAACGGACCAACAATATCTACCCCCCATTTCGCAAATGGCCATGGACTGAGTATAGAATTAAGCTATGTGGCAAGTGCTTTGATTTTCTTTGCGAATTGTTGACATTCTTCACACCTTCGTACAATGTTTTCTGAGTCCTTAAGCATGGATATCCAATAATAACCTTGGATTTTAGCTTTTAATGCGAGTGAACGTCTTCCACTGTGGTTTCCCACATCTCCATAATGTATTTCTTTGAGTATCCGTAACCCTTCCTTTTGTGATAAGCATCGGAATAATGGCCCGATAAATGATTTACGATACAAAATACCATCCCAAAGCTGGTAATTATCCGATTTGAGTTGAATTTTTCTCGCTTCTTTAGAATTTGAAGGCAATATTTTATCTTGTAGATATTGATGAATCGGAATCCTCCAATCTGGTTCATTTGGTTGATCATCTACTTGTTGAGGCATAGGTGCGGCATTTTGTATTGCGGGATCATTAATTTCTTCTATCACGTCTTCTTCTATGTTATTAAGTGTTTTTATCTGTATAGATGGTTCATATATTCTTCCGACTTTTATAGCTGTGATATTAGGATCGTTTACCATGGAGGAAATGAATGCCAGTGCATCAGCATGTCGATTTTTGTCTCGGGACAGATGCCGAAAAATAATGTTTGGGATTTGATTTGCTAAGGTTTGAACAAGGTTTTTATATTGTGCTAAATCTTCATCAAGTGTTTGATATTTTAATTCGACTTGTTGAATTATCAATTGTGAATCACTTGTGAGTCGAACATTGCTGATTCCTAGCTCGATGATGAGTTTTAGAGCATGAACCACAGCTTCATATTCTACTATGTTATTTGTATGTTCTTCAAACTCAAGACGAAATGAATGTGTCATTCGAACTCCCATTGGTGCAGTAATCACAATGCCAATTCCAGCTCCTTCCTTATTTCGGGACCCATCAACAAAGACTTCCCACCTTTGAGAATTTATTGAGTTCAGAATATCTTGTGGGTCCTCTTCCTCGCATCCTGGTAATCCTTTAACATAGATATACAAATAAAAAATGAATTATTAAAATGATGAAAATTTTAGTGAAAAAAGTTTTAAATAAGTTAAAAAAAAAAAAATCACCTATCGGACCTTGAATTTCATATTCTTCTTCAATCGGGAAATCCGCAAGGAAGTCAGATAAAACTTGAGATTTTTGTGCGGTTTGCAACTCATAAATGATGTTGAATTGTTCTAGCTGGGAGTTCCATTTTGCGATCCTTCCTACTTTTCTTGTATTCTTTAATACTGATTGTAACGGTGCCTTGCTCGGGACACGAACATAATGTGTGAGAAAATAGGTACGTAACTTCTGAGTGGCAAAGACCAATGATAAAATGAGTTGTTCGATTTTAGTGTAATTTCTTTCTGCTGAATTAAGGGTTTTGCTGATGTAATATATTGGTTTTTCTATTTTCTCATTAGTACGTACCATCACTGCGCTGATTGCATCTTCCGTTGCCGCTATGTACAAAGTTAATATTTCTTCAGGTTCCGGTTTCTGTAATGCTGGTAATGTAGCCAGATGCATTTTTATGTTTTGGAAAGCTTGTTCACATCGATCGTTCCAATCAAATTTATTTTTCTTCTTAAGTATATCAAAAAGGGGTTTGCACCGTTCTGATGATCTAGCAATAAATCTTCTTAAAGCGGCCAAACATCCATTTAATTTTTGTACACTTTTAATGTTGTTGGGTGATGGCATATCTGTTATTGCTTGAATCTTTGCTGGATCAACTTCAATTCCATTTTTTGTAACCAAATAACCCAAAAAACATCCCGAAGTAACACCAAAAATACACTTCTCCGGATTAACTTTTATCTTGTATTTTCGTAATGCACCAAAAACTTCAATGAGGTCTTGTAGATGATTGATAGATAATTTACTTTTTACCAACATATCATCCACATAAACTTCTAGAATTTTCCCGATCCAAGGTTTAAATATTGCATCAACCAGTCGTTGATATGTTGCTCCCGTATTTCTTAATCCAAATGGCATCCTAGTATAGCAATACAACCCTCGTGGAGTGAAGAATGTTGTATGTTCTTGATCAGCTTCTGCAAGTGCAATCTAGTTATATCCCGACTGACCATCCATAAAAGATAATGCCTCATGGCCTTCTACAGCATCTACCAACTGATCAATGTTGGGAAGTGGATAACTATCTTTCGGACATGCCTTATTTAAATTGGTGAAGTCTATACAGATTCTTACTCCACCGTTCTTTTTTGGAACGATCACCATATTACAAATCCACGTTGGATATCGTACTTCACGAATGAATCCTGCATTTAAAATCTTTGCTAACTCTTTTTCTACTGGATCGTGATACTCCGGTGCAACCTTACGTATCCGTTTTCGAAAAGGTATAGCATTGGGATGTATTTGTAATTCATGTTGTACAATATTTGGATCTATCCCGGGCATGTCTTCCATCTTCCATGCAAATATATCTACAAAATCACGAAGTCGCTTGATTAAACTTTGCTCCATGTCTTCTTTCATCAATGTTCCAATTCGCACTTGTTTGGGCAATTCTGTAGTTCCTATATTTACAATTTTAGTTTCTTCTGCAGAAGTAAAAATTGGTTTATGATTCCCAATTGAAGTTGGAGTCCCCTTTAATTGCTATGAGGATCCTTCGAATTGCCGATTTGTTGAATCTTCTTGATTCTTATTGCTTTCTCCTAATTCATTTGTTGCTTTTTGTTCGATGTTTGTTTTCAAGTATTGATTTATCTCCTCTTCCTTTGCTTTGATTTTGCGGTCTTTCTTCCTTTTCCGCTGTTGTTGTTCCTATTCTTCATTCATTCTTACTTCTGCCATTATACAAAACTTTGCATCATCTTGATCTCCCTTTATCTCCATTTCTCCTTGCGGTGTTGAAAAATGCAAATATTGATGATAAGTTGAAATTACACCTTTCAGCTGGTGTACCCATCGTCTCCCGATTATTGCATTGTACGGGGATGGAGGATCCACTAAGCTGAATCTTGTCAAGATGTTAATTGGTCCAGCAGATACTTCCAAATCAATATCTCCTTCGGGTCTTGAAGCTATTCCATTGAATCCATAAATAACATATCGGGACGGGATTAACTGATCTTTTTTGAGTCCCATTTTGCAAAATGTGTCACGAAAAAATGCATTCAAAGAACTGCCCCCATCCAAAAGAATTTTTCTAACTTTCCACCCTGACATTAGCAATGTAAGAACCAAAGGATCATTATGCATCTCAATTTCTTGATTTACTTCTTGTGCCGAGAAAGTTAAAGGGGATGCCATCCAATCTCCCAAGCTTCCGTTATCCTTCCTGATACTTTAAAAATTTCATGGTCCCGAATCCTCTTGCATAACTTTTATTGATTGCAGCGTTCATATCTGTATCACTTTCTTCTGAAAATGATATCATATTAATGGTTTGTTTATTATACGGAATATGCACTGCCTTGCCTTTGTCTGGTCTTGCTATTGGTTCGGGCCTTTGAATGAATTCTTTCAACTCTCCTGCATCAATCATTCTTTGTACCAGTATAATAAAATTCCTGCAATTATCTGTTGTGTGCCCGTTATAACTGTGGTACTCACAATAATCTTTTGAATGTTGTGTGAACTCAGGCTGATTGCCTCTTGATGGTGGCCACTGAAATTCTGGTTTATTTTTTATGATTTCGAATAATTCAGAATATGATATGTTGAGTTTTGTGAACACTATTTCTTGAAATCGTTGAACAAAATTTTGTTATCCCCTTGTCGTGGGCATTTTGATTCTCTTGGTTCAGATTTAAGAGGGAATTTCTTTTTTTTGTTCTGGTGATACTTCGATTGTATTTGTCCTTTTTATGTTTCTTTGATTTCGCAAATTACTTCTCGGACCTTGTTCTTGCACATATTACAATCTTGCACATGTTTCTATTATTTCCCTGAGTTGTCCCTCAGTTTTGGGATTGTTACGATGAATTTCAATAAAAAGCTGACATCTCCGATCAGCGATTCCCCACTTATAATGATTGATTGTTGTACTTGAATCTACATCTCCAATTGCTTGGCAAATTGCATGCCATCGGGCCGTATATGACCGAATCGACTCTTCTGTCCATGAAGTAAGGGAATATAGTCTGTCCACTCTCGAATCAACGGGCTTGTTGTACATGTATGCCTCGATAAATTTCCTCACTAATTGTGAGTAACATTGAATAGAATTTTCTGGCAATATGTCATACCATAACAATGCTGAACCTTTCAAACTTGGTGGGAAGCATCGGTACATTATTCCTTCGTGTCCGTCCAATCGTGACATCACTCAATTATAATATTTTAAGTGTGAGGTCGGATCCTTTGTACCATCATAACATTCAAATACAGGGATACTGTATTCTCTTGGCAATGGAACACATGTCAACTGTTGAGCCAGCGGTGTTCGTTTGGCTTCCTTCAGCACCTCTTCAATTCTTCCTCCTTCTTTATTTTTTAACCCTTTTATTTCTTCTTTCATTTTCTCCATAGCTTCAATACATTTTTGCCATTGTGCACGTTGGATTTCTTGATTTTCCCGTTGCCTCCTAGCCCGGGATGATGATCCTGCTAATATCATTCTCTGATCTTGATTTTCCCTTTCATTTCTGGGTGCATGCCTTCCAGAAATTGCTTCTTGACTTTGTGACCCTGTTGCAGCTAGTCTTTCCTCACGTTGAATCGCATTTTTCAAAGCTTGATTTTCTCTGGTTAATAATTCAATTCGATTATTACTGGATCTTTGTTCTCTTCTTATTTCATTCATTTCTTCCAACAAATTTTGAAGATGATTTACTTCATTTCGTGAAGTCTCATGATGTGACGATTGATTTTGAATAATGGTGTTTGGTGTTAATTCCTGAATAGGTATATGATTTCCTAAATCACTTTGTTTTTGTTCTGGATCACTCTCTTCTTCCCTTTGTCTGTAATTTTGTCTGGCGTTACTGTCTTGATTTTAGAGCCTGCTTCTTGAGACATATTTCTTCTGGATTCTTTGTTTCTTGATTGTTTCTTTTCTCTCTTGAATTCTAATGATCTTTCAAAAGTTAGCCACATAATTTCTAATAGATTATTTAATAAAGAATGAATTAGACACTAATTTACTGACCTTCTAATTCTTTTTTAAAAATCTATCTACACTTTTAGTAAAATAATTTGTATCATCTACCATGAATCTTTTAAAATCCATATAAAAGGAAATCAATCATTTAACCAGATTCATTCAAACTTAAAACTTTTTCTTTTCAATGACATACAATTTCCATTTTGCATAACACATAAAGGTTATTATGCAATAGAAATCACTTGTTGGCAAAGATTAAA
This sequence comes from Papaver californicum, assembly GCA_023531435.1. Lineage (NCBI taxonomy): Eukaryota > Viridiplantae > Streptophyta > Magnoliopsida > Ranunculales > Papaveraceae > Papaver > Papaver californicum. Next base: position 1,215,305 of record JAJJMC010025839.1, read on the forward strand.
TTAAGACAGAATTTTGCATAGAACTATAAAAAAATTTATACTAAATTTCTTTATTTTTTGAAATACATATATAACAGAGAAATCCATTTTTCTTGAACAGGTAGGATAAATCCTTTGACACTGTCCATGTTTCTAGCGCCAAATTGTTTATGCCAAAATTCCCATTGACATGAACAACCATTGATTTGATAAAATACAGTAAATAGAAAGATTTTAACTAATATTTTGATACACAGAATCCTCTTTAAAATCAATTAATTAGAAATGTTTCAATTAACCATTTATTTACAAATCAAACATTTGATCAAAATAGAGTATCTAATTCAGTATCTAATTCATAATCTTTTTAAGTATAAAGATGGATCATGATAGTGAAACTTTTAAATAGTATCTTACTCAATCAATACATACCTAATGATCTTTTTCTTTCTTCTCTGATTACTCTTCCTTAGCCTATTCTTCCTTCAATTGATCGACCCCCTCTCTGTTGAATGATCTCCTCTAATTATAGATCATCTAATGGGTCCCTCTTGTCTCGATACCTTCTTTCGTTCTCCTTATTATCTTTAGATCGGGATGATTTTATAGTTGACAGGTCATGCTCTTCACTTTTTTGGTGCGTTACCTTGTATGATTAAACACGTACTCTTCGTTCTTTGAGAATCATCCTTGTCCCGATCATAGGTGTCAATCATGTGGTTAAAGTAATAAAAGTAATTATTGCCTTTACTTTTCCGTTCCATGTTCATTTATTACACTTACTTTCCCGTTCCATGTTCATTTATTACTCTTACTTTACCGTTCCATGTTCATTTATTACTCTTACTTTCCCATTCAATAAGCATTTAATGCTGTCTGTTTCGATCAGTGTGATACTACTTTCCCGATTTTATGTGTCAATCATGCAGGGATATATTCAGTCTTTCACATCTGTCATTTATTCGATCCTTTTATACGGCTTTGATTGTGTACTTCTCGTCCTTCTTAGAACCACTGCTTCTTTCCTTAATCATCTTACACGTGTCGTCCTCCTTTTATTTCCTAACATCCTTCGTAACAAAAGAAGTCATTTGGAACATAAATAGATAATATGGCAATCTATCCAAAACACTATTAGTAAACAATAATATTTGACCTTTTGAAAGATATCTTCTTTTCTTATTTGAAAACTTTTGATAAGTTCTCCGAATGATATATCCATATATGCTTATATTTTGACATATTTCCTAATGGTATGTCTAAATAGTTGATTGACAGTTGTACAAGATCACAACCAAAAATTTGAGCACACTAAATGCCATTATAATTAGAGCCAATACCCACAATAATAGTTTTTCTACAATTAACTCTTTTAGCCAGACAATAGTTTTTCTACAATTAACTCTTTTTCCTTTTTATTTCATGTCTTTTCTCGGTTATCTTGATGACTTTGGAAACATATCCTTGTATCATACGGAGTATATTAAATGACCGTATGGGTATACTGTAGGTGAAGTAGGTGCATTTGAAATGTCATCTTTCAAGAGGCGAATACCTCCATTCGCTACCATGGATAGTCGTATACTGGACTTACACTGTAGGTGAAGTAGGTGCATTTGAAATGTCATCATTCAAAAGGCGAATACCTCCATACGCTACCATGGATAGTTGTATACTGGATTAATAACATGGATGGAAGGTGTATATTTATTTTATCGAAAATTAATAACTATTATCTCCGTCCTAAAGAAAAAGTTACTATTAATTTTTTAATCTAAAAACTGGATAAATTGATAGTAACTTTTTTTTTTCAGACGAAGGAGTAATAGTTTAAAAACATATATGCTTGAATCCTTAAGTAGTTGATTGCATTTGCACTTAAGACATTCCAAAGGAGAGGTTCCGTGATTAAAACTTAAAAACCAAAACATGCATTTGTTTTGTTTACTTTTGACAAGAGAATGACAAATGTTATTAAAATTTCATTGATAGTGACATCCACAAGAAAACAAGTAGCAAATTAACACCTTTCTTGTTACAAATTAGCCTGGTTAAATTGGAATCCGTGAAAATTATTTTGGGCCTACAACTAAAAGATAAAATATTATCATTATGAAAAATAATAAAAACTTTTATCCAACATTTTATGTTATTAGTTAATATGCTTGATTTGTGTTAATTAATTCAAATGTTAGTTAAATTAGTTGGTGATTAACACTAGATTATAGTTAGGGTTAGATAGTAAGAATTAGAGTAGAGTTTTTTAGAAAAATTTGAAGAAAAGAAGAAAAACTTGAGGAAAACTAGGGTTTTGGGATTTTGATAGCAATGATGAAATTGATTGTGTCGACGTATATTCTAGTGGTGAAGAAGAAGAAGTGGGTGTATCTATATATCGCAAATCAGATTATCGTGCTTTCGATCCTACCGATTTGGGGTTTTTGTTTGACAAACAAGAACGTGTGAACCAAAGCATAGATGAAGATTTTTATCGAGAAAATGAAGATTCAACCCATAAAAACAAACATCTTAATGCTTCTAAAGGTCATGTATACGTTCTTAGGATCTCCAAACATGTATTTGTAGTCTACGATCTCCAAAAAAATGTTTTTTTTTGTGTGCAAATTTGACCTATTTTCTGGCATCCTTATAACCCAAAAATCGTTGGTTAATCGTAACCAACGACTCCACTTTCCCTCAAAATTTACGAACCAGAATCGGTGGTTATGGTCATGAACAACGACCGATTCTGGTTCGATGATAATTATATGTGAGTAATATAAGATTAGAATCGTTTGATGTGGATAGGGTTGCACAGGAACCGCCCCGAAAAACCGTACTCGCCCGCCTCGGGTTGGTATACGGTTTAGAAAATCAAAAACCCGGTCATCACGGTTCGGTTTATGGGTTTAGTATAAGAACCGACCGAACTCGCCCGTATAAACCAAACTTTCTTAGCCATTGATTGATAACATTTGGATTCATCCTAGCCCTCCATTTAAAAGAAGATACCCTAAAAAGCTAACCTAATTTCGTTTATGTTCTTCAGTCTTCAGTTTCACTTCTTCTTCGCTGCTCTCAGCCTCTCACTGCGATTTGTGTGATGTAAATCATGTCCATGATTTGATTTCGCCATCATCAACAAGCTTATTCCTTATCAATCATCACTCATCACTCATCAGACTCATCACCATTCACCAACAATTTCTTCTTCTTCCTCAGACTTCAATCCTCACTGATTATTCATTGATCCACTACCTAATCGATCATAACCAACAACTTATTCTTCTTCTTCAATTAATCAATCCTCAACAGTCACCATCGACAATCAACATACAAGTTACAACAGAGTACAGATAAACAAGGTATGTCATATTTTGGGGGTTCATCTGATTTCACTGATTTTGGCTTTTGGGTGTTCATCTAATTTCACTGATTTTGGATTTTGGGTGTTCATCTGAGTTCATTTGTATTTGTATATTTATTGTGATGCCAATTCTATTTAAAAGCAAGTGCAAATTATTTGTGGGTTTATGCAGGATACCAAGCAGAACCAATGAGTTCTGAATTCAAACATCAAAATTATTTGTGTTTCTATCTCTTTTTAATCATCTTGTCAACATTTTCAGTCACATGATTTTAATTTTTGCAGTCACATGATTTAGCTTTCAGGAAAAGAATCATAAGATAAAAATTAAGATGGAATACTACAAGAGTCTGATGATGTTTGATGTTTTTTTGCTGTTTCTTAGGGGTCTTAATGGGTGATTCATCAACTCAATCTTTATCTGTTAGCCAAATGTCAAGTACACCTGCAGCTACACCTGTTTCACTTGGAGTTGGTCTTCTTGTAGCCTTGCAACTTGGATAGTAGGACTGTAGTCTGTGCAGTTGTTTTGTTTCACTTGTTTCATGGAATCATGATGTTTATTTTGTCACTTTTGTGTTTATTTTGGATTACAATCTGTATGTGATGTGGTAGACTATATTTCATGATTTTTATTTCATTTCATCTGTACTAAAACAGGCTAAACAGCCTTGAATGATCTATCAGGAGTCTAGGATTTTAAGTTTTAACTATCAGGAAACCAGGGAATTTTTTTTGTGACAGTCTATGCGGTTTAACCCGCAAAAAAAATCAAACCCGCCCGACCCGTCTCGGGTCGGTTTCAAACCGACCCGCCTATGGAAGGGTTGGTAGTTGGTTTTGATTTTCAAAAACCGCCTATAAAGGGGTTGGTAGTTGGTTTTGGTCCAAAACCGAACCGACCGCCCGTTGTGCAGCCCTAGATGTGGATGTATCGTTTCAACGATTCTTATGCATGTTCTTCATGTTCATGAAGATCATATAGAATCGTTGGATCGATACATCAACATCGCACGATTCTGGTAAAAATCAGGAATTTGATTCGCATAAAGTAAGATTAAAACACTAAGATCAATCAAAAATGCTATTTCAAGTACGAGTTTATATAGATTTATCTTGTAGATCGATCGAGATGGAAGATCCGAGATTTTTTAGAAAAATTGGATTATGATTTTTAGAATTTGAAAAGTTTGATAGAAGTAGAAAGTTTTTATTTTTTTAGGATTTTGTTAGATTTGAAAATTAATGAAAAGGGGAAAGATTTTTATATTTATATTATGATTTAAGTATTAGGATTAATTAATAAGTTGAGGATAGTTTAATACTTTTGATAATATCTAATTAGACATCTCTTATTCTTCTATCTAGTTGGGTGTAAAATTGTGCAAGTCCAAAATAATTTTCATAGACATCTCTTATCCTTCTATCTAATTAGACTCCAATTCAACCAGGCAAATTAGTGTACTTAAAAAAATTCCTTTAAAAAAATTTAATACATTAAAACCTAATTAAAATATATATATTTGACTGGAATAAATAATTGATATACAAAAAAAGTCGCAGTTGTTCTTGTTGCCTTTTAAGTTTTGCCCTAACCACTATCTCCAAGGCGTAACATAAAACTCTAAAAATCGCGTAATTATTCCTAATGTGCTTCCACTGGTTATTGAACTGGTCCACTTCTCCTGCTCCTCTTCAATTCCTCAGTTGGCCTCTTTCAGTTTGATAATGAGCTCCCTAGCTAACTAGCTAATTTATTTTGTCTCAGTTATGTAGCCACTTCTTTGTTCAGGTCATAGATTTAGCTCTTTTGGCATATAAGCCCAGCAGCACTCATCTAACGTATAAAGTATAGGACCCGCTGTATTTACACTTTTTTACCAAAAGTATAGCACTACCAGTGATCAATAATTGACCAAAATGGTGCCTTATAATACAATATTGCTAGTGACTAGTGTAGTGTTTGACAATGATTAACAAATAAACTTGGAGCTGCCCGTCACGTGCATCTCGCCCACCCACCAATTCCACCGGTTAACTTATAAAGATCTAACTCGTAAACAGAGGTCGACTTAAAGGAAGGTGCATGTGATAAGGTCAACTTATGCTCAAATATAAGCAACATAATTAAGGTCACACTTAATTAAGGATTATTAACTACTATTAGTGCTCTAGTATTAAAATGGGTGGAAAATCGTAGCCGTGCCCTTCATTATTGTACTTGATAGATTTTGGGAGCTGGAGCCGCTGGCATGAATTGGATTTTTAATGACTAGCAAAGAATTTGTACTGCCACAACTTTTTCAGTCAATGCCCCTCGACGTTGGGAATATTTTTCAAATGCGCACTGCAGGGTGTACTGACTTTGCTAGGAAGCGACAAAATTCATATGGTACTATGTTTGATTGCTTGTCTTTTAGGTTGTCTCTTACATTTTGATTTATTATTTTTGTCCTTTCTTTCTTTTAAATTTTTAACCCGAACTTCGACGGTGAAAGAGCGCGATCAACTTATCAAAATCACCGAAAGCTGGCTTGAAAATGATTTGTACTAATACCTATTTGTTTGTAAGTATGCAATTGACGCAATTGTAACGTAGTTATGAACAAAAATAGACAAATGAATGGATGTATAAACTGTGGGAGCAAACGATAAACTGAAAAGGATCATATATATATATATATATATATATATATATATATATATATAAAGAAATAGATATATATTCCGATTGTGATTTGCTCGCTCCCTACTAATATCTTCCACACAATTCATTTGATCGGGTTCCATCCCACCTACTTTTCACATGTTTCGCAAGTTGGGGCCATTTTATATATACGACCTTTGCACTCCACAGCTCGTGAAATTGTATGAAAGTAACTCTCACTCACATGCACCAAGTCTTTTTTTTACCTGATTTTTTTTCTATTTGAAAACATACACCGCCTAAATCATGTGCTCTTAGGTCTTCAAAGAGAGTTTAACTAATGCAACTCAGTAATTAACCCTATATCAAATGTCAACCAATTTTCGAGCAAAAAAATCCACCTATTCCGCCATAGAGCCCAAGATTAAATCTACTTTTTTATTTTGGGAATACTTTGCTATATAGCAGTGGAATCTATATAACTCACGTGTTAGAAGAACTATGAGCAATAAATTAATGTTTGGATCGTTGATTTTGGTATCTTTTTGAGTTTGGTTGTAAGTTTGTCTGTTTTAGTGTTTGGGTCGGTGACCCGTTAGTTAAAACAGTTAAAAAAAAGGTTAAACTGTTCAAATTTTAAGTTCTTTTAAAAAAACAATGATTCATAGGGCAAACCAAGTAATTAGTGATAGAAAATGGGGAAACAGAAAGGAAAACAGAATAAATTTTTCGGTCAATGAAATTTTATCAATTAGTTTTTCAATTAATAAAATCCAAAATGAAAATTGAAGAGAGAATCAATTTACTTTTGCTTGGGTTTGGGAGTTTGAGATTGAGTAGAAATAATAGAACCAGTAAAAAAACATGATGAATTTGTTGTTTCTGTTTCTGTTGATACATTGTTGTAGATGGTGGGTTTTTTGTCGGGGTAAAATAGTAAAGTACCACAGGTGTGCTCAGACACTAAATCAAGAATTGTGTTAAACACAAAATATAGCTTCTACTAGCTAAATTTAGCATTGGCCTTGTCAATCCTTGCTTAAGGAAGCAACCAATGACATAAACATCCTTCAGTAGACATTCAAGACGCAAGCAAAAGGCCCAGAGGCCTAAAAGTGTGTTTTTATATCAAGATTGTCAGAAGCAATTCTACATTGTCCGGTACAAAGTCGTGAGCTGGGAGCAATTGGTAATGAATTAAGGGATGAATTGTATACCAAACTCTTCGTATGGATGTCCTATACAACATACTAAAAAATCATAATGATCGGACAAACGGTCTTAGAAATATGATTAAAAAACATTCAACTAAGTCGCAGCTGAAAAATTCCTGAATTTTTCCCGACTTTTGTCTGTTTCGTCTTTTTGAGTCCCTTAATGAACTCAAAACTCAAATCCTTCCAAGGTGGGAGGTAGCTAGCGTTCTACTCATCAAAAGGTTGGGGTAGATCATCGAAATGAACTTTGTATGAAGATTTTACAGTGTTTTTACTGAAAACCCTAAATCTGAATGTTTTTGACGACGAAATTTCACAAGAAATCTCTTATCCGTCCAAGTCCAAGGGGCTGATGCCCCCTTACCTTGTCCATCTTAGGTGAGACAAAGCTTGTCCTACTTAGGCTTCAAAACTTGTACGTCTTCGTCTCAAAGAACCAAGTTAAGGCGTTTTACTCTTTTGCCATGAACTTGTGAGCCTTAGTGCAAAGAGTAAAATGTGTGCGTCTCACCTCTCTTGTCCAAAAAAGGCGATTTACTCTTTTTCCCTCAACGTGTGAGCCTTAGTTCAAAGAGTGAAACATGTGTTTCTTGCCTCCACAACCAAATTTGGTGTTTTACTTTTTCTCCCTCAACGTGTGAGCCTTAGTATAAAGAGTAAAAACGTGAATGTCTTGGCTCTTGTTCAAACTAGGGGTTTTGACCCTTTTTACCATGAACTTGCGCCTTTTAGGTAAAAGATGAGAGCTTGTGCGTCTTTGCTACAAAAGCAAAACTCAAGCGTCAACACCTCTTGTTTGATCAAAACGTTTTGACCCTTTTACCCAAAACTTGTGCTTCTTAGGTAAAAGAGGAGAGCTTGTACGTCTTTTCTCTAGAAGAAAACTCGTGCGTCAATGCCTCTCTTGTCTGAATAATACGTTTTACTCTTTCGCCCTAAACGTATGAGCCTTAATATAAAGAGTAAAAACGCATATGTCTTGCCTCTTCGACCAAACTAAGACGCATTTTATTCTTTTACCCTGTACTTGTGCTTCTTAGGGAAAAGAAGCAAACTCGGGCGTCTTAACTCATAGGCAAGCTCATGTGTTTTTGTTTCAACAGGAAAAACTCGTGTAGATTAGCACACTCCTTTCAAACAGGGAGGCTTAGTTAATCCTTTCAACTAGGGAGCCTTTAACGTCGGCTTCTAATACTTGCTTATTAGGGTTTGTTGGACACATAAAAATTTCAAAACCATAATTTATATATCAAAGGCCATGCTAGGTCTCATTTTATGCGTGGCCTCTCACATATATATTTTCACGTGTGCCCTCTCACACATATATTTTCACGTGTGACCTCTCACACATATATTTTCGTATGTGGCATCACGTACATTTTTTTCTCATGCTCAGCAACATACATTTATTTTTAAAAAATAAGCATGTCAATGCAAAATTGACTAAGTTAGACATATTGCTCCTTATACACAAATAAATACATATTTATTTTGTCTTTAGTATGCTAGACTCATCAGGCTAGTCAAGCAAGACAGACTAAGTAAGTCTCATTCGACTTAATATTATTAGTAGTACTCAATACTACTAAATTTACACGAGGCATCAAATGTCACAAAATGGGGGGATATTCACTAGGGTATTAGTCTGGCGGTCTACGGTATGTGGTGCAGCAGTGCACACACTAAAGAGAAACTCTGAAAAATTCGATCAGCAGTTGAGTAGAGGAGTGGTAAGTTAAGCAACCGTCTATTCAACCTTAATTAAAGTGGGGAGCAGTTGTCAACACTTTCTCCACCTTATCCGCTTCACCACTATTCAACCATCGTCGCTTTCTCAGAGAGGAGTTCAGGTGAACGGTTACAATAGCTATGACTATAAAATAGATTTCTAAAATATATTGAAAACAATAAGTCTGAAGAAGTCAAACTCTGAGACAAGTCTAACACTGAATAATTCAAGTTGAATAACTCAATCATTCAACCTTCTCACACATAATTGTTGATAGCTATTCACACCTACTACATCCTACAGAGTCTGATACTCTGACCTCTAAGACCAACCCTTCTCCTTCTCCTTTGTGACTGAAGCAAGACTGGAACAACCATTGCTTGGTTTTTAGGCCAGGATTGCACAGGTTGATCTCTCAAATCTAAACAAAGTACTTCAACAGTATAAATGTTTAAGGATTGACGAATTATCACCTTTTCACCCTACTTTTCCTAAATTACCCTTTAATTGGTTTTTCCCCACAAACAATTGATTTTGGGATTGTATTTGTAATCCTCTCGGAACCACTGAGGGTAGAAGAACAAGAAGTAACATTTTTTGTTGTTATTAATGATGTTCAGAAAAGATTAGTATCACTTGTAGGAGAAGAAATTATAGGTTATTGTTTTTGAGGTGATGATAACAAAGAAGAACTAGTAAAAAACGGTTTAAAGTTGTTCAAGATGCTCGACAACAACATTTCTTAGTAAAGAGAGCAAAATAGATCTGAAAAAAGTAATACAAACATTGTAGTGATTTAGATGGTTTGGTGTTGATGCATTACATGAACTGCAGTGGTTATGAAAAGGAGGTTAACGGAGATTCACGGATACTAACTATTTGACCGTCTTGATTAACGGGTTAACGACCCAAACACTAAAACAAATAAATTTACCACCCAAACTTAAAGAAAAGCTAAAATCTACAATCCAAACACTAATTGTTCAAAAAATTATTCTTTATAGAAAATAATAGATTTTAATTACTGGGGTCTAATTATGAGTTAAATAAAATGATTATTTTCGAATAGTCCTATATGATAAAAACGAAATATCAATTTGTATATTAGAAAGGAAAATTCAAGGCTTGTAATGTGAAATTTTTTTCAGGTAATTACTATGTCATCACCCACGTACCGGTGGACGGGAAGGCTGTCATAGATGACTAGAACTACTATTTTAGAACTCTTTCACTGGATTATCCGTAATATTTTTCTCGGTTGATTAAAAATTATTGCATAAAGACGTATATAAATAGGCAATAAAATGTACACATAAATCTTTAGTATCAATGACTAAGAAATTGCGTAAAAAAAAAAAAAAACTAGCTACAGTGAGTTAGTGATTTCTTAGATTTTTGTGTCTGATTATGTGGGGATGAGTTTTGAGAAAGGTTTTTCGTCCATTTTCAGACTATAAAGAGAGTGAAAGTCTCAGATGAATACGAGGAAATCAATCTAAAGTTGTATTTTGTTAATCTGCGTTCCAATAGTTTAATCTATTGGATCCAATTATCTGTGTGTCAAACTTCGTTCGCAAAATAAGTGGGTTAGTAAAATGTTTGTATATGTGTATGCTTTGAGAATCTAAAGTAGATATTTATCCTCACGAATTTGATGACCATCAAAAATTAATTACGGGCTATTTTTTAAAGCAGTTCAAGGGGTATAGTTAAAGGATGATCTAGGGTATATAAAAATATTAAAATATCTTTTCACTTATCAAATAATTACCATAAAATCTTTCACTAATAAAAATTTAAAACCCTAAACCTAAAATCTAACATGTTATAATCGGTAGTTTCGTGTTTGTGTTAACTACCGATTATTGTGCTGTTCTTCATTGTACATGAACTTCATGCACAATCGGGAGTTATGTTTAGTCATAAACTACCGATTGTATTAGTGGACAAAAATTTAGTGGTAATCGGTAATTTCGTATAGGGTTAAACTTCCGATTCAGCAAGTTAGTGATACTCAAAAATATCCAACACAATCAGTAGTTATTTTTACACATAACTACCGATTATTCTACTGGATGCAAATGTACACATAATCGGAAATTATTATTTTTATGTAACTACCGACTGTAGTGTGTTCATATGCACAATCGGTAGTTATGTAGAGCCCGAGCTACCGATGTAGTTAAGTTGATTTTTTAACTACCGATTATGAACAATTGGGTGAGTTTAATGTACTTTGTGAACAATGTGATTCGATTAGTTAATTGGTTTTGTAAAACAGTTGAACGTAAAATCATTTCATTGAATCTAAAAGGCATACAGAGCGTAACATTTCAGGAAATGAAATACACTTAAGCATATAGATTGAAACCGAACAAGGGAAGTTCTTCCAAATTCCGATAGCAATCCTCATGCATAAACTCCTCCCCATGCTTATTTTCATTGCTGGAGAGTCATCACCCACTGAAAAACACAAATCAATTATAAGTTTGAATGTTTGAAAACTCTTTTTAATGAACTACTTATTAACGTAAAACACTTACTCTTGCCACAGGCGATTCGATAGGACGAGCTCGGAATCTCAATCTCATTTCCTCTTTCAAGTGTTCTAACCGTTTGAACAACTCAACATACCTTGTCCTAACGCCTCTGGGCGTTCTCTGAAATTCATTTCCGTTTAAGGCGACAAAAATCTAAAACAAACGGTTCCACCAAGAATCGGTGGACTGCTGCACCATCCAATTTTTATTAACGCATCGGTTGTTGTTGTTCCAATATACAGTTTCGTACTCGTGCGACATGATCGTTGCGCACGATCTAATAATGGCCACATCTTCATCATTAGTGTATTGAAGAGCCATATTTAGTGCTTCAAAATCAAATGTGAGAATAAGAATGAGATTGATAGGGATAGGGGAGATTGAGGTTGAAAGTGATAGGTGAGAATGAGAATATCCTTGAAAGGGATAGTTTCCTTTTATAGTGTTTTATTACCATCGACTATTTTTTCAAAAAAAAAAAGCCGTTGGGTTGGGTCGTACAAGCATAATCGGTAGTTTAAGAATTTCTTAAACTCCCAATTGTGTATATTCAGCATCAATCGTTAGTTTAAGAATTACCTAAACTACCGATTGTTAGTGTCCAGGAGTTTTGAAAACATTCCAATTTCCAATTTGGGGCAACTTACATAATCGGTAGTTTGTACAAAAATTAACCTACTGATTGTTAGTGTCCAAGAGTTTTGAAAAAAAATGCCATTTTCAATTTGAGGCGTCTTACATAATCGGTAGTTTAGGGTATTTATTATCTACCGATTGTTGTTTTCTTTTATAACTAATGATATTTGAGCAATTATTTAGAATGAAAGTACAATCAACGGCTAGTTTTTGAAATTATCCTACAAATACACCTCTCTTTTCTCAACCAAATATCACACACACCTAGTTTCATACACTCTACAAATTTCATTTAAGCATCTCCTCTTTGTAACTCACTCCATAACTCTACTTACAAGAATGACAACATTTGACTCCGCTGAAGATTTGGCTATAATTAAAACATGGTATAACGAAACCCTACGGGAAGATGTCATAGCTGGAAGGGTTACACCTGAAACCTTTTGGGGGAGGATCTACATTAAATATGTGCGAGATTATGGAAATCCAAAGCGAAGATCTCTACAACAAATCCACGATAGGTACCAACTTATTCGAATAGGGATAAATGATTATTTAGCTATACAACAACGCATCTTTAACCGCACCCATTTAGGCTTGTCGATCCAACAATTTGTAAGCATCTTTTACATAAGCTAAGTTCTAAAATCTTCCAATAATAACATAGTAAACTTGATGAATTATGTTCTTTTTTTTATATGCCTGTGTAGGAGGATCTCGCAAAAACACACTACTATCAGGAAAAAGGAGAGGAATTCATATTTGTTGAAAGCTATGAGTTCATGAAGTCCAGAGTGTAATCACTAGTAAATGTTTAACTTTATCTACCGATGCTGAAAATTTTTGAATTATTTTGTCAGAGTTTGGTTGTAATCGGAAGTAATTGCTTAACTTTATCTACCGATTGTGAGAAATTTTCGTATATATTCTCATAGTTTGGTTGTAATCGGAAGTAAATGGTTATGTTAATATACCGATTCTGGGAATGATACTTGTTTTTGTCAGAATACTTATCATAATCAGTAGTTTAATAAATTCTTAAACTACCGATTGTAATTGTACAAAATGTTGAAATTTTACAAACGATTTTCAATTTGGGGCTACTTATCATAATCGGTAGTTTAAGAAATTCTTAAACTACCGATTGTAATTGTACAAAATGTTGAAATTTTACAAAAAAAATTGATTTCCAATTTGGGGCTACTTATCATAATCGGTAGTTTAAGAAATTCTTAAACTACCGATTGTGATTGTACGAAATGTTAAAATTTTACAAAAAAAATCGATTTCCAATTTGGGGCTACTTATCATAATCGGTAGTTTAAGAAATTCTTAAACTACCGATTGTGATTGTACAAAATGTTAAAATTTTATAAAATGTTGAAATTTTACAAAAAAAATCGATTTCCAATTTGGGGCCACTTATGATAATCGGTAGTTTAAGATTTTCTTAAACTACAGATTGTGATTGTACAAAATGTTAAAATTTTTAAAAAATCGATTTCCAATTTGGGGCCACTTATGATAATCGGTAGTTTAAGATTTTCTTAAACTATTGATTGTGATTGTACAAAATGTTAAATTTTTTTAAAAAAAATCGATTTCCAATTTGGGGCAACTTCTGATAATCGGTAGTTTAAGATTTTCTTAAACTACCGATTGTGATTGTACAAAATGTTGAAATTTAAAAAAAAAAATCGATTTCCAATTTGGGGTAACTTACATAATCGGTAGTTTGTACAAAATTTAAACTACCGATTGTAGTGAAATCGGTAGATATATTACTCCTTTATCTACCAATTATCATACGTTCATGGAATTAAATGCATGCAAAAAATGAATTAGTCGTTGTGAACAAAACATTGTATTAATATTTTTTTGTATACATTCATATGTTCAAATATATTCAAATTTAACTATTCACCATCGTAGTTCAAATCAATTACATTCTGTATTGAACTTCCAAAAAAACAATCCCGACGTTTCATGTTGGACTCGTATTGCTTCAACCACTCCTTACAATGGTTAGTTGTGAAGTAATCCAACCACCTGACTAATGGAGGTAATGGAAAATCATCTTTTAAAACCGATAAAATGATTGCCATTAACAAAATCCATAATGATTCATCTATCCTTGACCGATTCATCACACACCGCTCTTGTGGGTGTAAATATGGCACTAACTCCTGTTCTTGGAGGACATAAAAAATGTATCACGCAGTTCAATACATCCGCTAAAAGATACCCAAATACCGGCATTACCATCCAATACCTGGATCCGACCACCTCCAATCCCTTTTCGCCTTTTACACGAGTATATAACTCGTTGAACCCTTCTTCTCTACCATGTGTATTTCCTTTTTTCATCATTTCAATATAAAAATCTTTATCTTCCAATAAATGCGCGGCCATTATTTCTTAAATATTCTCATTGGGTGATATTCTCGGTAGTTTCCTCACTAAAGTTTCTCATTTGTTTCAAAGCAACGTGGAAACCAAAATTGTCATCCCCACTACATCGTCGGTGGAAAAAACATATGGTATAATGAGTAGATGGAGTTGATCTAAATACTCATCGTGTATATGTTGGGTTTGACTTTGTTGGGAAGGAATCGTAGAGACCTTAGCTTTGACTTGTCGTGAGCTTGGTCCACCTTGATCCTTCCTTGGACGACCCCTTTTTCGCTGGAGCCGGCAAATCTTCACACTCATCTTCAGTATGTTCATGCCTAGAAAGGTCACAACGACTAGATAACAATTCCTTCAACTCTTTTCTTTGAATAGACCTCCGTTTTTCGGTATTCGGCCTACCAATCGGCTTTCCTTTTATTGGTTCATGAACAACCTTTTGACAGGAGTGAAGGGCTTCCTCTAAATAGTGCAACAATATTTGCTTTTGTGCCCCATTTGACGTAGAGTAACGCTCATGTAGTCATGCAAATATTTCCGTCTCCACGAACGACACACCATCCACCTCCGGGGTTGTTAGAGTGAAATTTAATTGCTTCCAAAAGGGATGAATATCATTAATGTCAATCACTTCTTTGTACCTTCCAAGCATGTGACGACACGGGAGTCCAATACATATCATCGTCTTGCAGTGGCAAACTGTAGTCTCATCCTCGTGATTTCTGTAAAACTCCAATTGTTTGATCATGAAATTTATTGCCCACCAAGAAACTTTGTAAACTATACCCCTTAGAAGATCTTTATGTTTTAAATGTGCCAAAGGGAATCTATCCTTGCTTTTTTCCATTGAACCTTTAATCTTAATGAGGTCACGTTCGGTGAACTCATGGATTGCTTCTTGGACCGACACGACCCCATTTTGGCTTCCGACTAGTATCTTCTTTGATGTCTGCAATTGACTTTGATGTTGCATTGAATGTGCCACGTAAAAAGCAAATTCTGGGCTTCCGAAAACACAACCTTTATTGCATTCATCAAGCCTGTATCGTTATCCGTTACAATAACCCTTGGAAAATTCTCGTCATTATAGATCAACCTCAATGTTTGCAACATCCAAATGAAACTCACATCGTCTCAGCATCCATTAAACCCCAAACCACAGTAAATGTGCATATGTCCGAAGTGCGGCAAGCGATGTTCAACAACGGCATGTTGTACCTGTTTGTCTTATAAGTAACATCTATGAACAAAATTTGATGAAAGCATTGAGATAATTGGATCATCTGCGGATGTGCCAAGAAAATATGAATCACCTTACCATCCCTTTCTTCTTTTCTCAACGTGTAACCGTGTTTCTCGGCTAACCAATCAGATTGTTGCATAACCATTCGACCATCCCATTCCGTCCTTTTGATCTGTGCTAGCTCCGAGTAAATTGTAGACAACGAGGACAAGTTGTTGGGGTCGTCATCCTTTATCTTAGATAAGATTCAACTCACTTTCATTACGGTCATCATAGACTTCACCGTCTCCATTTCCTGTGGTTTTAACTTGGCAACCATTACATGCCCAACAAGATTTTACGGATCTTCGTGGTTGTGACGACCATTATCATCTCTAAACATTTTTCATACTTTTCTTTTCTTACCTTCGGGCTTATGGAAGATAATCTTAAATGCGCATCCAATCTTCTTTGAATTACCTCGGTATATCCTCTCCGTCTTCTTTACATATTCATAATTCTTTCCCATATGACTCTTTCTCTCGCCACCTCTCCCACAAATCATTTCAAATCGATCAACTTTCACGCGATTGTTCTGAACTACAACGCACATCTTCTCTTTTGCCTTGTTGAAAAGCCATTCCTTTTCCACCGCCTTACTTCCAAATGTCTTAATGCGCATATAACAAAACAAATATCATAAGTCTAACCATGTAACATACATTCTTAGAACAAGTTAAGAGAGTGGGTAGGTAGCGTACCAAATCATTTGCATAGTGTAAGGAAGTATCAGGACCCTCGTATACAACAGGATTAACCCATTCAATAATCTACGTAAAATAGCAACGAGTTGGACAATAATAATCAGTAGTTAATTAGGTTCATTTGCTACCGATTACCAACAATCGGTAGTTAATAATACTCCCGTGCTACCGATTATCTACAATCGGTAGGTAATATGTATTCCTAAACTACCGATTGTAGCAAGAAATTAACTCAAGTCTTGTACTCATATAATCGGTAGGTTACTATTTAACATTAACTACCGATTGTAAAGTTTGCAAAAAAATATCTCTGTAGGTTTGGAGAAATTCAATTTTGGGGCCACTAATATAATCGTTAGATAATAAGTTCTCTTAAACTACCGATTGTGCAAACAAAAATTCAAAAAAAATCAATTTGGGGCCACTAACATAATCGGTAGTTAATAAGTTTCCTAATCTACCGATTATGAAAAAAGAAATTCAAAAAAAAAATTCAATTTGTGGATTTTGTATAATCTGTAGTAAGTAATCTTCACGAGACTACCGATTTTCTTATTATTTTGGAACAGACGTATAATCGGTAGTTTATGGAGTACCATAAACTACCGATTATGGTACGTCCATGGCATTCAATGCATGTAAAAATAAATGTTTTTTGTTTCCGTTCACATACAAATGCATACAAATTGGGTTTTGAGCTTCTTAACACAATACCTGATTGTTTGATGCATTATTATCTTCATTTTGATGTGATTCATCGTCTAGGTTTTCTTCCACACCAAAATTTGGATCATCCAACAAATAACCCAAATCGTCGTCTCTAAACGTGTTTAAACCTTCAATACTATCTTCTTCGTGTTCAATCTCATCTTCTTTGTCATACCCATCCATGTTTATGATTGAATTTAGTCAAAATTTGATTTCCCAAAAATTCTTCTCCTTCTTCTTCTTCTTCTTCTTCTTCCTCTCTAACACACTCTCTATTTCTATTCTAAAACTAAAACTCAAAATTCATCATTTAACACTAACTATAACCAAATTAATCAACTAATTAATCAAAATTAACACTAATTAAGCAAGAGTAAATTAGGCATTATAAAAAATAGATGGATAAGGGATGTCTTAAGATTACTTTAAAATGACCTTATTTTGTTTTATTAGTAGCTGCTAATTAGTTTTTAATAGCCTTCATTCGTAAATATATTTACAAATGAAAAACGATATGTCAAAATGTCGCATTATTTCATACCAAGGATCTTGAACCCACTCAACATCAAAAGTCTCAACCAAATAAAAAAAACAAACAAGAAAAAGGACCACCATCAAAAATTCGAAAAAGAAATACATAACCACAATAAAACGTTTCTTCTTGTTCACTAAAAAATCACATTTGATACATGTTTTTGATTTATATCAAACTCGGAGTAGACCGCTTGATGGCCTCTTTGTCTTTCTTAATAACTTGTATGGAATGACCTAAACAATTAATATCTAAACGTTTAACTCATCACATTGTGTCTCTTAAATGTACTTTTTGTGATCGGAAACAGAAACTTCATTCAAAAAAAAATGTACTTTAACCTATTAAATACAATCAGAATAAGGAAAAAAAAGAAAAAAACCGAAAGGGATTAAGGCATTAAGTTGCCCAGAAAAAAAAAACTAGAAGATCACTGTGTCGATATAAATAATTCCAAAGCGCTGTCACTATACTTTTCGTTAGACCTAGTATATCTTTGTGTTTGGTTTGGCTTAAAAAAATACTTCTAACTAGATATCTCTAAGGTCAAATCCTATATACCTTTCAAATGATTTTGTTTATTCATTTTAAACTATTATGGATCTCTCAAATGGACAAATTAATTGGACAAATGCCCAAATCTGGAGGTTTACACAGCGTGGTAAAGTCTTTGCCGAGCGACAGAGTCAAGTGACTCTGTCGCTCGGCAGAAACTATGTTGATGACGACGAAGACTCTGTCGCTCGACCGAGATTATGTCGCCAACCGGTTATCTCATCTAACGGTCCTGGCTGAACCTCCCTAAAAATTTCAAACTCAATTAAACTCACATCTTCTCTACACCTCAATCTCTCATACACACTTGTATAAATCTAAATCAAAACTCTCCTAATTTTAATAAAACAAAACTCTCCAATTTTTCTGTTAAATGGCTACTGGTTCTAAAAAAGTTTATGGTTTTGCAATTGCCTAAAATGAAAGCATTTGCAGAAATTATGTCCATTTCACACAAGATAGCATCAATGATTGTTCTCAAGCAGCCATCACCTTGTGGGATAAAATATTTAAGACGTTAAAAGAGGAAACAATGAACATCAATGTACATGATGCAGAAGGGTAGTGTGGTCGCTTCACTAAAATCAATACAAAAAAGACCAAATATGTTACTCATGTCACACAAATCACTCGTTCTCTAACACCGAGTGGTGAGGTTGCAGTGGATCTGGAACGAAGGTGTTGGGCGGAATAGCACTACAAAAACGGTTCTGGATTTGAACATGAAACTTGTTACACTATCTTCAAAATGTTGCCCAAATATAATCCAGAACTTTTAGCAACTATGCAACAAGTTCCTCAAAGGTCACCATACTTTGCTGGTACTTCTACACTAAATTCAAGTCCCATTTCACCATTTTCTTCACTGGATAACTCAGAAAATCCACATCCTAATTTTGATATCAATGTAGCTAATTACAATAAACGAAAAGGTTTAGGAAGAACCGTAACAAAATGAGCTAGAAAATTAGCCTAAAGGCGGAGGGTCCAAAATTTTTAACATGACTGAGTTTATGAATCACCAGCGGACAACTGATAAACAGAGATCCGTTGACCGGAAGATCACGAATAGAGAATTGAAAAAAAAAACGTCTTTCTCAAAAGCAATTTGTTAGCCATTATGACAAGAATAAGATTCTTCCTATGGACACCTCAATAGTGGTGTGAGTTGAAAGAAATTGTTGGGGATATATATAGTTAAAGGAAATTTGATCGTTTTAACCCGAATGTGGTCCTTGCCTGATAGTAGCCGTTGGCGGCTAACTGTTTGTTAAGCGACAGAGTCTCTGTCGCTAGCGTCATAAACTTAATCACCAATGACATAGTTTCTGTCGCTCGACATTCACTTTATCGCTCACCGCTTCTCCTATTTGGATGGACAAATAAATCTATTTGATAAAGGTGCATAGAAGCTGGCCTAATGAGACTTACTAAAAAAAATATAATTTTTATTGACTTTTACATTTCACTTTTTCAATATGCACTATTATTTTGCTATCGGAATGTTATTTCATATTCCGCTAAGTCTTTCGTCTTCTGATACAAACTTCCAAACCTTCGTAGCATAATAGTTCTAAAGGCTATTCTTAATTCAAGCAATTTTAATTTCCCTCGTCAAACATGGATGTTGCATCTAAGTTCCTAACCATTTATCGACACGTAAAATACTATATTTGAGTCGTTGTTTATTTTACGCGAATAATAACAAATTCCGAGTTTAATTAATAAAATTTCGATGAATTAAACTAATCAGCTTAGTGTGAGGAACTGTTCTAGAAAGTAATCCGCTTCCCCAAACGCAGAAAAATGTAAAATTTTGATACCATTCCTTGAGTTTTTTTTCCAGCTCATGAAGTGAAAACCAAAACAATCCGTCAATTCCATTTTGATGTTGTTTTCAAATTTTAAATAGTTATTTCTGTTTCAAAAGACAAAAGGATGGATTTTAGTGTTTGTTTACTTGTGGTTATCTTATGATAAAAGAGAAATCTAAGAGCACTGACAATGCGGACCATGTTTCTCTATCAAGAAAAAAATATCTGCTATACCATTCAAGTGTTCATAACCTAAAAGTCATCATACTACAAAATTTCACCATCTTCACAATAAAAAGCCAAAAATGAACATCCCCAATTTTGGCATATGACAGGATAAATCAGGGTTTTACTTTCTTACTTTCTATTTTTCCGTATAGTTAATTCTGCCTAGACAAAAGGATAGATTTTTTTAGTGTTTGTTTACATGCAGTAATCTTATGATAAAAGGGAAATCTAAGATCACTGACAATGCGGTCCATGCTTCTCTATTGAAAAAAGAAAAATACTGCTATACCATTCAAGTGTTAAAGCCATATTCACTATCTGCACTTTAAACAGCCAAAAAGCAACACCCATTTTGGTCATATTCCAGGTTAATTAGATAGCGTTTTTACTTTCTATTCTTCTTCCAATTCTTTATCCAAAAACCGATAGAATTGACTATTGAGAAACAAATATGAATAAGGAAGACACTCGTGTTCAGAGGTTTTGGAGTATTATTGTTAACTTCTACCCATGTTCCATTGCAGGTTTTTTGACTAAAATTTGCAGTTTTGCACACTTATTGGTTTGTCAAAGAAACTTCCATTTTTGGGTTTTGGTGGTAGCATACATATTTATTACTCCATAATAACTACTGATGGGGTATTCTATTGAGTCATCAACCTTCATTATCATAAATCATACAGGTGGAATAATAATATACTATCAAGAAAGGACTGGAGATTTAATTGTGGGTCTTGCAATCTTTAAAGATGACCGCATTTAGAGAGGGGGAGATGGAGCATTTGGTGACATTATTCATAGTGTTAACAAAATGCATATCACTAAGAAACAAAGATTAGTTGAATCTTTTCTTGGATAGTGAATCCCACTTGGGTGTAATAAATTAATGTTAATTGAAAACTATGAATAAGGAGAAAAGAGAGGAGACAGAAAGTTATATGAAAACCCACTTATAGTTTAATTTGGTTTAATTAATACTAAAAAAGGATTTTGTTTTCATGTGCTTTTAGTACTCGAGAGTTCCCATAAGGAACAAAGGGTTCACATTAGCCTAATGTTTTTTTAGAGCTTTCAAGTGGTATGATATGCTATTCATTATGAGACAATTAGCTCAATTAGAGGTTTCTAATTTTGGAGTCCTAGAAGTTATCTAATTTTAAAGAAAAATAATCAATTATTTGTCTAGGCAATTTGAGTCCAGGTAATTCCGATTTTCTCATATCTACAGAAAAGACAACGTTTGTGCAGATGTCGTAACAAAATGGGGGCGCAAATGCAATAGCTGATCATCAAAACCACTAGAGGTTATTCATCGTGTAATCGGGGAAAATATAAAAATCTTAATACCCCCGTTGTGGTTCACTTTAAAGAAATAAAAAAGTTGAGTTTCTGGTCTGAAAATGCTCGCCAATCTTTCTGTTAAAAACCGGTTTTAGAAATGGTTAGGTTTACGAATTTTAACATGGTATGAGAGTTGCCATGTCTGTTATTAAACAAAAAAAAAAAGAGTTTCTAGTCTGAAAATATTTATCAATTTTTCTACTGCAAAACCGGTTTTAGAAAGGGTTAAGTTTACGAATTTTAACATGTATCAAAGTTGCCATATCTATTATTTAAAAAACAATTTGAGTTTCTGCTCTGAAAATGCTCTCCAATCTTTCTTTTGCAAACCGATTCTAGAAATGGTTAGGTTTAGAAAATTTAACATTGTATCAGAGATGCCATATCTGTTATTTAAAAAAACTAAGTTAAGCATATTCCTCGAGATACAGCCGGCTTGTCCAGCTGATATAATTCAGCATCAACTTGAAAATGAAGTAAGTGAATGAAGTTAATAAGAAAGACAAATGAAGTCCAATTATGTTTTTATAAACAAGAAGACACAAGTTAGGTTAAAAGCTTTAATTTGTTGATCATTAGAACAAAAGTGAAATTATTTGGTGAGTGACAGAAAATGAGAGAGATAAAGAGAGCATTGAAGGAGGGAGAGTGTTTACTGCTGCAAACATATGAAAGTTGACTGCAATCTTGCAAACATATGTACAGTAAAAGAAAAGAAAAAGGGGGAAAAATCACACAGAAATCTCTAACAATCTAACAACAAAGCTTCAAAACTACTAGGAATAATAGAAGTTTCTTGATCACCTAATAATAATTGATCAAGAAAAGAGTATCCACAACCAGAATTATGATCACCATCAGAACAACACTGTAATAATGGTGGTGGAAAGACCCATCCATAATCAATTGAATCCACTAATATAAAATCATCAATTGTTGATTCATTTAATGAATCACCCAGACTTGGTAACTCAACTATCTCACTTAGTTCTTCATCTTCTGATGATGATAATGAAGATAATGATGAAGATAATGAAGAAGAAGATGTTGTTGTGGTTGAATGATTAAATTCTTCCATGGATGCTGCTTTAGTTGCAGCAGCTTGAATATCACGAGGTGAAAGAGAAACAGGACGAGGAAGTGAATCAGTGATTTCAGGAAAATTAAGAATCGCTGAATTACCTTTAATACTTAAAGCTGCAACATCATGAGCTCTTGCTGCCATTTCTGGTGTTGGAAATGTTCCAAGCCATATTCTTGATTTCTTTCTTGGTTCACGAATTTCAGATACCCATTTCCCCCAACTTCTCATTCTTACACCTCTGTATGTCGGATGCTTATTATCGTTACACTCTCTGCTTCTCTTGGTTGCTGCTTTTTTATCATCAGAAACCAGATGTTGCAGAGACCCATCAGAAGATGTTGAAGAAGAAGACTTACTAGAAGAACATTTCATCTCTGTCTCTGGCGATTTCGCCATTTTTACGTGCGACCCAGATCTTAAATTCCTCAAAATTGTGAAGCTATCAGAGAGATTTATCAAATCTCCGTTATCTCTGTATGAACTAAATATAGTAGCAGTCTTAGGAGTACTCTTTAACAAGAGAGACGTTGGTGGTCACTATCGTGAGAGAAAAGGAGAGGACAGAAAATTGGGTGTACGAATAAGAGACAGCCACTTGCTTGGTATAGGTATAGAAGACAACTGTGCAAGGGTCTCTGAAACCAGAGGGGGGGAGAACAAGAACAAAACAGAGTGAATGACAATAGAGAAGAGAATGTGATATTTGGGGGTTTTTATTAGGAGCGGAGGAAAAGGAAGGACCATCAAAGCTAACGCTAAACAGACCCTTAAATGTCCTTATTACACATTACGAGAGACTCTGGAGATAGGAGAGAGGGGTAGGGTAGTCCTACACTAGCAGGGGAGATGACTGATGAGTACTGAGTACCACTCGATGTATGTACCAGGGGATATATAGTTATTTCTCCTGTTAGCTCCCAACGACAATTATTGGTCAGTAAAAAATATGAAAAAAAATATCTATTGTTTTGATGTGTATGTACAAGTACCTATAATCTTGGTACCACACTTTTTGGTTACTATTGGGAGCATTTGATTAAATAGGATGGGTCTCCATCCGCTCCTAACGGTATCAATATGGAAGATTTTCCATTTGCATTTCCCTACTGTCACACACTTTAATCCAGGCTGCAAAAAAAGAAAAATTGGATGCTAAAGGCAATTCAGAAATTTAACAATCTACGTAGTTGGGCAAATGAGTTTCGCGGCTATGGTATAGTAGAAAAATTCATCAAGTGATAGACGATGTGTCAGGCGACAATAAAATTGATGCACGACAATGGCTAAGTCGCCGAAGGAGAGAGCCAATGACGCTACGGCAATGCATCTGTCACGTGTTAACACCATAATCGCCAAAGGCCACCTTTATAAATAAGGCTTCCCTTATATCAAGGGATACACTATCCTCTTAAAATGACTGAGTGACTGAGTAACTTTTGGACCGTGCGGTAGTGAAGTAAAGAGACTATACATGTGATGTTTTCAAGTCTGGTATAAAATTATTCATGGACGGATAAAGTTTACCAGTCCAGTTTATTATTATTTTTAATGAAAAAAAATAGTCAGACGGGTGAAGTTTGAATAACTCATAGCACTCATCAAAGTCAGAGGGTTTCTTAAAAACCTTCAAGTGATCAATTCGACCATGAACCATCTACAATATAAGTATATCTAATTAGTGTAAAGTCATAATAATAACTAACCAACATAAGCGAAATATATAAACAAAAAACTCACAAAGTCCTCGGTCAACCAACCACTTTTCCCTCGATATATTTTTTCAACCAACCACTTTTCCCTCGATATATTTTTCCAAGAATACCGAAAAATTGTCTAACTTCTTTTTTGATAATATAAATTCGATTTTGTAAACTTTCTTTTTCTCCAGCGTTTGGATTTCCATTAGTTTTGGTTACAAATAGTGGAACACTTTTATTCCAATAATGGTTTTTTGCTTGACCAACACCTATACTACCATCATCGTAATTGCGATATGTGCTTCACATAGTGCTACGTATTCCTCCGTAGAAAAATTAATTTGTATCTTTCTAGGTTTTCTTGATTCAGGAGTAGACATGGTTGCAGAGGAGTATAAATGAAAAAAAAAAATTGGGTGTGGATTGAGTAGAAGAGTAGAGAAAATTGGATGTGAATTGAGTAGAAATGTAGAGAAAATAGAAATATATATAGATGATGAAAAAAAAAAGTATTTGTTTCTAACCGTTGGCAACGAATAGAAATTTCTTTTGATTTTATCCCCCAAACGGTTGATCATTAGCCGTTGGGTATGTATAACACCCATACAGGTGACCATCATTCGTTTGGGTGAAACTCTTAACCCATAAGGGTAATGATCAGCTGTCTAGGTTTCTAAACGTGAAACATCATATGTTTGTCTTGGACGGCTGAACATCATCCGTTCAGGCTAGAGTACGAGCACTCCTTCGATTGAAAAGGTGTCTGAACGATTTTGGGTAAAAGAGGTGATAGGATTTTATAATACCCTATATAAATAAACCGCAATCGCACGGTGTCTACAATGCAGACAACGACAAGTATGGGTCGAACCCACAGGGAGCGGAAAAATACTGCAATCAATATCTCAATTAAACTAATCAGAAATAATATTTTTGGATTTTTAGAATTATGAATGAAATAATAAAACAAACTAAACTAATAAAAATAAATCAAATGGGAGAAATAGTAACCAGGGTTTTCAGTATCCACCACTATTTCTATTTAATTACTGAAGTGAAACATAGCTCCTGAATATTCATCTATTGTTCGTTCTATCGACATCACCTATTATATGTATTAGAGTCGAAAATATCACTGGGACACTCTAAGCATGGCACATCAAAAGCTCTAGGTCTCATGCATACACCAACTAATTACGTTAGCGAGAAAATAATACAAAACTAATTATAGGTTCACAAATAATATCTGGCTCTTCTAAGCATACTCCATCTAAGGATTTAACCAAAGAATGAAATATCAAATAAGTTGACATATTTGCTATCCTATTAATTCTGCGCATAGGTTACTGTATTATACAGAACCGGTGAAGCAACAACTAATTTAGATTTAAATCACTAAATCAAACTCATGGAATTAATCTATTCAAATCATAATCGTCTGTATCAAATAAATCGATTCAATTGATCTAAAACTGTAAGTGGTTTCAACATTAAACCCTAGTTACAAATTAATTAGAACATGGAGATGGGTTTCTTAAAACCCATAAAAATAAATAAGAAAGGGAAAGAGGGAAAAGATTAAACCCTTTTTAGTTTCTGCTCATGTATCTCTTTCCACTCCAGCTGCTTCTACTCAATCAGTCGTAGCCTTCCAACCCTCCGCCTCAGTTCCTCTCTCCACAATCAGAAAACCTGAAACCGAAACCCAAAAAAGAACTCCAACAGAGAGCCTGTACATCAGCCTCCTCCTAGATTTCTTCTACCTCTCTCACAATCCCACCGTAGATTCTTCCACCAACCCTAGGCTCCCTCAACCTACGCCTGCTTCTCTAGCCGCACACCCAAAACCTATAAAAGAAAATTTAGTTGAAGAAGAACCCCCTAGTCTCCAACCGTACTGTCTCTTTTATACTTTATCAAATCACCTCACACGTGCTAGTCTTTCTTTTCTTCTTTTCTTTCTTTGTACTCTCTTTCACCATCACGTGTTGTACTTTATTCTAGTTTCCCTAGGTTTCTATCTCTCCATCGTCACATGGGCTTGTCCCCTTCTACTTTTATCTTTATTGTCTGTGTGATATCAACAGAGTCTAGCCAACTCCTAGCCTCTTCTTTTTCTCTCATGTAAAACAACACCAAAAGCTATCAATCCCTATACGTATTTCTCTGCCTCCCACTTAGCCAGCACTGCCACCTACCCATCACACCTTCTTTGTTCAGCAGATTAATCAGACTTCGTCTCCTTCACGTGACGTACTTTTTCCTTGGCAGAACCACATTACTTTCAATCAACCAAGAGAGAACAGTTCGAGGGTTGCGATCAGCAGAACTCGTTATCACATCCTGTCGTGCCCTTTTGTCTCCTTCAGTCTTCTTTACAGCTACGTTCTTTGGCCAAAAAATTTATGTGGTGCCACTAACTTTGGCAGTCCACAGTCACTCTTTATAAGCGCCGTGAATTAGCTTATTTCCTTCGTAACATCTGGTTTTGACTGTACGCCTTATAAACATACTAAAACAATAATATTAATACAAATTTAAGAATTAACAAATATAAATTGAATAGTAAAAGTGTATGAATTAAGTGCTTATCAAATACCCCCAAACCTATATTTGATAGTCCTCGAGCAAAACTACTCTAAAAATAAAGTAAAATCCTAACTCACTTTCGCAGGAATCGCGACTACATTTAGCATATGTAATAACCCTTTAAACCCCTAAGTGGCCTTAGCGGACGAGTTTTGTCTCGTGAGGGTTTACAAGAGGTTTACCCACAAAACATGTACTCTGAATTTCTAGCTACATGTGAACGATTGAGATTAGACACTAATCAAGCTAATTAGTTGGCGTACTAAATTCTTTGACTATAAGAATCATTACCCTGTATGAATCCAATTGTTGTACACGAGTTTGTACTCAGCGTACTAAAATTCATATAAGAATGCAACTCTACTCAAATAATCATTGAACATCCGAAACTGGATAAAAATTCACATTGCTCGAAATCAATCAAATTCAAACACAGGGATAGATTAGAAGATGGAAATAGAAATAATGAATGGTGCATATGTTGACTAAGGTGAACAGTGTTTCCAAAAATATTAGTATAACGTCCGGCTCAAATGCTCTTATGTTTTTTCTTTTTTTTTTTCTTTTTTTTTATGACTACATGATTATATCTTTTGAATCTAAGCGCATGCTTTCAGCAGATTACATGATAGTTCACCTGGATCCTGTATTCCACGCTTGCTTAGGTGACGGAGACAGGGAGAACACACACATATTGCTATCAAAGTGTCAATTTTTTTTTTTTTTGACAAAAGTAAAATTCTAATACATCCGAGCTACGACCTTATGGAAATACTAGGGCCCCACCAAATCACTTAGAGAAACATACAATTGCAAAAATAAAACTAGAAAGTGACGTGATTATGATGATTCCGAGAAATGCTTGTTCAATGAATATCATGTTATTTCTAACACCTGAGTGCATTCAGATATGAATAGACTATTCAGCTGAGCAAACCAATTCCCAAAGATAAGAGCTATGTTTCCATCTACCTAGAATGGTTAGTGTCATCCTGAATAATTCACAAGTTTCGGAGTTTCTTATTGGCATCAATTTTCTGAAACTCTACCCCCAAACCTAAATTTAACATTGTCATCAATGTTTCAAATCGTGCAACCTAGAATGGTATGCAATAAATACAAATAAGAGAAACAAATGTAAATCAAAGATAAGGGATTGGAACGTCTCACCTGATTGATGCAAGAAAGCAGTATTCTCTGTAACACACATCAAACGATAGTAATTACAAAGAACACTAAAAATAAAATAAACAAAAAGTCTACAAGAAAATAAAAACAACAAAATAAAAATCTACCTATTGGATATGTACAGATAGAATCCCTATACACTAACAATCTGAAAATTTTGGGATCAACCCAAAATACAATATATACACATGACAGCTTCACAGTTATGTTACGGCAACCCAGAGACACTGAAACTATCATAAGTAAGGGATTACCCCCAAACCAAGTTTTTACTACACTCGGAAGTGCGTAAAGAACAAAATATGGGGATAATATTGGGTAGGTATTGATTGGTTCATGCACAGTATCAGGAATAGACAAGTCCTCTGGGTATTTGGATGCAAAGTAATCCAGCAAAACTTTTGAAACACATAATTCTAACCCTAAATTCCCGGTAACTTTTATAAGTCTAGGGGTTTAGAAACAAACTCTAAGTCGTTAAACTTAATTAAAGTTTCCTCGGAATTAACACATACATCATTACCAGGTTTACGTTACCATTTTCCATAATCCAAAACGGGTACAGAATCTAACAACGCATTAACTTCTTCATAATACCTATCATCATCGTAGTAGGCTCCAAAATGGGCCAAGCAGACCTCTAACGGATTATTGGTGCTAGAATCAATCATGCAAACAGACTTCATATATACAAAAGAAAATAAAATAAAAATTGCTTCTACCCTTATAATTGGAACGAAAAAGTTCAAAGAACTCAACTAAGTATTTTCCAACGTCGAAAAGCAGTACTAGTACCTCGTATCAACATTCACAATTTAGGGTAATGAGCGTCAAACCCGTCAAAATCGTTCAATATATAATTCACAAGCAAGAACCCGTGAATATTTTACAGCAGACGAATTTTGTTGAGCTAGACGACCAGGAGCAACCCCAAATGTACCTGAAATAAAATTCTAAGACACAAAACTAGTCAAAAAGAACTAAGATCCTAAAAATAAAATAAAAATTAAAAAGAAAACCTAAACTACGGTTAGAAAATTAAAAATACTAATTACAATATTCCACAACCGCTCCCCGGCAGCGGCGCCAAAAATTGATAGGATTTTATAATACCCTATATAATTTGATCAATCTCTTTCACTTTGAGTGAGTGTTCTCTACCCCTAACCCTTGCTCTAACACTTACTCAAATTGAAGGAGTTTATCAAATTTGGTGCCACTATGGGTAGGGGAAGCACCCCCTTTTACCCTCAAATCTTTCAAACACTCGTTCGATCAAAGGAATTGGCGACAGTCTATAATAGACGGGTGATGTTCAGCCGTCCAAGGGGAAACTAGTGATTTTTCCTCGTTTGGGTATTTTTATAATATTAAACTCTCAAAACGCGGACCACACCTAGGTAAGTTATTATTAAAATAACTAACTATTTACATGGAAGGGTAATAATCACCCGTCCAAGTGAATTTTTTTTCTCAAATGAGAGATCATCACTCGTATAGTGTGTTCTTTCTCTTTCCCATGGTACAAATCTCATTCCTTCAGATATACCCTCATTCATTTTGAAATGGATAAAGTATTTTAACACTCTATCCCATAACCCTTGTTCTTATGCATTTATTATCTATAGCCCAAAAAGTTTAAGTCAAAGTGAAAAATCAAACAAGTCTTAATCCTTTACTAATATCAACTTAAACCTTATTTCCTCCCAAGAATCAAAATAAACCCTAACCTTCTTTAAATCAAAACTAAGTTATAATTCAAACTAATTGTAATTCTTCTCTTAATATTACAAATTTACTAATTATAAACCCCAATTCTTACTTTCCTCCAAAATCAAACTAAACCCAACAATTGTAATTATTCTCCTAATATTCTTACAAATTTACCAATTATAAACCGTAATTCCTACTTTTCCCCGAAATCAAACTAAAACCAAACTATTTATTTAATCCATATTGAATTATAATTTTAATTATTCCATTAAAAATATCCACTAAGTATTCCTATAATAAGTACCCTGGTAGTACATATAGTGTTTGTCTGTTTGGCTACAAATATCCGGTTTGAAGTTATCCGCTTACAACAATTGGATTTTTAAGGCATACGGAATTTGGCTACAAACATGTTCCTTTTTTTTTAAAGATTTTTGCTTGAAAGATTATACTAGTAACAACTTAACTTGTTGGTATTCTGTCATGTAGGCAAGATCCACATCATCATCGTAGACAACAAGAGTCCAACCACTTAGATCTAATATACAATACTCTTGCATTTTCCTCCAATGCTTTGGGATTGGCGGTGGTGTGTAAGTTATGATAGTTCTCTTGGAAGTTGATTTGCATTTCTCCAAAACATGTTTGAAAATATGTGACGTAATATCTCATACAACTTCTGGCATATACCCAAGTTGCCTCGTTACACGCAAAAGATCGTACATAACATATCCTCATGGGTGAAACAACGGTCGGTTGTAAAATGCAACATCATCATCCCTTAAAATATGGTGGACTTCTCTTTCATCCTTGTAAACATCAAACACTACCTTATCGGTCGTTAATGCAATCTCATTTATAGTAATCTTACCTTGTTGCCTAGCTTCATACTCCCTTTGAACTCGTATTTATGATCTCTAGGCTGATGTCCTAATCTACATTTTTGGTCAAGGATTTGTTTCCCGCGAACAATGTTGGGAAGTGTTCATACGCCCAAACCTATGTTAAGATAATATTAGAATCAACAAAATTGAAAAAAAAGGACAACAACAATTAAATTGTTCTTAAAATACCTAGAGGAGAGTGAAATACCCGAAAAATTGGTTGGTGGGCGCCTTAGAGTCCTTTCGCATCTCTGCCAATAAATATGCAACCACTGCAGTAATTACGGACCTGATTCAAAGGATCCAACAACTATAAGAAGTTGGCATTCATCCGGTTTCTACTAGTGTTAGGGAAGATCATAATGCCCAAGACGTATAACATATCTACAACGTTTTTACGAGGAATGTCTGCGGGATCCAAGTTTCCTTGGAATTGTCTTTCCTTTGTCCCTCCAAAAGTTTGCTAGAACATAAATAGTTTCAACTGCTTGACTCTATACTTACCAGAGTGGTGGAGATTTTGTCTTAAAGTCTCTTTTTGTCCCAACCAAACAACTTCTAGGTCAGAACGTGCAACTAGTCCCATTCTAATTCGTTGGTGTAATTTCCTTCCAAAAAAACTTTACCCATGCATATTAAGGCTTGGAATTTGTTGAGCATCATCGGGGATCAAGGTCAACCCTCCACATGAAAAATACAAGGTATCGTTATCTCCTTAAAACCTATTGGAAAAGCAATCCACAATGACAACATCATACTCCACGTAATTGCGGACCGCAAAAAACAACCATGATTCTTCAACTAGTACTTTAACACCTTCACGTTTATTTTCCAAATCCTAAACAGGCATTAATTGGTATATGCAAATACGTACCGCATCTTTATGATCCTACAAAAAGAAACACCACAAATATAAATAGATGATCATAAAATTATCAATACTTAAAATAAAATAAAAGGTGGATAATCTTACATATGTTGAATATATTTTACAAGCCCATGAGTCTTTGTAGCTGAATAAGATTTCATTATGGCCAGGTGCACCCCAAAAATGGTCATCCGTGCATTCAGGTGTCATTAACTCGGGAGGAATATGTTTTTTTTTCCTACTTGAACTCTTTCTTCAACCCATTTTACAGTGGGAACTTCATCTTCCTCCGCCTCCTCTGAATGATGAGTTGGTTGCAAACTCATCTTTAATATGTTCGTGGATTAATAGGATAATACGGTTCCTTTTCATATGTTCATTCCCTCTATTTGATGCCCATAATTGTTTAGGACGGCCATTACGAGGAGGAATGGAGTTAGGAGAGGAAAAAATGTTTTTTCCTTTCAAAGCAGCAAGTTCAGTTCCTCCTTTCTTAGATTTTTCTTAGGAGCTACAATTTCCTTTCCCTTTCCTTTGGAAGATTTATTAGCTTTTAACCTAAGTCATAAGATATACGCAACAAACAATCTATTAAACCAAGGAAAATTGTGCATTTTATAACCTAAAGTCGGCATTGAAAAAACAAAAACCAATATTGAATGAAACAAAAATCGGCGCTGAATATAGCACAACCGAAATTAAATATTACACCGGCGGCATAAAATATTACAAATCGACAATGCCGATGGTTGTAAATTTTAATCCAGAGAATCTCACCAACAGTCGACATTGATTAAAATTTTCAAAGTACACCGATTGTTATGTTTTCTTCTAAATAATTTTATCAACGATCGACATAGAAATATGTTGTAATCGACCATACCGAAACTAAGTTTTTTCAACCAGATATTTTAGTGAAACTGTCATCATAGAAAGAATATGATTCGATTGTACCGAATCTCGGTATTTTCTCACCAGAGATTTTAATGCAACTGTCAGCATTGAAAGAATTTGATAATCAATGTTGACCGTTGATATGTATAAACATTAGTAAGAAGAAATTGTAGGGTCAGTATAGTATTCAAATAGAAAACAATACCGGTAGTAACAACCGGCATGGTATTCATCATCCTACCGTCCGTTACTCGATAACTGAATTTTCTAATCTATTTTTTGATTTATAACCTATTCAATCGAGTTTAAATCAATGAGAATACTAAAAAAACGAATGAGAATTACTTACTTTCTCATCGGAGCCATTTCATTCAGAGTTTGATCGTCTGAATCTTCTTATACTTCTTGATTTGCAATTACATGTAAGTTGTTTTTGAGTTGTTTTTTTTAGTTGCGATCGCGATACCAGGATCAGTTAAAGGTCTACAACATTGTTTTGCTCGAATCATTTTAATAGATGTAATTAATCGACGAGAAAATTTTGTAATCGACGATGAAACAGTTTGAAATATGGGGAAGAAAAGAGAAAGGAGAGAAAGAGGGGCAGAGGAGGAGAGGAGGGAGATGATAAGGATAATTGGTTTTTGGGTTTTGTTTTAAAAATTTATTAGGAAAAAAGAATAAAGGATAGCTTAGTAATTTCTGCACTTGAAAATACTCCTTATCAGTTTACCTAGTTTGGTGTAATACTGAGTATACACAAAAATAAATTAAAAGAAAAATAATAAAATTGAAAATTTAATAATAATAAAAAATGATTTAAAAAGAATAAATGAAAATATATCGGATTATGTAAATAAATTAAGCGGTAATATTGGTCAACTATGTTATTGGAGGGTGTAGTATAGGGCCGCATTGACAAAAGCATATATTCCATTTTAATCAAAGAGGGGGAAGTGTTATCCCAAAGGATGGTTCAATGCACACCTCAAAAGGTGAGTATTCAATGTCTCCCTTTGGAGATAGTAAAAATTACATATAATTGCTATGTCGTGTAATAGAGTCCATATCAAACACCCAACATTTAAATAAAGTCTTTAACTACTTCTTTTGATTGCACACCCTCCAATTACCTCTAACTTCAACGTTCCAAATAGACCCTTAGTCTGGTATGTTATGTTGTCTATGCGTCACTGCGTGAACTAAACATAATACTCAACACAAATTATATTAGGTATATGATTGCATGCCATCCTCTATGATGTGACTTCATCTTCCCCATGATTTTTTGGATGATTAGAATTTGTTCCTTTTTTTATATGCCTTACTTTTCCTTCAATGCTTTGCATTAACTCCATTCCTTACCCTTCTTTAATGTCTCGATCACATCTTTTATAGTTAATTGTCATATCTCTTAGTATTTTCATTTACCTAACCGTGTGTTTGCCTCTATTAACTTCTTTGGTGCCCTTTAAGACTCTGGTTGGGTTTAGGTTAGTCTAGGTAAAAGTAAAAGTAAAAGTTACTCTGATTAATTCAATTTCTGTCCTGGGGGGCATGGGACACTTAAGAAAGAAATTAGAACATTAGATCTCTTATATATTCCCTGCTAGTCAAATTAATTCAATTGACTTGTACCAAATTATTTTATTTTTTATTTTCTTTCCCTTCTTCCGAGACCTAGTATTGTCAACTTTATCGTCAGTAGAACACTGTTTTCTTCATTTGACCTTGTACTTTTCTGATTTGCCTTATATTTATTAGATGTTTACCTTTCTAATACCAATCTGTGTAATTCTTAATGGAGTCTTTTTCTGCTCTATGCTTAAACATCTGAGCTGGTTATTACCTCTCACTCACGAGTTCTTTTTAGGAGCATTATCTCAGTATTTTTTAATAACCAAAGTTCATAGCTAAACGTATTTCAAACTAATTTAAACTACACCATTCTAAGCATTATCTCAGTATTCTCTTTTATTCCCCTCTTTGACTTTTCTCATTTTATTTCATTCATTGCTTTTATAATGTTTAGAGAGGATTTTCTTTGTAAACATCTTAGTAGTTCATCACTAGCTCAACACTTTGAAAATCATATGCATGTAGGCCTTCTTCCAACTCAATTGGATTTTTTTTAGAGATTTTGGGATGAAAAACCATAGCATTTTAGTTAGGATATTCTCTGTCATTGTGTTCAAGCCATGGGAGATCAAATGAGAACTTTCTTACTTTTGGGGTCATAATATATCTTTTCAAATCCGAGAAGTTGATCAAAACCTTTTTATTTCATCTTTTCCTTCTTAAAAAGAGCTTTTCTGGGTTATTTCTAATGTCCTTGGTATCCCTTTGAAAATGTTCTTAATGCTACTAAGGCATATGCTGGAATGCAAATGTCGACTAACTTAGTTAAGGAAATTTCTATATGGGCAAATATTTTAAATGCTAAGCATGAACAAAAAAGTCAGGATATGTTAGGAATAATAGCAAGTAAGCTAGGAAGGGTTAGTAGAGTTTGTACAGGTAGTGTTGCAACTAACTCATACTTTCTTTCTAAGGTAATGGTGTGGGTGAATATTAAAAAACCTCTGATAGACAAGCTTCTGGTGAAAGTGGGTAACTACCCTGTAACAGATATTTATATCAACTACCTTAATCTTTCTTCGCAGTATTGTTTCAATTGCTTAAGATTTATCCATAATGATGATAATTGTGCTTTACATCAAAACAAAGCTCTGGAAGGTACCTATGATATCTCGGTGGATTCTCCTTACCCCGGAGATGACTTGCATTTCATTAATGATGTTCAAATTCAAATCTGGAACCCACATGATAATTTTGACTACAAAGGAAACCAGAACTTTATAGATTCTTTTATGGAAATAACAGGTGTTCAAGAAACCTTCCAACATTTATTTGAAGCAAACTCTGTTCTTGATGATTCTGGTTCGTCAGATAATGTAGTTAATAACCTAGTCATTTTTCAATCACAAGTTTCTGACTATGATATGCCATTAGATAATGATTCAATGCTAGGAAAAAGAACTTTCCCCATCAATATTTCTGAAAATTTTCTCACTTTTCCAAATCACCCAAACAAGCTTGTTCATGATAATAACTCATTCCCTAACCAAGTGAGAAATTCACTCTGATCTATCGATTTGGGATCCTTTCCTATTACGGGTTTGCTTCAGGATATACCGAACCCAGTTTTAGCCAGAACCAGTTCATCCCTTATTCAGTGAAGAAGACTTTCCTTATGAAAATGCTAGGGATTCCTTTGAATCCCCAATTTTTCCTTCTTCATCCTCTTATCAGATTTTGCGTTCATCTTCATCTCTACTTACCCCTCCTCATGGATTTAAGTTATCTCTTTCTGACTCTCCTGACGTTGTCTCTGAATCTGCATTTCACATCTCAATTCCTGTATTTTCTAACTCATCTTAATCTGGCAACTATAAATCCTCTGCAACTTTAAAGGAAGAAGCTCTACAAATTGATCAGTATGGATCCAACTTGAAAGAACAACAAATGAAATCGGATTATACCTCATACTCTCGTTCTCCTTATCTCCCTCACCAAAGAAACAAGAAGAGACACAAGTTTTTCTCTATCCCTCTAATCCCTCTTAATTTTTATTTGATTAAAATCTAATCAGCTTCCTTGAATCATGTCATTTAGTTCCTCTCTTTAGATAATTTGATTTGGTTTGTCTAATTTCATATTATATAGTCTAAGATTAGTTGCTTCTTATTTCTTAGATAATTTTCCTAGTGATTCAGCATTAGCTTACTTCTTCTAACACATTCTCTCTAAAACTAAGTCATTTTATGTTATGTTTCTTTTGGAGTTTAGCGCTCTAGAAAGATGATAGTAATAGCTCGGAATGTATAAGGATGTGGGAATCCTTTTACACAAAACCACTTACCACATATAATAAATCATGAAAGGCCTGAAATTTTGTTTCTTTCAGAAAATAAGTCTCAAAAGCCTCTTGTGAAATCTCTTTTATCCTTTTACCCGAATACATATAGTAGACCCAATAGGACTAGCAGGAGGTTTAGCAATTGCTTGGCTAGATTTCTTCCACTTTGATATAGTGCAATGAAATATCAACATGATAAATATTTTATTTCAAACAAATTTTAAGTCTAAGCAATGGATATTTACTTGCTTTTATGGTAGCCCATAACCTTATAACATGAATATAGATTGGGATTTCATTGGTAAACTTATCAAGTTAATAAAACTAGAATGCTTGGGTTCTAATAGGGGACATGAATATGATTTTTAACCAATCTGAAAAGGTAGGGGTTTACCTTTTAACTTTCAGGATTGTGAATATTATTACAATATTCTCAAAAGAGCAGGTCTTTATGGCCAAGGCTTTTCTGGTTGTGACTTTACACGAAATAATCATAGAAAATGACTTGTAAATGTTCAGGAAAGATTGGATGGAGTAGTTTCTAATACAAACTGGAATCTGCAATTTCATAAAGCTATTCTTAAGCACCTGGTTCAGATTATAGTCATATTTCTTTATCTCTATATAGTGACTATGAAAAATTAGAAGGGACCTTTAAATTTTATGATATCTGGCAAAAAGAAATCTCTTGTGTTCAAATAATTAAAGAGTCTTGGATCCACATAATATCAGATAATCCGGTAGATGCACTAGTCATTAATCTTAGTGCTCTAGGTATTCAATTTTTAGATTGAAAAAAAAAACATATTTGGATTACACTCCAAACAAATCAAAAATCTTCTAAGACAAATTGATAACTTAAATGCAATATAAAATATCTATAGAAAGGAAGAACAAATACATGACAAATTGTTAATACTTGAAAATATCTATGAAACTCAAGAAACTATAGCTAAACAACAATCTAACATAATTAATCTAGGGAAAAAAACATCAAATATTTTCACATTGTCACTCTCAGAAGATTGAAATGGAATAACATAGAATGCTTGAAGAGTAGTAGAGATGAAATCACTTTTGATAGAAAAGAAATCCATATAACTTTAAAAGAATACTATTAGAATTTGTTCTCTGCAGATCCTGTAGATAAATCTCATCAAGACTACATCTTCAATAACATTCTATTTTTTCTGAGGATCAAAACTCAAATCTATTGATTATTCCCCCAAAAAAATAATTCTTAGAGTTCTGAAAAACATGAAACGAAATAAATCTACAGGGCCAGATGGTTTCCCTGCTAGCTTTTTCAAACATAATTGGGATATAGTAGGAGACCAGGTCACCTTGACCATACAACACATCTTTCGAACCGTGGATCTACATCCATATCTTAACAAAACTTTTATGTTCCTGATTCATAAGATTAGACTCCCAAAAAATGAAAGTCAGTTCAGACCTATAGGGCTTTGTAACACTACATACAAGATAATAGTAAAAATTCTAGCTAATAGAATCAAACCACATCTTGATAACATAATCTCCCCATTCCAAGCGGCTTTTCTATCTAAGAGACAAATTTTAGACAACATAATCATAACAGATGAAAACATTCACTCCTTTAAAAAGAAAAAAACTAGAGCAGAAGGGCTTGGAATTAAGATAGATATGTCAAAGGCTTTTGAAAGAGTTAACTTGGACTTCCTCCTTTCTACCCTTCATGCTTTCGGGTTCAACTCTAAGTTCTGTAATCTTATTCAACAATGTATCTCAACAACTTCCATAGTTGTATTGCTAAATGGCATATCAGGTGATTCCTTTAAGCCTTCTAGAGGTATGAAGCATGGAGACCCACTATATTCTTATCTTTTCTTAATACGTATGCAGATATTTTCTAGATTACTCCTCAATCAAGAAAATGACAATCTTCTACATGGTGTCAAACTAATATCTTATATGTTCTTTATGGATGATTGTCTTCTCTTTGCAAAAGTTGATTTAAATGACTGTAAGAATCTCCTAAACTATTGAAATCTTTAGCAAAGCTTCTGGCCAAATCATTAATTTTGATAAATCATGTATTTTCTTTAGCAAGAAAGTCCATCCAAAACATCAAAGAATGATGTCAAAACTTCTTAAAATAAAAAAGATAGATTTGAAAGACTCTTACTTAGGAGCACCCCTCTTCATAAATAAGTCTAATATTAAAACCTTTGAAACAATGATAGTGAAAATATAACAGAATACCCAAGGCTGGAAAAGTAAAATTCTCCATCAATCTAATAAAAAGGTTCTCAACAAGTCTTTTTTGGTTAGTATGCCAACTTTCCAAATGGGTTGTTTTTAATACCAAAAAAGATAACTAATAAAATTAATGCCATACAAAGAGGTTTATGGTGGGGGAAAGAACCAAACACTAAAATTTACTACCAAAGTAGTTAATATCACGTATCGTATCGACGAGGTGCGATAACCTAGAAAAATGATTATATCGGATTTTATCGGCAATACACAATTAAATTTGTAATTTTATAATTTATAGGTAGATGTGCATTAAGTTACTCATAGCTTTAATGAAAGGCATTTATAATGTAAAAATATCAATTAAACTAGTTTCACTTGATAAACTAACATCCCCGAACAAAGAATTTGTATGGGAAGAAAAATTAAAACATAAAAAAAAAGACATTGTTAATAAATGCACTGTATCCTTACCGATATAATCAGCGGATACTGCGACCGATATAACCAAAAATATGATATACTAAGATGGTTCCTACGATGTCTGGAGAGTTCAATGTCAAATCTATGTATGCAAAAATCAACGAGAATTTCTAATGATCTCAACTTGTCTGAAAAATTCTGGAAAGATTTTAAGGGTTTAGATGTTTCTCAAACAATCAAAATATGTGTTTGGAAATGTCTTCAGAATGTTGTTTCAACGAATTTTAAACTTTTTAAAATAATAAAGATGTTTCCCCCAGATGTTCCTTTGGATGTGAGTCAGATGAGACTTCAAAGCATTTGTTCTTTCACTACAATTATGCTAAATCCATCTGGGAAACAACCCCCAATCCAGTTTAGTTTTAATTTGACAACTCTGTTTCATTCTTAGATATTTGTAGTCCCTGGATAGATAAATCTAGTACTTAATTTCTATATAACTAGCAATGACAAAAATGTAGTTTATATGGAAAGAAAAGTGCAATAAAGCTTTTCAAGGAAAACAAAGTACACCAGCCCAAAAAACACTAGTGATTCAGAGACATATTCAATTATGGTATAAGGGAGATTCAATAAAAAAAATGGTAAACCAAAACAAAATATCTTAACCAAAGAGAGGACTGGAAACTACCAGGAAAATATCAACACAAAATTAATATAGATGCAGCATGGATATCTAAAGATAACCCATCTGGCTTTGCCATAATTCTTAGAAATGATGCAGGTGATTTCGAACAAGGAAGAGCAGGATCATCCTCAAAAAACAAAACAAGAAGAAGCAGAGGAAGTAGGAGTCTTGCAAGCAGCACAGTGGGAAAAGGAGAAAAACCTCATCAACTTCAGTATATAAGGAAACTGCAAGAAGATTTTTAAATATCTAAAGAGATATTTTGTAAAAGTGTCGGATGTTTGGTGTCTAATTAGGGTCTGGGTCATGAAATATGCAGTTGATGCATTAGGGTCGTAGAATAACTTTGATCTATTTTGTTACCAAAGTACCCTTATGAACTAATTGTTGATGGTGAGTTTTTGACCAAGGAGAAAATTATAATATTATCTCTGCTCAACTACAGAAACATAAAAGATGTATATGTTATGGCCCGAGATCAGAATTATGAATATGAAATATCGTCTTACATTCCACAAGAGAATTGAGAATACATATTCGTTCAATAACTACAGATTTCTTGTAGCCCCTTTTTACATACACCCGTAAAATTTCAGAGTTATACCTAATTAGATTCTCGTTATTTAATGTGCATCCGTAAAAAAATACTTGTATAAAACAGGATATACTGATTATACAAAATCGCGAATATTTAAAATAAAGGATACACCATATTTGAATAAAAGCGCTAGTTAGATGCATACCATCTAATTGCAGAGTCGCATCGAATATAGTTTCAAGATTGCAAACTTCCACGGATGAATCTCTTGAAGGTGTTCTATATGAAGTGCACAAAAGTTATGCATAAATGTTAATAATTAAATCTCACCAGACTGAGAAACCCTAAATAGGCCATAGTCATGGTCATGGCATTAGTTAATGTCAATAAATAAAAGCATATATGCAATACCTATGGCAACAATAAGTACAGACTTTAGTAAACCCTAGCTAACACTTTTAACGCAGATGTGTCAAAATAATAAAGGAGAGAAAAGCAATAAAGTCAACCAAAACAATAAAGTCAATCGAAGCCACAGATGACCAGGATGAAGCACTAAAGGGAAGAGGGTCTCTCCTGGCAGCAACGCTAGCGCCGCTGCCGTGCCACTTCCGGACCCCCATGCTCCGTGTTGCTCCGCGCCATTGCCATGTTTCGCTGCTACCACGCTCTGTGCTGCTCCACGCCACCGCCATGCTTCGCTGCTACCACGCCATAGTTCGATGCTGTTGTGTCATGCCTTGCTGCTGTCGCGCATATTTGTCGCTGCTACGACATTTGTTTGCTCATTCTAGCATCATTATTCTCTCAAGCTAGCACCATTACTTAAGCCATTACCACGAAAAAATTGGCATAAAATCTATTAGAAGAATTATCTTACAACAAGACTTGTGGTTTTGAAGCCATGAATCCACCAACTCTTACGAGATATCAAATCAATTTACATGGGGGGATAAAACATGGTGTTTGGTCTGGCGGTTACAACAACATGGGCATAGCAATACCCCATGACAAGGAAGTTATAGAGTAAGTGGTAAGTTGGAATGGTTGAAGAGATAATGGAGTAATGGTATAGAAGTTTCCAGAAACTTCCCGAGACAAAGTGGATGGTTATTCCCACAACCTCCACAGTTCCATATCCCCACAATCATTATAAATAGGCTGCTTAGAATTTTAATACACAAGCCAGAATAGAAAAGAGATAGAAAATCATTCTCACAAGATCTGTTATTTATCCACCACAACACACAATTCCTTCAATTTCCTTTGCTTCCCTCCCTTAAGATCAACCCATCTCCTCTCTTTGTAACCGAAACAGCACAAATACAAACATCCTACTTGTTTGGATTTGTTTTGTACGATTTTGATCCTCGAACCTATAAAGTACTTTTACAATATATTGTTTTTCCTGAGAGAATTTTTTTAGGTACAAACAATTGGAGACCATAGCGGGAGATCAACATCTCGGTAACAAAAGTCAATTCTCTCACTAATCATGATGGTTGGTCTTAGGTCAGATTCAACTAAAACCAATTCCAATATTTCTCCTGTCAATATCAATAGTGATGCTCACAAATCCTTTCCAGCAGTCAATGGCACCACCAACCCACACCTTGCTAATGGCTGCACCGAAGTAACCGAAACCCCATTCACTCTAGATGAGTTGCTGCGAAGACAAGAATCTTAGCAATACTGGAAGATACGGTAGGAGCTCTATTGTCTTCCCTTGTCAAATTAATAAAAGAAGTAAGGTGTCATAGCGCTTTTGAACGAGGCCCAGGCTCCACAAAACCATGAATACATTTCTCGACTGGTGATTCTCCATCTCACAATATTGGGAGCTTCACCACTACAGAAAAACCGGTGGACCAAGTATCCATATTTCTGATCGAGAACTTGTGCGAGCTTCTCCACTTTTCCCAGTATTAACGTGTCGACGCCTTTGCTGCTCTCAACCGCATAGCCGTGGACATGCATTTGACGTCATCACTAATGGAAATAGAGAAAATCCACATCAGGCAACCCAACTATAAATGGTGTCACATTCATTGAGGAAGACATGATGGACGAGGAAGGACACAGTCGAGCCCTATATGTCAAGCTCACGTCAAGGAGACTAAGTTTAAGAGGGCGCTTATTGATACAGGAGAAGATTCTAATATCATTATACTCAAGACGCTCAAAGTTGCACAGATTCCTCAGAATCAGATCATACAACATCCCATAACGATGAAAGACTTCGAAGGTAACCGCACTAATTCTTATGGCCATATTTATTTAAATTTACAAGTTGGTCACATCGTATCCAAGGTGAAATTTCACGTTATTACGAAAGAACCTGAGTACCATATGATACTGGGACGCCCATGGCTACACGACAACAAAGTTGTTCCTTCCACCAACCATCAATGTGTGAAAGCAGTGATAAACGGGAAGATCTTACACGTAACGGCATCACCATCACCCTATACTGCAATATATGATGGTGAGTTCTTTATACCATAGGAGGATGTCATCGAACCATCAAACAAAGTCTACAACACACCGTTACCTGACTGGGCATCGATAGCCGACGAGCTATCAACCTTTTCTGCAAAAGACGGGACACCGATAACGACTTCCAGACCCTCCAAATACTACTATGGCACCTCCAGCATCGCAAATCCTCAATTTGTTAAGAAAGGTCATCATTTGGTGACTAGTTACGACAACGAAGGAAAAGTAGTCTACCTTCGCAATTGTTGTTAGCAATTAACAAGGGAGACATTCGAAAAATCTCCCCGCCCACATATATGCAGCCACAATGAGGAGCAATATCATGAAGAAGTTCAATATGTGCCACGACAATTACAGGATGGTACATACGCCACTACTGACACACTTGAAACTATCAATCTAGGAGCAGAAGAGAATCCGCGACCAGTTTCAATCAGCTCAGCCTTGTCACCAGAAGAAAAAGCGCGGCTCGTCAATCTACTCAAAGGATACCAAGATGTTTTCGCCTGGAATTATGAAGAAATGCCAGGGTTAAGACTATAAATTGGTCACTCATCACTTACATGTCGCTCCTGATGCCAAACCAGTCAAACAACAGCCTAGACAGTTCAGGCACGAAGTTAAGGAGAAAATAAAGAATGAAATTCAGAAATTACTATCAGCAGGCTTCATCAAACTTATCTAATACCCCATGTGGTTGGCTAATGTTGTCACATACAGAAGAAGAATAGACAAATAAGATGATGTGTGGACTTCAGGAACCTGACAAATCCTGTCCCAAGGATGACTTTCCTATCCCAAACATCAACATGCTCGTAGATACTACTAGTGGACATGTCATATTTTCATTCATGGATGGCTACAACGGCTACAATCAAATAAAGACGTACGGATATGATATTGAGAAAACCGTGTTTCGAACTCTTATTGGGAACTTCTACTACACAGTAATGCCTTTCAGATTGAAGAATGCCGGTGCTACTTACCAAATTACCATGACATCAATTTTTCACGACATGATGCATAAGAAAGTTGAAGACTATATCCACGACGTA
This sequence comes from Papaver californicum, assembly GCA_023531435.1. Taxonomy (NCBI): domain Eukaryota; kingdom Viridiplantae; phylum Streptophyta; class Magnoliopsida; order Ranunculales; family Papaveraceae; genus Papaver; species Papaver californicum. The sequence goes on from JAJJMC010025839.1 coordinate 1,259,267, forward strand.
GTGGTAAAATCCAAAACCAGAGCATCCCATGTAGATGTACTACGCCAGGTCTTCGAAAGATGTCGTGAATACCATTTGAAGATGAACCCTCTGAAATGCGCCTTTGGTGTATCATATGGGTAATTTCTCGGATTCAAGTAATATCAGAAAGAATCAAGGTGGACCTGACCAAGACACAGGCTGTCACTACCATGCCACCACCACGTACTGTAACGGAACTCAAGAGATTCATTGATAAGGTATCATGTATTCGACGCTTTATTCCTGGACTAGCACAATTTGTCATTTCATTTACACCCCTGCTGAAGAAGAGGCGAGCTTTGTCTGGTCATCTACACAACAAAAGGCGTTTCATCAAATTCAACAGTTGCTTCTATCACCATCCATTATAAAGTCTCCAGCTCAGGGGAAACCGTTACTCCTCTACAAAGGAGAAAATTGTAATATTATCTCTTCTCAACTGCAGAAACATAAAAAATGTATATGTTCTGGCCCGAGATAAGAATTATGAATATGAAATATTGTCTTACATTCCGCAAGAGAATTGAGAATACATATTCGTTCTATAACTACAAATTTCCTGTAGCCCCTTTTTACATGCACCCGTAAAATTTCAGAGTTATACTCAATTAGATTCTCGTTATTTAATGTGCATCCGTAAAAAAATACTTGTACAAAACAAGATATACTGATTATACAAAATCGCAAATATTCATAATAAATGATACACCATATTTGAATAAAAGCGCTAATTAGATGCATACCATCTAATTGCAGAGTCGTATCGAATACAATTTCAAGATTGCAAACTTCCACAGCTGAATCTCTTGAAGGTGTTCTATATGCATTGTACAAAATTTATACATAAATGCTAACAATTAAATTTCACAAGACTGGGAAACCCTAAATAGGTCATAGTCATGGTCATGGCATTAGTTAATGTCAATAAATAAAAGCATATAGGAAATAGCCCTGGCAACAACAAGTACAAACTTTAGTAAGCCCTAGCCACGCTTCTAACGCAGATGTGTCAAAATAATAAAGAGACAAAAATAATAAAGTCAACCAAAACAATAAAGTCAATCAAAGCCCCGAAGTCACGCTAGCGCCGCTGCCGCGCCCCCATGTTCCGTGCTGCTCCACGCCATTGTCATGTTTGCTGCTACCACGCTCCTAGCACCATTATTCGCTCAAGCTAGCACCATTACTTAAGCCATTACCATGATAAAATTGGCATAAAATCTATTAGAAGTATAATTTCACAACAAGACTCATAGCTTTGAAGTCATGACTCCACCAACTCTTACAAGATATCAAATCATATTACATGGGGGGATAAAATATGGTGTTTGGTCTGGCAGTTACAGCAACATGAGCATAGCAATACCCCATGACAAAGAAGTTATAGAGTAAGTGGTAAGTTGGAGTGATTAAAGAGATAATGGAGTAATGGTCTAGAAGTTTCCAGAAACTTCCCGAGACAAAGTGGGCGGTTATTCCCACAACCTCCACATCTCCATCTCCCCACAACTCCCACTACTTTACAAGAAAAGTGTGTGGTATCAAATCGTTATAAATAGGTTGCTTAGCCAATTTCGAAACACAAGACAGAACATAGAATAGATAGAAATCATTCTCACAAGATCTGCTATTTATCCACCACAACACACAATTCTATATACAATTCCTTCAATTTCCTTTGCTTCTCTCCCTTAAGATCAACCTATCTCCTCATTTTATAACCGCAGCAGAACAAATACAGACATTCTACTTGTTTGGATTTGTTTTGTACGTTTTAGATCCTCGAATCTAAAAAGTACTTCTACAATACATTGTTTTACCTGAGAGAAACTTTTTAGGTACAAACACTAATTAAATGACATTATATTCTTACACCAGTTAAAAACTTAACTGGGTTTGATAGGATTTAAAACTTGGAATGTTTTGATCACTAGTTTAACAAAATTGGGTGATGGATATATATTTGAAGAGACGCCTTGTAAAACTCTGATTTTATGGAATGAAATTATTGATGGATATGTGAATAGATATACATAAGCTATCATTCCCTTCCGACAAATGATGTTGATCGAAGGTATTATACCAATTGAAATAATAATTCTTAATTCAGGTTTGAGTATGGGGTCTTTTGATTTACTTAATTTTTTCATGCTTATTGGTTTTGTGATTGATATGTTTGGGAGAGTTGGAATCTTTGATGAAGCTGAAAAAATATCCATGGAAATTCCAATCTTTGAAACGTGGTTGAACTTCAATCATGCCTTATAATTTTACGATTGTCTATTCTGGACAATTTTCATCAGCACTCCATTTTACTTCGATCTTCATTTTCATTTTTAGATTTGTTTCTGCCAGGAGGAAGTAAAGAGGGATTTCGCATGAAGACCAATTGGTATCAGTAATAAAAAAGATAGAGGATAAAAGGTTTATATCTCTTAACGATATCAAACAGTTAACAACAGTCGATTAACGGTCATAGGTGAGTCTATGATCCTAATGCATCAACTGCATACTCTACGTCCCAGACCTTAATTAGACACTAAACATCCGACCTTTTTACAAAATATTCATATCTAAACTTTGATATCTTGGTAGAGTTGGAAAATTTTGAAGGAAACAAGACGGATCATTAACTCTTGTCAAAACTTTATTGGTTTTAATTTTGTCTCAAGATCTACAAATAATACAATGACATTTTAGCTAAAGAAGTAAAAAAATTCAGTTGTAATCTTAACTGGAAAGTAACTCCCTCCTCCTCTATTGAACGTATATATTAGAAGTAGATAAGTCTAATAATAGGAAGAGCCTCCACTCTTCTACATTAGATAGCTCTATTTTAAATATAAATATCCTAATTCCCTAAATTAGACTTTTTAATGAAATACCAATTTGTAAAAAATAAAAATATTATACTGTATTAGGTAACTGATTACGCATAAAAACTGGCCAAAGACCATAGGAATTGATATTTTGGGAAAATGACCTCGTCATAATGCACATTAAAATCCGGTCATGGGTGTGATAGGTCTATGTGTGGTTTGCAAGTCATCTTCAAATGAGATCATAGAAATACCTAAAATAAGATACTATACAAAGACCCGTATATCTGTCTATATGTCGTGTTGTTACCCTCTTACCTTATGCGTACGGCATATGAATCTTCCAAAAGGATAAATACAAATATGCTCTTGAACGGCAGGTGTAATAATGTTAAGTACGGTCTCATTCATTTCAGACCCAGAGAATACAATGAGGTTTCCGCCAGGGTTTAGGACTTACTTACTTGACAGACCGATGGAAGTATGAGGTTACCGCAGGTTGTTTGATTATCTTGTCACGAGTCATTTCTTTCAAATCTCTAATTTGTGTTTCAGATTTTTTCTGCTGTCCGCAGAATCAGTTAAGCTTTCCAATCGACTCCACACTTCTCGATTCATTTAAACTCTAGCTATGGGGTAATAATTAAAATCCTCAATCCGAACGCCTAATAGTAGTAAAACCACGTTTAAATTAGGTAGTCCATGATGAAATAAAACAAACTCCGAGGAAAGATTCGTGTAAAAAACCGTGGAATTGTTTTATTATTCGATCATTCTTAATCTAACGGCATCACATGCACTTATATTATCCATAACATTTAGCCTTTTTAATTTTTTTTCTACTCCAAGATAATGGAGTTGTTTGGTAACCATTATTATAATGGATTATAAGTCAATAATCAACTATCCAGCCCATAATTTATTATTTAGGTGTTTATTAAAATTTATAATAATTGATTATTTTAATCATAATTGAAAAAATTTATTATTTTCATAAGTAGAAAAAAGTTCTTTATAAAAATTATCATAATCAATTATTTTTCTTAACAAAATTGAATTAGATTTTTTTTTCTTATTTTCTCTAAACTATCAAGAGAGAGACAAAAAAACAATAGCGGATTTATAAAAAATCTTAGATCATCATTCTTTCCTCTCCTCTTTGAGAACATTTTTCTAAAATAGTCAATTATTCTAAAAATATGTTTGTTAAAATTTATTGAAAAAATAATTAATAGTATAATCATTTTTCAATTTATAATTATCTATAGTCATAAATGATAATCATAATTTTTACCAAATAAAGTCAATATGCAGTGTTTTTGTGATCTTCAGATTTCATGGTCTCACCGATTGTTTCAAATATCTCTCCAGTCTTTTCTTTCATCTGACGTAATTAATTTATGGCCACATTTATACACACAATAATTGAAAAGGAAAAAAATACTCCCTTCGTTTCTAGAAAAATGTTACCATAAATTTTTTCATTTTAACCTAAAAATAAATCAATTTGAAAAAAATGATAGTAACTATATAGTATGTTATTAGTCCTCATTATTATAATTACTTTTTTTTTCTTTTTTCTTGATGATTAATTGGAATGGTAAGTTAATGGCCACTTGTATGGTACGATTAAATAACCTGTCATACCTGAAAATCTTTGGGTTTCAGAGTAGTAAGTGTTTTACGTAGTACATCTCTTATATGGTTGATGTGTTCTTCTTTAGATAGTAAACATAGCCATCAACCATGCATGGTGATGGTCCAGTGTTCAAATTTTTTGGTCCCCTATATGTGTACTAGTAAGGTCCTGAGGCTGAGACTGATAATTCCTAAATGAAATATGAACAGTTGCATTTGATCCGTATGTTCAGTAAGGTCCTGATTTGACTTGAAATCTTTGGTACTATTTCTTTCGATCAATGAAAGTTACCCAATCGCAATCTGGATAAAGAATGTAATGTCCTTCTGAGGACTATTCATTGACGACTGCAACCACCTACCTTTTGCTCATTCCACCCACAGTGGTGTCGTGGATCTTTCTTTCTACGAAGGTTCTTGACAACCTTACATTTAGCGTGTGGCGACGTTTTAATCCATCACAATCACAATGATCATCATATATGTGTAAAGATATATTTACAAAAATGATTAAACCACCAAGAGAAATCCCGAGAATTCTTTTGTAAATTAATCCAACAGTTGGCTGTAGAAACAGTCCCTACTGAGTAGGGCACAAAACTTTCACAACCAATTTAATTTTACATCTCTAAAAAGGTTTTACACGAGCTAACAGTTTTTCTCGGTGGCGGTCGGTGGGTGTACAACCACTTATATTTGACCATTAGAGCCAGGATTAAAATCCTGGTTATAAAACTACTCTGTAAAAAATTGTTGTCAGGGTGAATGGAGGCAACTTTGGTCAACTGTTCACCTTTAGATATACAGATTCTCTTTGGTCAACTGTTCACCCTTAGATATACAGATTCTCTGTTACTACCTATGTTTTTAAAAAAATAGGCTCGTTTAATGTATAAATTACACATGAATCAAGTCTATTTTTTTAAAACGGAAGGAGTAAAAAGTTTTTAATTTTACAAATGCAATTTGAAAATCTATATATCTAAGGGTGGCCAATTTACCCTTTTCGTCTCCTCCTCTCTTTTGAATTCCTAGCTCCGTTCCTGGCTGTTGTCCAATAAATTATTTATAGGAAAAACGTGTAAAACTAGTAAGATATAAGTGCGACAAATAGAGGAACAACCATAATAAAAAAAAAAGAGAAAAAAATATTACCCCACGACACACAATCTAAAAAGATAAAAACCAAGAATAATAGTTTGATTTCTTTCTTGCTAAAAAGAAAAGAAAACAAAGAAAAGGAAAAGATAGTAGTACGATGGTGGTGCACTCAAACCAAAAGAAAGGGTGGACCGAAAATGATTTCACTTGCAAAGTTGCAATACTCAAAAACAGTCAAAACCCTATATGCAAGAATAGAATCCATATGTAGCTTTGCTTTTCATTTCGACTCCTCTTTCCCTCCATACCATGGAATGCATAATACATGACCGATGATTATTCTGCAGCATTTTTGTCTCTCAACGCAATTTTCTCGGTCCTTGGCGTACAAATTTAGCTCCATTGAAGGTGCAACAATGTACACTTGCAATTCGGTACACCCATCATCCAAATGTAAAATAATTTGCACGAGGTCAGAAGAAGGTGGGGATGATTGTTTCTAGTACACCAACTAACTAATGGGGGATTGATTTGGTCATCCATCTGAAAAGTAAAGTGTCTGTACTTGTCAACTCATTGATGTGTATTAGCACTAAGAACAAAAATCAACTACTGGTGGTTTCTAATCATCATAGTTTTGAAGATACATAGAGTGATGGTGAATCCATAATATGATTGCATTACTTGAAGAAAATGGCAAATCAATTATACGTTTAACTACTTATAATAAGCTGCCAATAAAGCCAATTAGTCCCAGACAACATCTTTACTCTTCCATTTCTCCTAAAAACTATGCCACCACTAAGACCCATTTTTATCACAGACAACCTTCTCTTTTTTAGCTTTTACAAAAGATAATGCTGTTGCTGAAGAATTTCTATCACATGAATGAAAGCATAGTACAGGTTCCCAAATGCCACCATTCGCAAACGGTGTTTTCCACTACGAAAACAAAGAATCAACAACCCTCATGAATAACAACTTTAATCGTGAAAACTCTTGTCTCAACTTCCCTTTAACCCAACTCTTTTTTTTCTTCTTCCCTTCTTCCATTGGTTCGGATTCTCTGATTGCTGAATCCAGCATTGAGTTAGCATAGTATTTGGTTGGACAAATATGAATACAGGACAATGCAGTAGAGTCAAATTGCTTATGATTCTCATTATCCAGTTACTGATCTACAACAGAAATAGTAAGACATTGGAGCCTATGTAAAACATAAAGAAAGTAAGAATATTGGACTACGCTGAACATGCAATACTTGTAGCTAAATGTTTTATGACGTTAGCAAAAGAACGCATGTTAAGGGTAAACAGCTGTGTACCATCTGCAAAGTAAGTGAAATCTAGGAGAGGTAAAAATTCTCTTTCAGGAGCAAGGCGAAATTCAGATACAAGAAACTACATAGCAGCTAATGATAACTGTAACTTCTGGCACCTAATAAGAAGAATGTCACTCTCAGTGAATCTTTGTTCCAGGATAAAAATGATACTTTACTCTTACAAGTATAGGATTTGCCGACTCAGGAAAACCGAATTATTTCATGATGAATAAAGGTATACAGATTTACATTTCGTCATTGTTGGTCCGCATAAACAGCATCAACATCATCAAGTTCAAGTAATTTAGACATAAGCTCTTTGTTCAAATCCATTGCTTCATCATCCACCTGCAACATTGTATGGATTGTTTAAAACTATGTAAAATGCTACATGAAACTTTTTTTATTTCTCTTAAAATAGTAAGACTCACTATAAGAATCTCGTACCCACGTGAGAGGTGTTAGATAATAGGCAAGAGTTACGATAAGGTGGAAGCAAAAATAACGAAAAACTCCCTTTAACAACAATTAGTGTTCTATTTTCTTGAAGTTAGAGAAAATTTTCTTGTTTTTTTCTTTCCTTTTTTAAAGGAAAGTTTTTGCTTTCTCTTTTCTGTTTCCTTTCTCTCTGTTTTTTGTCGAGAAAACGTATACACAACCACTAGCTTCTGTATTTGACTAGTGGCTGCACAATATCACAAAGCATGAATGAAACTTGTATTGTGCAAGAACATCCAATGGCCGTAAAGCACATGAGTTTAAGTTATACGGTCATGGTTGGCATATTGGACTAGAAATACCATCTGCTTTTAGCCACCACATATATGATAGGTGTACTACCATTGAGAAAAGTAATTCTATTAGCATCATTTAGATATGGAATCTAAAAACATTATAATAAGGATTCCACGTCAGATCACCTTTTCAAATAAGTGCAAGTTGTCATACTTGCAAAATATACTCATCAGTGTGAGAAAACATTTTAAAAGGTTGAACTAATGAAGATCAGAAATTAGGAATCAAGCCAAGTACTACGAACATGATAAGTATACTGATTTCAAAGTAATAAAAACAAGCATAATGGCAAGAATGGTAGATGGCATGAATTCCATACCTCAATAGTTGTTAAAGGGAGCATCTCATTTTCTGACTCAAAGACTATTCCTTCCTCCCGAAGCTTAGAAACTATATCCGTATAGTTCTCTGCTGGACATATGATCTTATAGTACCTAGAAAGCAAAACCAACCAGCAAGAGATCTTTTAAAGCTCAGAGTGACTTTAAGAACAAAGAACAGCATAGAAAATTAAATAATAAATATGCCAGTGCTCAAGAAGTGTAGATAGAATGGATTGGAGTCTTTCAAGTGTCTTGGCAGCACTTATAGGAGAGGATGATAGAAGAGAAAAAACATCTTATGAATAGCAAAATCATTCTTCTATTCCCAACTAACCAATTCTGAAATGCAGTCCTAATTTTCTTAGAACTGACAACCTTTTAGGCTCACTGGCTCAGAGTAACTTTAACGAGCAAAGAACAATCCATTTATCATATGAATAAACTACACCTTGACCATTTCTAAAATAACCAGGATGGCATAGTTGCTGATTGTGTTATGTCATTATGGGTAAACATCTAAACCCCAATTGAAAACAGATTTTAAATATTGATCAATAATCTACATTCATAAGTTTCTAATCAAGCAAAACCCTCACCAGGAAAAACCCAATGCAAATGAGGAATAAAAATAGTCGGTCATGTATGCTCCAAGAAGGATTGAAAACAATTCATCATATCATTATAATTCCCAGAATTCTCATACAAAAAGAAAGGATAAAACAACACAAGTAGAAAAAGTTAAGAAATACTAGACTTGAACCTTTCCGAGTCATCATCATGAATTGTAGGTTCAATAACATCCTCAGCACCAGAATCTAGTGCAACCGTAAGGATCTGATCTTTTTCAGCATCTGTAGCCTTTACATTTGCAACACGTGCACGCCTAAATTTAAACATGATTGAACCTGAATCTGCCATCTTTCCACCACAATCCTTAACCACCGTGCGTACAGCTGCTACCGATCTGTTAACATTATCGGTTAAGACCTCAACTACCATTCCTACTCCACCATAACCATATACCTGATCAATGAAAAATCCATAAAATTCGTCAAAAGTACTAAATCAAAGATATAATGGTATCAACGAAAACAAATAGGATCCCAGGCTGAGGGTATCAAAAGAGAAAAGCACCAAAAATGGATATTGTATATACAAGATTGGCAGATACCTCATATAATCTTTCTATGTAAGCCTCTTGTCCCTTCTCAGATGCCCTTTTAATATTGCGCTCTAATATATCTTTTGGTACATCAAGTTCCTTAGCTTTCTCCAGTATGGTAGCCAGAAGAGTATTTGATACAGGATTTGGACCACCTTTTTTCACTCTGTAAACATTTGAATTCAAGGAAGTTATATAGTACTTTGGTTTGATTTCCAATTTCATCTCAGAAGTGATTGATGGATCAGAGAATTATCACCTAACATTACAACAACAACCAAGCCTTTAGTCCCAAACAAGTTGAGGTAGGCTACAAATGAAACCCATGTTCAAATTATCACCTAACATTAGTATTGAAAGCCAAAGGTCGTTATAATAAAATTAGACAGTCGAAAGAATTAGCTGGCATATCAGATATCGGTCGGCAGCAAACAGGGTGATGAGTGATGACGAGTTTCGAACTAGGGTTGTGGAAATCAACATCCAATGAGTTTACTACTCTAATGGAGATGCATCTATAGGAGTTCAGATTTTACAAAATAAAGAAACAGATCGGCACTATCTCCTAGTTTGCACCAAAGCCCTGTGTACGATATAAACTGACTTCACGCTTACCGAGATCAGGCCTATATCAAATATATTGCAGCTCCTAGAGACATGATTATTACTACCCCAGGAACTCGAGCTTAACAGCAGTAACATAGAATCTAATAATATAATTCGAATACAAATCAATGTCAATGAAATAAAAAGTAGGACTTGTCAACGAAATAAAGAGTAGGACTTCATTCTGGGTCAAATATATACCTAAAAATGTTCATTTAGATGAGGAAAAGATTAGAAAACAGATCATGACTGAGTAATTCAGCAAAAGTCATATTTACAGTTTTTGAGTTGAAGTCCTGATGTGGTTCCCAATGCAAAATCTTAATACCAACCAAAATCAAATTAAAAAGGTAGATAAACTTACGCTGATACAATTTCTTTTCCAATCTTCCCATATCGCTTTGCTTTCTTAGCATCTTGAGCACCCTGCTCACAAATAAGGAACAACAAGAAATATTTTGATTATTCCAGATCATGTAAACCAAACCAACTTACAGATAGGAAAAGAACAGCTTGTGGCTATGCAGAGGATTTAACAATCAACTCCCTCTAAAGAGTCTAACCCTGTCAGATCATGGTGAAACTTGACATACACGAGCGTCAGTAACTGTTAAACATGTAATGAGGCATAGGTAGGGGAAAACTGCACAATGAGATATTCCTATAAAATCCTTGATTGATCTCCTAGAGCCTCTGACTGTCCATCCTTTAATAAATGAGTATACAGATAGGCTGAATAGCGTTGAGGATTCAAGTTACCTAGACATGAGTCAAATGCTCATTTTAAGTGAGGATTACTATCATTTTCATCCTACGATTTCCACCCTAAAAAAGAAGACTTGAAAGTGAAGAGGATAGTACGCAAGTTAGTTATGAGTCTATGTTTCATAGACTTAAGAAAAAGGGCAACAGCTTACGGAAACAATCCTCCTCGAGATAGCTATTGCATCATAAACATAGAAATATTTTTGTGAATGATTTGAAAGACGAATGAAGAGACTAGCAAAATCGAAAACGTAAAATGGAAACAGCTTACGGAATGAGCCGAAGCTAATTACAGAATTGTCTTGAACAAATGAAACTCAGTTTGAATTTCTGAAATGCATGCCATTCGATGCAACTAAGTTCAACAGAATAATCTTTCCCTTTAATTGCTGGTAAACTAAGATACTGTGGACTACAGAGCCATCTATCAGGACAAAGCAAGGTTTTTCCATTTTCACATTTTTTTTATCTTGCTCCAAACTCCTTAACTGGCAAATTACAACCAAGCCAGCTTAATTTGAAAATTAAAGTGGCAGGAGGAGGTTCAAGAGTATATCTGTTCATAACAGTATAATGCCCAAGAAAGTTATCGTAACAACACATAGTTCATTCTTAAAACCACAAATGCATATTCATTCTAATTAAGCAAAATAAAAAAAGTGGAAATGCATTACTTCTCAATCCACAAAATGGTTGTCACTGAGTGAAAGTAGACCATTTCAAAAGTAAACTAAGTATTAAGCTCACAAATGCAATGAATTTGTCATTGAAATGCAAGTAACATATAGTAAAGAAATTGTGGGTTTTGCAAAAACATACCTTTCTTCCAGCAATTTTGCTAGAACGCCTGCCCATACAGACAGGAGAGAATGTCATTATCTTTCTGGCAGAGTGTTTAGGCTTCAATTCAAACGAAACCCATGTAGAAGAAGATGAAGAGGTTAAATAATTACCCAATAAACACGTTCCTGAAAAGAAACTAAATCAAAGCTCAGTTAGACCCTCTGCAAATAAACAAAAACCCACTCAAAAACATACAAAGATATAAAGAAGAAAAGTTGATTACTTTGGAGAGAAAATGATGAGATAGGGCATTTTGAGGAAACCCCATTGGAGAATTTGTGAAGAACTGATCCAAACACTCTCACTGAAGAACCCATTTCTCACTGATAATATGACGAGTCGTTTCCTTTCCTTTGGCTTTTGATTATTATAATCGGTCCCTCCTCAGCCCCTCTTTTACATGGATGAAATTTTTAAGGAGGAGAGATCAAGAACAAGTTTTTAGCTGCTTATGGTATCTGTTTTCCAGAAGAGTGGTGCTACACTGCTCCTCGCTAGACGAAAAACCCACAAACCATGGGTTCGCCGCTAAAGCCCACAAACTAGGATTCCAAAACAACTAGGTTGCACGGATACGCCTAGATAGATATCGTGACCGTGTCGAACACGTGAACGGACATGATACGCATCTGACACATACCCGATATATGATGGAGACACTACTTTATATGTGCCGTAAAAATCGACATTAGACACATTGTGAACATAGATTTGACACTTTTGGACATGTCGTAAATGATTCATATTGGTTTAGAAAATTAAAATAAACTAAATGTAATGCTAATTTATTCTTATATTAGTCAAATTCAAACATTATTCATTAAGGATTGATGGTTATTTCATATTATTAATTTTATTTAAAAATAACAACAATCATTTTGTTGAGTAGATCGTTGTTAAATATCATTTTAATAGTGTGTATAATACATATATAATGCGTTCCCATAAACTAATTTTTTGAGATTTGACGTGTCCTCGTAACCGTTTCGTATCATAACTTCATCCCATATATGTGTCCGTGCAACATAGCAACACAATGTAGTTAGCTAAGACGGACCCGGGTGGGTTAAGTTTATATTTTTGACCTGAGCTGACATTAATAGCAAAGCTCAAATTGAAGCATTTTTAAAAAAAAATTGTAGAGATAGACCAGAGGGCTACCCGGGCTAAAGCCCCGATTAGCCCTCTCATAAGTTCGTCCCTGGTAATTAGAGGAAGTTTAAGAACAAGTTTAATGTTTCGTCTTTCAAATTGTATTCAATTTTGGCCCATAAAATCGACGGTCAGAAAGGGATGACGCTCAATATAATTTGGAATGGTATTTTAGTTTGGATTTCAAACCATATTTCATGAAACCTTGGAACATAAATTGGAAAAAGTATGAAAAACCCAACTTGGAAACCATTAGACTTGACATTCCACATTTTTTTCACAGCGGAATAACTTAGATTCCCCTATTAGACTTGCTTTTAAGGCGGTTCCTATGAAACTTAAGTACAATATTTGATGGCCAAAGTGGCATGACAAATAAGAAATCTGAAAACTAACGAACTAAACTAGTAGGATCCTAAATATATGTAAAATAAGATATTTAATGATGTTTGGTAGGACCTTTGTCCATAAAAATCATTAAATATTTTAAATAAACTAATCAAAGTTAAAACAAAGATAAATTTAAAGGAGATGAAGGGATCTCTTATTAATCAAGATATGAGTTGTCTCGAATACATTGTGTATGATCTCTTTTTGTATACATACAATAGAATTGGAGTTAGATGTAGATTTAAAAGAAGAATTAATACATGCATACACAACGTACCATGTACCACATATTCACCATGCACCATGCACCAGTGTAAAAGAAAAATACAGGTGTAATGGTTGTAACGATAGTGGTATAAGTGGGGTGAAAATCCAATACTATTATTACTTCAACAAGCACATGCACGGGGTACTAAACCCTACAACACTCCCCCTTGCGCGGTACAAATAATGTTCCTTTAATGCTTATTGGTCAATAAAGAAAAACCTAGTGGGCGAAAAATTGACCTATAGTTCTTCACATGTAGTGCTTCATATGTTCAGATTTCATTGTAAAGTTTTCACGTACTTCGTCATATGTAGTAATCTCCTCAAGGAATAATATGTCTAAGTTAATTGCCTTATCAAAACCTCGTCAGGAAAATTCGGAGGGACAAAACCTTAACTAAGGAAAAAAAGTATAATATTAAGAAAAATCTTGGAGCAGAATGGGACTCGCGGATGTTGCCTCGTTAAAACCTTAATAAGGAAAACCATGTGGGCTGATAAAACATTGACGAAGGAAAAATAGTACAATAAGTCCAAATAAAGTTGCTTCGTTGAAGTTGGTCACTTCTCCTGTCACTTCACAACTCAGAAAAACAATGTGGGAAAAAGATTAACCTAGGAAATTTACATTCCCGGGTGTTTGTTGTTGTTGTCACATCAAAAACCTTGTCGAGTAACAAAAACCCTGTGGGGAAAATTAATCTAGAATTAAGGGAACAAGACTTCAACACGCCTTAATGTTGACATCAAATACCCCTCCTGATGTCGCAAACTCCCCTTGGTTGCTTTCATGGGGATTCCGAACAATTTTCTTAGCCATATTTTTTCACGTTTGAAAAACGTGGATTTTGACAATGACTCAATAAATAAGTCTGTCATATTTTCATCAGACTTTACTTTGCTGACTTGAAATTTAGAAAACATTATTGTTTTATTGATTTTGGATGTATTGCCGCTTAATAGACCGTCATGTATCATTTCTTTGATTCAGATATTTTTATTGATATCGACGCGATCTTCCGGTCTTCATCATTCCACATTTATACCTAATATTGTTATTATTGTTTCGCTAAAAACCTTGTCGAGTAACATAAACCCTGTGGGAAAAAATTATCTCGACTGAAGAGAAAAAAAGTACAACACACCTTCACATTTCGAATTAAAATATATCGGCATCATATCCTTAGATCCTCCCCCTGATGTCGGAATCTCCCCATGATTCTATTTAAGGGTGTTTCCATACAGTTCCTTTAGTCGTGTACTTTTTGAAAGTGAATACGGGTGGTGACTTAGTTAATAAGTCTGTCATGTACCCTTCTGATTACTTTCCTGGAGAAGAGATTATTGTTCTTTATAATCAATAACTTTTGGATTGCTCTTCCATTAGCAGTCATCTTTATGTCTTTGCAGGTATAAAACAAACTAATATGGTTCCTTTAAAGTATCTGATTACATTCATTATACCATTCCCATGACAATGCATCGGCACAGAGCTATATGTAGCTAACAAGTTCACGGAGGATGAAATATTTGGTCGAGTACATTATGATAAGTAAACAATGTGTCTACTTCACTTACCTAGAGGAATTTCATCTCCCAACACATCGTTATCCTCTTTCTTTACGAAATGACCATTTACTTACATTCGAACCTCAACTAATCATGGGAGTGCTAGCAGGATGCATGTGCTTGTTAAATTGCCTGATAACTTTGGGCATATGCAAACTGGTGGAATAATATACCACAATCTCGAGGTTCAATCGAGCTTTCCTAGATTTTTCATCTTAAATTCGGATTTCAAGAAGCTTGTAAAATCTCTCATTTTATCAAGAGTACATATAATGTCTATATCATCGACATAAATATCTAAAATTCCAAATCAGTAACTTTTATGAGTGAGCATGCATGACACAATACCTTACTTGTTTGTCTATATTTCCAATCAAATGGTAGCTTATACGGGTGTACCAAATCCGCCTGATTATTTCAATCCATAAGTGAGCGTTCCAATCTAATTCCAAAAGCACTCCATGGTTAAAAGTCATTTAATTTGGGAGACAAAAGTCTATCAGACACTTTTTGTGAATATTTTTATCCCTTAATCCTTACATATATAAATAATAATTAAACACACACAACTGCTGCATTTCAAGTTCTTTTGAAACTATTAAGCTAACTAAGTAGCAGAATGTTATAACGTTTATTACAAAAAAGTAAACAATTACATGGCTTTGTGAGAAACCTCGCACCACAAGGAGAGTCTTTATACATAAATACTTCATTTTTCTCACTATGCTGCGTGATAAATAATCATATATATTTTACAGGCTTTACACTTGGTGGGTTAGCATTACCAGACCAAAAACCTATAAATTTGTCAAATAAATTTTTTTTAGCTAGATTGTATATGTAGACCAAATATGCTCTTTATATTAAGAAAAAGGAGCGTGGTTCGATCTCATCGTGCTTCATTTTCTTGAGTAATTGTATATGACATGGAGACGGTCTACAAGCATACATATGCAATGATACAAGGAATGATTTATTTATTATTTCTCATTGTAATTAATTTAGCTAGCGTTGCATATAGCTTGTCAATTACATACATATCTCATATGGTCTATTTTTTACATTGTGGTTAGGAATTTACAACCACGTACAACAAACGTTAATATGATACTCGGATTAATACACACCAGGTGATAGGGAGAAGTCATTAACTTCAGTAATAAAGTTATCCACATTCTTTTGTTTCGATTTAATTAAATTGATATAACTAATCAAGTAAGGTCTATATCTATGCGCTTTGTATTTGATCACGATATCAATACTAAAAGCATTATTTGTTTGAGAGATGCATAGACTTAAAATCAAGAACAGTTGATGATAAAATTTTCTATTTTGGGTTAACAATGTGTTTTCGGCCTATGTTGCTAGTTTCAAGTTGATTATCAATGGGTCTAAAAACTTGATATATATATATATATATATATATATATATATATATATATATATTTTTGTTAACCATGACCTAGTCAACCCACACACCGAGTTTTGACTAGTGAGTCAATTTTATTGATCATTAAGAACTTTGGTCTTGGCATCCGTTTTGTATTCTTGAATATTACATCGGGTCTAGCCAAGATGATGTCTTCTAACTTAGTTCAATTGGTTGAACCATCTCGTCTCAAACTTCTCAAAAATACTTGAGCACCATTATTGGAAATTCGATGTGAAAGTCATTTTTATGGAAAAAAATTTTACTTCCATAATAAAACCTTCTACCAATGACGATGCATTGTCTAAAGATGAAGGTATATGCCCATATGATTATAAGGCCACATATTGACCCCATTACGCTGAAACCTTCTACCAATTGAAAGAATGTCTCAGATTTTGTGGAAAGAAACTCACAAAATGTATAGAGTTATGAAATATTTCTTATTATTTTATTTCATCTAGGATACTAATGAACTAGTATAAACAAGAGATTCAACCAATTGTAAGTGGTTGAGATGCTTAATGCGATTTCTTTTGAACAATAATGTCGGACCTGTTGGGATAATGAGAAAAAATGTGAAGACAAAATGTGTTAGGCATGATGACTCATACCCACATTAGGTATAGTGGAACATTTAAACGGAAACACGTAGATCATGGTAGAGGGTATAAATCTTATTTTAATATGTGGGGAAGAATGTAATTCTGTCACTAGTTGTAATGACAAAGTAATATATCTAGTGAGTATATATGGGCAGATATGTAATTCTGACTTCTTCAAGAATGAAAGAGTTGAAAATAAACCTTGTTATACGTATTGGTACAAACAATGTAATGTGCATATGATAGTAGCAACCAATTACAACCTATATAGGGAGTTTAAAAAACAACAAACTCATTATATGCTAAAGGAAGGTCATACCTCAGACATCAATTATAATGGCAACACGAACATTTCCCAGTCAATTGATTCACCCAATTTTAATTTTTTTATTCAATTGAATTTTGTATGATTTGGTCAGACAAAAATGATTGCATGATAATTTAATGGTCATTTCTTTAGTTAAAATGAAGAAGTTTCTTGTTAAGAATTATATCTGTTGTCTGCACTTATGGAATAAAAAGTATATCATCACCACGAGACTGAGGTATTCTAAAGCACTTGAGGTATATGGATCATTCATATATCAGGATGAAAAGTATATCATCCCCATGAAACACTTTAAAATAAAAGAGATAAATATTTTTAGTTACATAACAAGGTCACTCACTTATTATTGGGACTCCCTAAAGGGAAGGTTTAATGTGATATTGGAACCACTGATACACTATCTTAATAAATAGAAAAAAAAATTATTGACTTGGTTCTTTACTATATATTTATGATTACAATGATTGGATCATCACAAGTAACAATCGAGCAAACCAATACACAAACTTTAATAAAAATTACAGAAGCTCTATATGCACCAAGAGCTAATCATACCTTGTTTAGTTTCAAAGACATCCTTATAAACAATTATCATATCGAAACTCACATTGGTAATACAACTGACTGCATCTTTCAATTGCCTCTAAAGAAAAAATAATGGAAAATAAAATATTTATTTAAGGGGTAACCTTGTCCGTTGCTACCCTTAGGATATCCCTTATCTCTATCTAGTGGATGGACTAATCACATATCGACCCCCAAGAATTGCTATGGAACAAAAAAAATCGTTCGTTTGTATGCCCAGATGTAACAAATATGAAATTTTCATTAACCGAAGGTTCTGGTGGATAACCTACTGAACATTAAAACTAAATTTTATATTATATTTTGTGATAAGGATGTACTCAATTATCTTAACTGTTAAGGATTAAGTTTAGTCCTTCAAATGACACATATGTAATACGTGTATACTAATGGTTTTACTAGTCATGCACGTGTCTAGTACCCATGTACTTTGAAAGTCTATATATAGCCAACATCTTGTATGCTAATAAGAACAGAAACAATAAAATTTCATTTTACTTATTCTTTAAGTCCCAACTATATTCTGTAGCTTTAGCACTTAGTGTATCCTATATAGTACGTACTAGTTATATATATAAGATCAAATTTACTATAACCTATCCACCAGAAATCAAGCTAAATTAATTAGTAAGTGGTTTTGTATGTTTATACGGAATTATAAAACGTTATCAGCACGAAGCTCTCGTCGAATCAACGGTCAAGCTACTATTACTCGGCAACTAAAATACATGGAGTATAGGTAGTTATTGTTTCTTTGAATATTTTTCATAAATGATAAATCTAGCAAAACTTGAAATTTGCAGGTCTTGAAATATCAGGAAATAATTATATTTCCTGGGTTCTTGATGTCGAGCTTCATCTTGAAGCTAAATGCCTTGGGGAGACAATTCAAGAAGAAAACACCGCATCCAGTAAGGTTCGCGCTACATCCATAATTTTCCTCCGATATCATCTACATGATGATTTGAAAAAGGAATATTTGACAGTTAAAGACCCACTTACTTTGTGGAATTGTCTGAAAAAACGATATGATCACCTGAAGTTGGTCATACTTCCAAAAGCTCGTAATAATTGGTTGAACTTGCGGCTGCGAGATTTTTGTTTAGTGGCAGATTATAACTCTGCTCTGTTTAAAATAACCTCACAACTAAAATTGTATGGTGAGACTGTCACTGAAGAACAAATGTCGTAAAAACATTTACAACCTTTCATGCCTCGAATGTGCTCCTGCAGCAGCAGTATCAAAAGCGTAAATTTAAAGAATATTATGAGCTAATTTCTTGTTTGTTGATTGCAGAACAGAATAATGAGCTTTTGTAAAAAAAACATGAAGCTCTTCCCACTGGTTCCGTAGTTGTGCCTGAAGCACACACAACTACATCTTATGGACAAAGAAACATTCATGGTAACAAAAGAAAACGTGGATATGACAAAGGATACAACGTGGGGGCCACAAAAATATACGGGGAAAATATGCATGTTATCAGTCGTACCAGCGTCCGTTGAAAATTGTAGAACTGAAGGAACTAAAGCAAGAAAAGGTAAAGGGTTTTTCAAGACAACCTCCTCAGAAAGATCTTTGCTATCGGTGTGGCTTAACTGGTCACTGGCAGTGTACCTGCCGTGCACCATAAAATTATGTTAAACATTATCACGCGTCCTAGAAACGACATGCCGAAGATATAAAGACAAATTTAATAGAGGCCAGTGTTCCCAATACCAATAATACGCACTTGGATGTATCTGATTATCTCGTCGTCCCTGAAGGTGGTAAGCCTATCCAGTTTTCTTTTGATGAGTTGTAGAACAAAATGTTTCCTTCATATGCCCTGTAGTATATTTTCTTGTATTTTGTGAGTTTTTGTTTTTATGTATGTTTTTGTTGATGTATACCATGTTTTTTTGGTATATAATACAAGTAGATGTTTTATTAATACTTTTGTTAATACTTTCTCTCGTCTATTTATATTGAAGGATATGGATTCCAGAAGTAAAAACTCTAAGGCAGACGATGGAGTTGTTTGTTTGGTTGACAGTGGAACAACAAACACAATTTTTCGATCCCATAAATATTATAACCCTAAAAAGGTTTAAGGTAATGTGAATACCATTTCGGGTTCGAGTAGTCTGATAGACGGCTCCGGAATAGCGTGTATTATTCTACCGGGTGGTACAAAGTTAATTATTGAAGACGTCTTATATTCTACCAGATCCCAAAGGAATCTCTTGAGTTTTAAAGATATTCGTCGTAATGGTTACCACCTTGAAACGACGGATGAGCATAATATGGAGTATTTGTGTATTACTTCATCTGTTTCATGCCAAAAGCGCGTTGTAGAGAAGCTTAAGGTTGTCTCTTCTAGGTTGTATCTTATGAGAATTCGAACTGTCGAATTTAATGTTTTCATTAACCAGAAGTTTAATGACCCTAAATTATTCAAGCTTTGTCATGATCGGCTTGGACACCCAGGTTCTACCATAATGAGTAGAATAATACAAAATGCTCATGGACATCTTTTACAGAACCAGAAGCTTCTATTGAGAAAGGATATGAATTGTGTTTCTTGTTCACTGGGAAAATTGATTATAAAAACGTCTTTAACAAAAGTCATTGTTGAATCACCAACATTCCTCCAGAGGATTCATGGTGACATTTGTGGGCCTGTCCACACTCATTGTGGACCATTTCAGTACTTTATGGTATTGATAGACGCATCTGCTAGATGGTCTCATGTTTGTTTATTATCAACACGTTGCGTTTGTCAGACTGCTTTCCCAGATTATTCGGTTGCGTGCCCATTTTTAGGACTTTCCTATTAAGTCCACTCGTCTTGATATCGCTAGTGAATTTACATCTAAGGCTTTTGATGCTTACTGCCTTTTAGTTGGTATTGATGTTGAACATCCTGTAGCACATGTGCATACTCAGAATGGATTAGCTGAGTCTTTTATAAAGCATCTTCAGTTAATTGCTCGATCCATGCTTATGAGGACTAAATTACCTGTTTCCGCATGGGGGCATGCCATTTTGCATGCTGCGGCTTTAGTCCGTCTTCGACCAACTGCTAGCCATCAATATTCCCTTTACAACTTGTTTTAGGACAACAACCAAATATTTCACATTTATGTGTTTTTGGCTATGTTGTTTATGTGCCGATTGCACCGCCACATCGAGCTAAATTTGGTCCACAACACCGTCTTGGTATTTATGTTGGTTTTGATTCGCCATCTATTATAAGGTATTTAGAACCTTTAACAGGTGACGTCTTTACAACTAGATTTGCAGATTGTCATTTTGATGAGACAGTTTTCACGCCGTTAGGGGGAGAAGGTAAGCCGTCAGAAGAACGACGTGAAATATCTTGGTACACACCAAGTTTGTCTCATCTTGATCCTAGCACAAATAAATCTGAAATTGAAGTGCAAAAGATTATACATCTGCAAAATATTACAAATCAAATGCCTGATGCATTTACTGACACTGGTCACAAAATCGTATGTGCCTGCTAGAAATGCTCCAGCTCAGATTGATATACCAACATTACAAGTTGGGAGCTCAGCGGCAAACAAGTCATCAAAAGCGTGGACGACCAGTTGGATCAAAAGATTTTGTCCCTCGAAAGAGGAAGAAGAAATCTGTCTCGATTAAAGATAGCGCTCCTAAAGAGGCTATAGATAGTGCTCCTGAAGAGACTATAAAAGAACGACCCATTTTGTCTGATGAACCTCCTGAAGAGGATAAAGCCTCGACTGAGACACAGGTACCTGTAAATGAGGAAATTTCCATAAATTAAGCATGTGACAGCGAAATATGGGATCGTAATATAGTAATTGTCGACGACATATTTTCATTCTCAGTAGTTACTGAAATTGCCACCGATGATGGTATTGATCCACACTCTATAGAGGAATGTTGACAAAGAGACGACCTACTACAGGTGCCGCGATAACTTTTCTAAAGTCCGAACGATTTTCGACCACCAGATTCGCTGGTCTGCTATATTCACCCCAGCCCACAAGCACAAAACCTCGGCGCGGAATATAATCCTGAAGTACTCCAAAGACTCAAGTATAGTCAGTCAAGAAGGTGGTAAGACCTTAGCAGAGTTCCCCAACAGCATAGAGCTTGGGAAGCTCGGACCCGGTCACGACCCGACACTCAACTACTAGTGTCGATGTAGTAGTTTTTTCTATTAGTTGAAGACTTCTTCGCAGAGTAGGCGTTGTCTGTTATCAATTCCATGAAAATTCCTTTTCATGCAAGGACAGGTTGGTTGAGGACCCCTTGGTCAAAGTCAAGTAGGTCCTGATTCCGGGACGGAGCCGTATTCACTACATTTTTATAAAGGGCCTCTGTGAATGCATGCCGTCTGTCTATCCCCCAGGACTCTTCAGTCCTGGGTTGGGTGTGGCCTCCTAAAAGTAGAGTTCCTCTCTTTCCAATCGAGTCACTTCGTACCTTCGGACCTAAAGGCTCTTTAGAGACTCATATGTCCTACATGTGAGGGCCTAATCCTTAAAGTTAAACTGTGGTAGAAGACGAAGTTAAAAGAGCGAATGGCCTCAAATTTAGCAATTTTTAGAGCTGGAACTTGATTGGAATTGCCAGTTGCTCCTGCCAGTCACAAGAAAGAGCGTCAGTCTCTGGTATTTAAGAAAGGACCTTTCATAAAAGGGTAATCCAACTTGCATAACTAAAAGGATGTGTCCCCCGCTCCAGAATTCCAATTGAAGAGGGTTTGATTAACCAAAGATACGATTGCCCGAAATGGAAAGTGGCAAAGATGAATTCGATTCTCTCACTAAATGCAATGTTTTCTGGCCCGCAATCCAGACACCATAAAATGTGAATCATGTAGATTGCAAATGGGTGTTTTTGAGAAAGCATAACGATAGAAATGAAGTCGTTCGCTATAAAGCGTGATTAGTGTCAAAAGGTTTTATACAGAAACCTGGAATTTACTCTGTTATAGATGCAATTACCTTTCGATATTTGATAAGTCTGTCGGTATTTGAAAGGTTTGACATGCATCTAATGGACGTGGTCATTGTGTATCTATAGAGCAAGTTATGTACATACATTTACATGAAACTTCCGAAAGGATTCAAATTACCTGATGGGAAACCACGTCATATATATTCATTTAAACTAAATAGAGCTCTATACGGATTAAAGCAATCCGGGCGAATGTGGTATAATCACCTCAGTGAATACTTAGTAAAAGAGGGATATGTGAATAATCCTATTTGCCCTTGTGTGTTTATTAAAAAGACAGAATCTGGAATTGCAATAATAGATGCATATGTAGATGACATAAACTTGATTGGAACCCCTGATGAACTCTCTAAAGCAATTGAACATTTAAAGAAGGAGTTCGAGATGAAAGATCTTGGTAAAAAAAAAAATTGTCTTGGTCTACAACTTGAGGATTATGAGAATGGAATTCTTGTCCACCAATCCACTTATACAGAGAAAATCTTAAAACGTTTCAAGATGAATGAAGCGTATCCTCTTAGCACCCCAATGGTTGTTAGATCTCTTGACCCTAAAAGAGATTCATTTCGCCAAAAAAAGGAGAGTGAAGCACTCCTTGGTCCAAAGGTACCATACTTGAGTGCAATTGGGGCCTTGTTATATTTATCTCAATGTACTAGGCCTGACATTTCTTTGAAGTAAATTTGCTAGCCAGATATAGTTCTGCGCCAACGAAATGATATTGGACAGGAGTGCAACAGATTTTTTCGTTACCTTTGTGGTACTACTGACATGGGTTTGTTTTACTCGAAAGATTCTTTAGCTTTTTCGCAGATAACATGGTATACGGATGTTGGATATCTGTCAAACCCGCACAAAAGAATCTCCCAGACATGGTACGTTTTTACCAGCGGTGGAACTGCGATTTCATGGCGTTCTTGTAAGCCGAGCATGCCATCTACATCCTCAAATTACTCTGAAATAATTGCTCTCCATGAAGACAGTAGAGAATGTATGTGGATACGGTCATTAATCGAGCACATCAAAAGCTCTTGCGGTCTAACTTCTATAACCAGTGCTCCAACAACAATTTGTGAATACAATTCGGCGTGTATAACACAAATTAAAGAGGGCTACATCAAAGGTGATAGAACGAAGCATATTTCACCAAAGTTATTTTATTCTCACCATCTCCAGAAGAACAACGAGATTGATATCCAAAAGATACAATCATGTAAAAATTATGTTGATCTCTTCAGCAAGTCTTTACCAACAAAAGTTTTCTGGAAGCTGATATATGGAATCGGAATGCGCACATGTACAAGCAGGCAAATTAACTGAGATTTTGTTCAGGAGGAGTTTTGATTTTGGACTTTAACGCGTTTTACTCTTTTTCCTTCTTCAAAGTTTTGTCCCACTAGGTTTTTCTTGTCAAGGTTTTAATGAGGAAACGTTCTTAGCGCGGTGTATTATCTAAGGGGAAGTGTCATGAACCGAAGGTTCTGGTGGATAACCCAGCGAACATTAAAACTAAATTTTATATTATATTTTATGATAAGGATGTACTTAATTATCTTAACTGTTAAAGATTAAGTTTAGTCCTTTAAATGACACATATATAATACGTATATACTAATGGTTTACTAATCATGCGCGTATCTAGTACTCATATACTTTGAAAGTCTATATATAGCCGAGAGATACATCTTATATGCTAACAAAAACAGAAACAAAATTTTTTTATTTTATTTATTCTTTTAAGTCCCAACTATATTATGTAGCTTTAGCACTTAGTATATCCTATATAGTACGTACTAGTTGTATATATAAGATCAAGTTTATTATTATCTGGCCACCATAAATTAAGCTAAATTAATTATTAAGTGGATCAGTCAAATGATAATTGGAACTTTTTATTTATTTAATTTTTTAATAAAAAGGTCGTAGTAGTATAAAATTAAAATTTTGTTACAGCTGCCATCACCTGGTTGTACCGCAACTTAAACAACTACGACATCCCGGTTATAAAGGATGTTAATAGGTGCTAGGTGAAAAGTAAAATCATTAGTGGACCACGGAATTACATTAGACTTAACTTCCCTTGATTTCAATCTTTCACAAAAGACCCTGTTGTTTCGCACTTTCCATATTTACCACATTAGTGCATACCGGATGATATTCCACATTTTCTCTTACAGTAATAAATTGGACCTACCTTTTGGTTTTAAAACCTCTAGACAGGAGATGAGCGTAAACAAGATGGTTCCAGGTATCAGGAACTCCAGGGAGGCACCAATGGCTACAATCTTGTTGGATAATATTAGGAACAGTAACATTGGTTGGCGGCGTGTTTATAGTGCCTCCGTAGTAATATTTTGATAGGTGGCCATCAACTCGAACGTTTGTTAGATACGTTACGTTTAAGTACTCCACAATGTTAGATGATTTTCTTTTCTTATTGTTGTTAATGGCATCACATGTTTCTGAGATAACAAGGTTATTACATGGTTCAATATTTGGCTCCCATAGCTTGGAATCATTTGTCTCCGGTGTTGTATACATTTCGCACCTACCCCCGCTGTTCCATGATCCTTCACTGCACGTTAAAAGAAAAATCATTGAGCAATGAGCATGCACATATAATGAACTTTTGTGGAGATGATCACCGTTTTTGGTCGAGGGCATCACAAACCTCTCTGTGAAGGGTGTAATTTCTTATGGGCCTCTTAATCTAGTCCTACTTTTGTTGGCATTACCGTATATGGCGGTACTATCGGCAATCTGGAAGGAGCGAAACGACAGAGTATTTGGAAGAAAGCAGAAGAAGTTAATTCAAGATGTTTTCCTAGAGGTTAAATCCATGCTTGTTTTATGGGCTTCAAGTCCAAATTTGTTTAAACATGTTTCTGTAAGTAGTGTCATGTTTAATTGGGATACAGTAATAGTTTAGAATTTGGGTAAATGTGATGGTTGTAAAATGTTTTTGTTTTTAGTTAAATTTTAACTCTTTTAGCCAAAAAAAAAACTTGCCACACTTAAAATTTGTAGTGTCTCTGGATAGATTCATTACACTTTCCCTATTTTTTAGATCGTTTTGTTTCCGAAAATTGTCAATTTCTTCTTCTAAATGATGATTAGCTAGACATTCCTCTAATGTATCTTCTAACAAGGTGTTTGGTAATGACTCCTGAACTACCGTTTCTATCATGTTTACCTCCTCAATGCATGTATCACCTAACTCAGAAGATTGCTTAATATGGAAAATATTAAGTTCAATAGTCATATTACCAAAAGACAAATTCATAATACCAGTTCGACAGTTAGTGATCGCATTAGATGTAGCTAAAAACGGGCGACCTAATATCACAGGTATCTGACTTTCTGGGTCACGGACAGGTTGAATGTGAAGGACAATAAAATCTACTGGGTAAATAAACTTATCGACCTCAATAAGAACATCCTCTATGATACCACGGGGAATTTTCACAGACCTATCAGCTAATAGTAATGTTATATGAGTAGGTTTCAACTCTCCAAGTCCTAATTGAAGGTACACATGGTACGGAAATAAGTTCACACTGGCTCCTAAGTCAAGTAAGGCTTTCTCAACACGGTAGTTACCTATTGTGCACGAAATGGTTGGGGACCCTGGGTCTTTCTACTTAGGAGTTGTAGTATTCTGAAGAATTGAACTCACACGACTAGCTAAAAAGTCTTTCTTTGGTACACTAAGCTTTCGCTTTCGCGTACAAATATCCTTAAGAAACTTGGAATAAGCACGAATCTGCCTAATTGCATCTAATAATGGAAGGCTGATCGTGACTTGCTTAGAAACCTCCAATATGTCATTAAAGTTGGATTCCTTCTTAGTGGGTGCTAACAACTGTGGGAATGGGGATCTGGGCACAAAGTGTTGCTTATGAGGAGCTTCCTCAGGCTCTTCAGAGACTTTATCAGTCTCCTTAGCTATTGGATCAGGGTGAACTACAATGTGTTCACTATCAGGCCTAGTTACCTTGTTGTCTAACACCTTACCATTCCTAAGGGTGCTAATTACATTCACGTGACTTGATGATTTCTCACCGGAAGATATTTCATTAACTTCTCTAGGATTGGGTTGGGGTTGACTAGGGAACCTACCTTTTTCTCTTTCTCTCAGAGATTCGGCAATCTGACTAACCTGGGTTTCTAAATTCGAAATAGCCTGACTATTCGCCTGAACAATCTTTTGATTTTCTCGTAAACTCTGGTTGATAAACTGCTGGAAATCTTTAGTATTCTGAGTCAATGAGGCAACAGACTCAGCTAAACTCATTATCGTTTTATCTAGCGGACTCTGAAATTGTGTTGGTCCAGCATAACCAAAACCTGGGGAAACCTTAGAATTACTAGGCTGACCTTGACTCTGGCTCTTGGACCAAGAAAGGTTAGGATGGTTTCTCCAACCAGAGTTATAGGTTTCTGAATAAGGGTTGAACTTCTGACGATTATCAAACCTAGTGTTATTATAAAGAGCATGGGCTTGCTCTTCAGTATTCTGTTGTTCCCAAAATGATTTGGGCTCAATACTACTTGGTCGTGTCGTAATCAACCAAAATAATCGAGTTCTTACTCATCCAAAATAGATTTAAGTATAGCAAATAAGAACAAGTTCGTTCCCAC